>CM045748.1:29395359-29397859 GCA_024760905.1 Plotosus lineatus | reverse complement strand
TTTTATTTATTTCTTTTTTTTTTGATATTTTCAAAGATTATATGGAATGGTCTCTGTCAGTGTGTCACGGGAAGAAATACATTTCATCCCAGAGTACATTGGTCATGTGACACACTGACAGAGACTCTCTACCTCTTCTTACACTATCAATCCTCCTGTGTTCTCTCCATATCTGTCCTTCTTTATTTGATCCACTAATCCATATCTCACACTTCCTTTCCCGACATTATCCCATCAATCCCGACTCATGCCTACCGCGCCCTATCCCACCCTTCTGTACCCAACTCTACCCATGTTTTAGTCCCTTACTCCTACCCTACTCTTCCCTTTCTTCCATTACTCCACCAATCCCTGTTCTTCCCGTCGCTACACTACACTCTCTCCCCTACTCCGCCGGTGGAATCCTTAGTTTTCCCGCATCGACAAACTTCTTGTATTGAAACCCTATTGCATCATTTTATATTGAACTGAAATGTTCTGTATTTTTAAACTCTATAATATCGTTACAATAAATACAGAAAAACAAAAGATGACATAACGATCAGACAATTCAAAGATTTAAACCTGTTAACTATTTCGAAAGACAAATAAATAATAAAAGAAGAATGTTTTTTGTATTTTTATTTTTTTTTTTTTTTATATATAATAGCAGGCAAAATAAAAAACTGACAGTGTTGTGTATGCAGTTTATCAACTCTGGGGGTAAAAATCAATATATTTAAACGGGAAAGGACCAAATAGAGTTGCAAATATAAACATGTTGCGTTTCGCCTTTATCCGTAACTGTCTGATTGTTACGTAATTTCAACAAACACTGACTCTGGGGGGGCCAATACATGTGTGAAAATGAGTCCTCGTGCTCCATGAACCTCACTGTCATTATTCGAGTCCCCATTTTATATCCGAGCCATCAGGGAAGGAAAAGGGCATTGATGTGATAACCTGCACATTCAGAACATTCAGATCATCAGCTGCTTCATTTTATTATCACATTAATGTTGCTGAGCCTCGACCGGACCAACCAGAGCAACATCGCCATGGAGATTACACGCTTTCATTCGGGATGAATGCTCGCAATTAAAATATTTGAGTGAGTAACTTTTTTTTTTTTTTTTTTTTTGGCTGGTCCACGTATTTTGAAAATTACATGATGAACTTTTCAGGAAGTAGAGTTCTTTAATTAATTAATTAGTTTAATTTAATTAATTCTTTTTGCAAATGGGCCAGGCATGTGGATGTAGTGGTAAACGCTTCTACTCGCAGAAAGAAAATTCTGGGTTCGAGTCCCAGGCTTGATGATGAGTGTCGCTGTGTGGAGCTTGCACCAAGGTGCCATGCTTGGGTCCTTGAGCAAGGCCCTTAACCCTCAGTTACTTAGTTGCATGAATATGATAAATGTAAGTCAGTAATTAAACACTGGATAGAGGTGTCTGCCAAATACCATAAATGTAATTTTTTTTCACGTCAACCTTCTGTGTGTGTGTGTGTGTGTGTGTGTGTGTGTGTGTGTGTACGCACACGCACACGCAGGCGGGGGCCCTGCAAGGCTCTGGTGAGTAGTTGATGCAGACAAACTCTACCACACAGAGAACGAAAGGAGAACCAGCTTTGTTGCTGAATTTTGCCCTTGAAATTGAGCCTCTCTCTCTCTCTCTCTCTCTCTCTCTCTCTCTCTCTCTCACACACACACAGAGCAGTCTGTCAAGTTTTTACGTGTTTAATGCCTTAAACTTCTTTGGCCTGCATTCCACTCGTCATAGTCACGGTGAGAGAAGCGGTGCATAGCGGAACTTGGATGAACACCGTTGTCCGGTGTCTACACACACACACACACACACACACACACAGAGTTGAAACAGCGTAACTGAACACTGAGGCAGCCATCAACTTGCTCAACGAGTGCTTTGAGATCAGAGAGGTGGGGGAGGGGGGTGTGAGAGAGAGCGCGCGCGCGAGAGAGAGAGAGAGAGAGAGAGAGAGAGAGAGAGAGAATTTCTCCACACACAGACCCAAAGTAGTGTAACCAGAGTTCTGAGCTATGAGTCGATTTACTTTACGGTGCAAAATTATTACTTTTAATTTATTTCATTTTATCCACACTGAAGAAAATAAATTTTACATTTTTATATTTATCTGTCTGAAGCTGTGTGTCACTGTTACAGAACAAGGCGTCTCCGAGGAAATGTAACTATGCAGCGCATCAATTCAGATACCTGCAACAACTGTGATTGGTCCGGTTGCATTTGTCTCACACGTTTTGTCTTTCCACTCTGTGGCGGCTGTAGTTCATTATAACGGCCGGTTGAATCCTGCTGCATCTAGGCAGTGTTTGGAGCCACTCACAGCACTGAATCCTGGGATTTGCTCCCTCAAAAATATCAATTTATTTAAATGTTTATTATGACCTCACATTGCTCTTCTCTTGTGAATTAAAGTGTAAGGTCAGCCTTAAAAAGGTTCTTTGTTGGCGGTAACACGGCCGGTTGGGCTGAAATTGTAC
>CM045748.1:29380359-29382859 GCA_024760905.1 Plotosus lineatus | reverse complement strand
TACACGCTATTGAATCGTTTCATTTTTGGAAAAGTGAAGTTTTTAGGGTGTGAATGATCTGTCAAGGTGAGGATTTTGGGAAGGGGGGAGTTCACCCCCCAGAGTAGCTTTACCTAACTGATTAAAATGGATCATATCAGCTCCATCGAGAGCTGGAGTATTGTAATTCGTTACTGATAGTCAATTATCCACCCCATCGTAAGCGGTTATTCAACATCTTTTTCCCCGCCCGCAATTTGTACATTAACGTTTACCTTATTTTGTAGACACCCTCATCCGGTGGGACTTGGGTTTATTATTTTTATAAACTGAGCAAATGATTTCTTGGTTGTAATGAGGTTTGAACCTCCGACCTTTTGATCGGTCATCCGAAGCCTTAACCGCTGAGCTACCGCTGCCCTACCAGACATTCCAGACGGCCATCTTGGTTACACCTACGCATAAATAAAAGCAAACCGAATCCGACTTTCATTCCGTTCCAGTTGTTCTCTGATTTGGATTTGAGATCAGTCTGAATCAAAAAAGTTTTTTCTAGAACTGTTCTAAAAGCTGAAGAGGAAACGAGAGCCAGACAGCTTTACAGACTCCGATAAGGAACGGAATTCAGAGCTTTTTATCCCTTCGCTTCCCATCAGGTGCTGAGCCTCAATAAGAGCCTCTCTGTCTTTGTGACAGTTCAGGTCTGCAGTACAGAAACCACACACATAGAGGGGGAGAGACGGGGGGGACGCGCACACACACATCCAAACCCAAGGAGAAAGATGGAGAAAGACTTTCTCACACACACAGAAGATGGAGCGAGCACAGAGTAAGAAAAACAGCGAAAAAAAAAACATGTACAGAGAAGACAGAGAGAGCCACACAGAGAAGATGGAGAGAGAGAGAGAGAGAAAGATGTACAGACGGAGAAAGAGATTGACAGGAAGAAAGAGGAGTGAGAGAGATATGTAGAGAGGGAGAGAGAGAGCGAGAGACACACACACAGAGAAACACTCGTACCGAGAGACACGCACGCAACGACCGCGAGAGTAACACACACACACACACACACACACACACACTCACACACACCTCCACCTTTATATTAAAGGTCACTCGATGTCTTTTCATGTTGGTGTGATGAGTGTATTATAATTTTTATTCTTTATATAATAATCTGTTCATGTTATTACTGCCTTTCATTTGAAATTAACTCAATTGTTCCTGTGCACACGTGTGTGTGTGTGTGTGTGTGTGTGTGTGTGTGTGAGAGAGAGAGAATCTTCATGTAAAAAGACAGTGATTTTAATCTTCTAATAATTCAGATGAAACTGGCAGCTGTTTCTGGAGATGTTGGAGATGTTGAGATGTTCCTCAGGTGTATCAGGAATTTTTCCACCCAGACTTTTAGTTCTAAGAGAAATGACTGTGATCAGGCCAAGGCCGGGACCCATGGTTCTCATGGGGGCAATTCGGAATGAAACCTTTCCTTTCAGTCTAATTGTTTTATGGCGTAAATACTTTTCAAGTTTTTGTGAGCCTGTAACCTTCTCTTTATGTGTGTGTGTGTGTGTGAGAGAGAGAGAGAGAGAGAGAGAGAGAGAGAGAGAGAGAGCCACAGGCCTCAGATGGCTTGGAAAGTTTTTTTGCCATCAGACAAAAGCGAGCGCTCACAAGAATGAGAAAAGACGTCCTTGCCTTTCTCTCTCTCTCTGTGTGTGTGTGTGTGTGTGCGTGTGTGTGTGCGCCAGTGTAGTAATTCATTGCTCTTTTTATCTTTCAGGATTTTCCCTTGTCTTTTCCCGAGTCCTGGATGTATCCGTGACAACCGTCACGGCATCTCTCGTTCTCGAACTTTACCACCTCGGGAACTACAGCGTCTTCCATTCATCCAAGAGGACAACGAGAGCAATCATCAAGCAGTGGTCCTCTAGAGTGTGTGTGTGTGTGTGTGTGTGTGTGTGTGTTATTGGACAGGATGACTCATGTAGGAGAAAAGAAAACTTGTGTGTTTTGCAGTGAAACCTTATAACCACACACACACACACACACACACACGCGCGCGCGCACACACAAGCGTGGTATTCATGGCCGTATTCGCTTGGCAACCCTCGTGCTGAACTGAGACTGAGTTTTTGCTGCACCGTGATTGGTCAGCATGCCGGCGAAAGGGAAGTACCTGCTGAACGAGCAGAAGCAGAAACAGGAAGCGCTGTACAGGAAGTTCTCGTGCATCAGTCAGTATCAGCCTCTGGTTTTGCTGCTTGGACTGAGTGTACTGACGTGCGCTACCCTGCTGGTCCTGTTTTTCAGCCTGAATTTGGTAAGATACACACACACACACACACACACACACACACAGCTCGCCAGTCCATTGCAGGGCCAACACATGCAACCATTCACGTTTATACTCAAACCTAGGGCCAATTACCCGAAAATGTCTTTGGCCATTTGGAAGAAACCGGAGAACCCAGAGGAATCCCACACAAGCACCAGAACAGTCAGACTCCACAGAGAAACG
>CM045748.1:29367859-29375359 GCA_024760905.1 Plotosus lineatus | reverse complement strand
CACCTCTTCACGAACTGCTGTGCATGCACATTCAGCACCGGCCCTAACACACACACACACACACACACACACACAGGGTGAGCGTGCTGTCTGCCACTTTTTTTTTGTATGAGTGAGCCCACGGACTCCCATGATTGGCTGGTGATCTCTGTGAGTGACAGGTTGGAGAGTGTATACCATCCATCTCTCCCCTAATTAACTCACATGGACTTCTGGTCACGAATGACTGTGACATCAGCCTGATTTTCAACCTGTGATCGCTAGGTTGGTAGTCGCTCACCTTGGTGCGGCGCCACTCAGGAGCCCCTCCTGTGGGACTTTATAGGTTGTATGATGCTCTGATGTCATTTGTCCGCCCCTCACACTTTCTTTATGTGTAGGGGAAGTGAACGATAAATATTACAGAAAAATGAGAAGGTAGAGAAATGGCATTGTGGGTAATGTAGGAAAAGGGTTACAGAATTAAACTACTGTACGTGAATATTTATTTTTTAGTATTATTTTTTTTAACTAAAATAAATATCGGATATTGTTCTAGAGTTCATTGTAATATATAAAGATTTATGACTGTCATTATTGGTTGACTGTTTTGTTATATATATATATATATATATATATATATATATATATATATAAAGTGTGTGTTAGTGATATGATTCCTGAAGCATCATACAGTTATAATTAAATGGTTTGTGTACTGAATTATACTGCAAAGTTTTGAACAACATTTCGTGTGTGTGTGTGTGTGTGTGTGTGTGGTGAAGAATGTAAGAAACCATGAAGCATTTGTGGGTGTGGTTGGCGGTGCACTGTTTGTGTTCCTGATGGTGTTTGTGCTGGTCTGCGCCGAGGCGTTCGCTCAGAAATGGACCATGCTATTGGGCTTGGTAGTGTGGGCGACACATCTCAGCATGGGGTTCACCTTCATCTACTGCACAAATCTCATCCTACCATGGGACCAGGTAACTCACACACACACACACACACACACACACACACACACACACATACACACACACGTCTCTGGGACACTGTCAGAGTGTACAGGTCTTGTGAGCTCCTGGAGTGACATTGTGACAAAAGGATTGAGGGATACGAAGTTCAGCTCGCAGTAAAACACCACTAAGTGATCTGCACACTGCACAGGCCAATAAATAAACAAACAAACAAACAAATGAATAAATAATTTAACCCCTAAAGCAAACATTGAGAACTATCCAGAATCTAAAGAACTGCCATAAAGAAAAAATGAATAAAAATAGTGTGCAAAAAAGATTGTACGGTGATGAGAAAAGGCGTCTACCTTTTACTATTACCACTAACAGGAAGTGGTCCTCCGCGTCGTGCTTTCGGGCGAGAAAGTTCTCGTCCTGATTTGAATTTTTATTCAGATGTTCCATGAGACCTTTAAACATGCGGTTTATGCTGCAAAGTCTGAATACGGCTGAATTACAAAAATTCTGCAAATAATAATAAAATATTCCTCTACACGGACGAGACAAAAAATGCTTCGAATTATAATTCACTTTGTTGCGTTTGCCGCTGCTGAAGACACGAGCTCGTCTTCGTCGTCTTCATCATGTTCTTGCTGCTTTCATTAGTAATCATTATTTTTTTAATTTATCCATCCGTCTATTTTTTTTTTAAGCCGCTCGATCCTATTAGGGTCGCAAGGAGACTGGTGCCCATCTTAGCCGACTCTGGGCTAGGGAAGCGTACACCCTGAGCAGCTCACCAGACCATCACAGGGTCAAGACTCATACAACCATGTACACTCACTCAGGGTGTTTTGGAAGAGCCAATTAGCCTACTGTGCATGTTTTGAGAATGTGGGAGGAGCCAGAATACCCAGAAGAAATACATGTACGCACAGGGAGAGCAAGCAAACTCCACACAAAATGCCCGAGCTCAGGAATTGAACCCATGCTTGCTCGCTGTGAGGTGAACTTGCTGGACCACTGTGTCGCCCTATTATTATTGTTATTGTTATTGTTGCTGTTATTGTTGTTATTGTGTTATTGTTATCTGAAGTAAGAGGATATTTAATGTAACTGACTTTCAGTTGAATGCAGTGACTCATTCTTCTGTTGTGTATAGGTGCCTTTCTTCCTCTTCATCATCATCACGGTGTTCACGCTACTCCCCTTCCAGATGTGGTTCGCAGTCATCCTTAGCATCATCTCATCTCTCTCGCACATTATTGTCCTGTCGGTGCACTTCACCCTGTTCAATTCCAACGTGAACTCTGTCCTCACTAACCAGGTAAGTGTGCTGCGGGTAATAATCAGCCATCTGCCAATATCTGGTTCAATGAAGTGTGGAGGTCTAGTTCTACCAGAAAAAAAGTCAGATTTGAGAACTGGTGGGAAAGAAAAGGAGGAGTTGTAAAAGTATAAAGTAGGAAATCTGAAGAAAAGGTATAAATTGTAAAAGTATGAATTTCAAGGAATGTAGGAATGGAGAGGGTGAAAAGGACAAATTCTGGGGGGAGTATAAGTGATGACAGGAAAGTCGTAATTATCTGGAAAGAAAATCAGAATTACAAGGAAAAAGTATGTATTACCCCGGGGTCGACCTAGAACACGCCGGAGGGACTATGTGACTCAGCTTGTCTGGGTATGCCTCGGTGTCCATCTGGAACAGCTGGAGGAAGTGGCTGGGGAGAGGGACGTCTGGACCTCGTTGCTTAGGCTGCGGCCCCCCACAACCCGACCCCGAAATAAGCAAAAGAAGTGATGAGATGAGAAGTATGAATAACGCATAAATTACACAACTTCCTTTGGGATCAATAAAGGATTCGGATTAAAATATAGCGTGTGTGTCTGTGTGTGTGTGTGTGTGTGTGTGTGAGTGAGAGTGAGATTACAAGGAAAAAGTATGAATTATGAGAGTAAACAAACGAGTTACAGGAAAAACCTCAGAGTTATGAGTAAGTCGGAATTACGAGGGGGAAATCGGAATTACACAAATAAAGTATAATTTACAAGTAAAGTACAAATTGTGAGGGTAAAAAAATAAGAGCTTTGAGAGGGAAAATATTACCATAAAAAATATGAATTATGAGGAAGGTATAAATTGGGAAAACATTTTAAAAATATCAATTACAAGAAAAAAAGTATAATGTTAATTTGTGAAGGAGAAAAAGTACGAATGATAAAAAGGTCAGCATTGAGTGTTGGGAGTCTGAATTCTGAGTGGGGAAAATATAAATTCTAATTAATAAGTGTATACAGTGGTACCTCACCTTACGAAATTAATCCGTTCCAGAAGTGGTTTCGTAACCTGGATTTTTTTGTAAATTGAACCGCATTTTACATGTGAAACATGTGATTCGTTCCAAGGCCCCCAATACTACCCCCTAAACCCTTAAAAATTATAAACGTATACCTTTTAAGACCTCCTTCTGCTTCAATATCTTACCGATGGTAGATGGGATTGGCCATATTCCTTTATGATATCACTCAACCGCATGCCACGAGCCCGCTTCTTCTTTTCACTCACACCGTGAATTGTGTGCGTGCGTGCGTGTTAACCATGTTTTCTTCAGAGTTATAATCTTACAAATGTTTATGGAAGGTTAAAAGCCTGAGTCAAAAAATAAAGTTGCAATGAGCACATTTGAAAAACTCACGAAACAACAGTAACTCTGTCCTTTACGCGAAAAGCCTCATGGGTATTATGGAGACACAGTTCCATAATAGCTAATGGGAGGGAGCCGCTTCATCCCTCTTAGCCAATGGGAGGCCAGCAGGGCGGGATGTTGGGAGATAACCAATGGGAGGCCAGTGGGGCGGGATGTTGGGAAATCACCAATGGGAGGCCAGTGGGGCGGGATGTTGGGAGATATCCAATGGGAGGCCAGAAGGACGGTATGTTGGGAGATAACCAATGGGAGGCCAGCGGGGCGGGATGTTGGGAGATAGTTAATGGGAGGGCAGCTCGTGCATTGTTTGAATTTTTGAGATGGCGCTTTCGTAATGTGAACTTGTTTCGTATCCAGAGGCAAAAATTTTAGGAAAATGTATTTCGTAACCTGGATTTTTCGTTTGTTGGGATGTTCGTAAGGTGAGGTACCACTGTATATTATAGATTTAAATTTATTTTCACCTCAGAATTAACAAACGTTTCTTCTACTAACTGTAACTTTTAATTTTGATGATTAAAATCATCTCTCTCTCTCTTTCCACTCTCTCCCTGTCTCTCTCTATCTCTCCCTCCCTCTCATGCTCTCTCTCTACTTTCTCTCCGTTTCTCTCTCTCTCTCTCTCTCTCTCTCTCTCTCTCTCTCTCTCTCCCCCCCCTCTCTCTCCACACAGCTCTCTCTCCAGTTCTTATCGAACCTGGTGGTGTTTGTGTGTGGGAGTGCAGTGGGAGCGTTTCATAAGGTTTTAATGGAGAAAGCACTCAGACAGACTTTCCAGGACACGCTGCGCTGCCTCGGCATCCGCATGAAACTGGAGATCGAGAAGAGGCAGCAGGTGCGCTGTACATACACGCTGAACTGAATCCGCACCTTTTCCAGGTCGCTCACACACCACTACAGTCCTCGTGAATTAAACCGGCTCGTAGATCGGTCCGTCATCTACGGATTGCCCGGGAAAGCCGAACTCTGCGGATCTGCAGTTGATGGTCATCATCTCATCTGTGTTTATTGTAATCTCTGACAAATCATTATGTATCTCCAGTTTTTCACGCGCGAGCCAAAGCTATAAAAATCTACTTGCGCGTTATTAAACAGCGTCTAATAAAACCTCTTTCACCCAGAATCATGGTGTAAATATTTATGATCCAGCCGGCGGTCTCGCCGAGTCGGCGTGGGAATCGTAACCTTTTCATAACAAGTCCAGTGCAGTTCGGCTCTAAATCCAAAAATATATTTTGTGCCTCTGGCGCAGCATCAGAAGGCGTCAGTGTGGGTGTTTTTTGTTTTTCTGAGTTTTACACCAAACCCCCAACTCGGGACCGGATCGGGGACTCCGACTTCTCGTTCTCATAAAGCGTGAAACGTTCGGACTCGTTATACGGCTGAAGGTCATTTGTAAAATCCCACCCAACGACTGTTGCTTTTTCCTTTTACACAAACACCGCCTACCGGGGAGGAGTGTAAGCATGCACACACCCTCTCCTGGTCGTGCAGTGCTGCCATGTGACTCTTTTCGAACTGCGGCGCATGCGTATTTTGGGGACGGTCTAGCACACTTGGAGGGGAAAACGGTTATCTAGTCCCCTTGAGCCCACATGACGCCCATGATTGGCTGGTGATTGCTGTGATTGACAAGGAAATGTGCATATGCCATTCATTATGCCGTTGAAAGCTCAGCCAATTAGCTCCCATCGATTCCCGGTTGTGGGTTTGAGCATCGACCCAGATTTGACCTTGCGTGCTCCAGGTTGATGGTCACACACCTTAACGATGTGCCACTTGGGTAACGAGTAAAGTTCGTAGTCATGCAGACCAGTCTCGAGCTGAATAAACTATGTGTGTGAGTGAGTGAGAGAGAGAGAGAGAGAGAGAGAGATTTTTTAGGGTAACAGGGTTGCATGCGATGATCCACCAGAACTGAACACATTTCCCGACTGAGTCTGAAGTGTCGCTGGCGGTTTCGTTCTTTGGCATTAACGGTGTATTTTTTTTTTTTTCACCATCAGTCATTAGCCAGCTCGTTTTTAAAAGCACACATTTGCTGAACCGCTTAATCCTAGTAGGGTCGCGGGGGGAGGCTGTCGCTCATCTCCGCTGAGTCTGGGTGAAGGCGGGGGTACACGCTGAACAGCACGCCCAAACTTACACAACCACTCTCGATCACACCTGGGGTAATTCAAACAGCTGCAGGTAGCCTCGTGTGCACGTCTGTGGATTTTGGGAGGAAACCAGCGTACCAGAGGGAATCCGTGCAGGCACATGGAGAACATCTTTTCTACGTTATAATGTACGTGCAATACAGTGATCCCTCGCTACTTCGCACTTCAGTGCATCGCGGGTTTTTCAAAAATATTCATGGAAAAATAAAAAATTAAGGAAAACTGCAGAAAGTGAGGGTTCACTGTGTAACGAGGACCTTTTTCTGAGGGAAACATGATGCAAATCTTCCCGTTTCTTGGCTGTTCAACACGTTTATTTTCACACACTGATTTTCTGAGAAAACAACACCACGTGTGTTGGATAAACATGAAGTTCTGACTCACTTTGGCTGTGGAACCAAAGTGAAACATTTGTTTTATCGTCCAAATACACACTGAAGTCGTGTCTTTTTTTTAATGCACTTACTTTTGTTTGAAATATTTGCTTGTGTGCAGCCAGATGTTGGTCTGAAGCTCTGGATTATGTTAAGATGGACAGGTCTGTAATTTCGCCTGTTTCATGAACCGAGGATCTCACGGCTGAACCTAAACACTGACGGATAGCTGGAGATCGAAGGAAATGTGCAGGTCTTTACTCATCCGTCTTCACCGGAGGTCGAGATGTCCCACGTTAGTCATGTTCTATTCGGCATGAAAAGTGATGGAGGAGATGAACGTTTATTTAATTCTCTGTAGGAATGTTGTGCTTGTTTTATCGTGATGAGCTGGTTCGGTCTCGCCCGTCTTCTCCTACTGAGCTCGTGCTCGGAGGAACAGGATTGAATTCCTCTGGACCCGGATCGGGTTTCGGTTCCTACCGTTTTCTACATGCACGGAGCTCTGCGTATTTACTTTATTTCAGCTCATATAAACAGAGTGCGCACTGTTCTGGAAAACGTGGAGAGGACAGAAGATAGGCGACCTCTGTTCTCCTGAAGGATAAGATCTGCTAGTTTATGGTTACATTCTGAAAGAGAGAAAGAGAGAGAAGGACACACACCGAAAGAGAGAGAGAGAGAGAGAGAGACGAACATAGAGAAGGACACACACCGTGTGTGAGAGAGAGAGAGAGAGAGAGAGAGAGAGAATCATACAGAGAGACATACACATGCACAGACAGAGAGAGAGAGAGAGACACTGAGAGAGACACACACCAACAGAGACACACACCGAGAGAGAGAGAGAGAGAAAGAGGCACACACGCACAGAGAGAGAGAGATACGGACACACACACTGAGCAAGACACAAAAAGAGAGAGAGGCAGAGAGACACACACAGCGGGAGAGAGAGAGAGAGCAAGAGAGAGAGACACACACACACAGAGATTGAGAGAGAGAGAGAGAGAGAGTAAGTGAGAGAGAGGGAGACACAGAGAGAGAGCTTGAGAGAGACAGACAGAGAGAGAGGCAGACAGACAGACAGAGAGAGAGGCAGACAGACAGACAGAGAGAGAGAGTGAGACAGACAGACAGACAGAGTGAGACAGACAGACCGAGAGAGAGAGAGAGAGAGTAAGACAGACAGACCGAGACAGAGAGAGAGAGAGTGAGACAGACAGACCGAGACAGAGAGACAGAGAGAGACAGACAGACCGAGACAGAGAGAGACAGACAGAGAGGGAGAGCCAGCCAGCCAGCCAGCCAGACACAGACAGACAGA
>CM045748.1:29342859-29360359 GCA_024760905.1 Plotosus lineatus | reverse complement strand
ATTCACTTTTGTAAACACACTGCTCTTATCTTAAATATATAAATATATAAATGTTTTAGTCAGTGTCAGAAATTTCTATACATGTAATCTTGAGAAGCTAAATAATAATAATACACTATCTCCTTTTGAAATATTTTAGTTTCTTTGTGACAGGCGTGGAAACCCCGCCTCCCCCCAAACACACTCACGCATACGCACTTTTTTTCAACTGCAGTGCCGACCTTCAGTATTAAATTTGCTATTTATCTATTCATCCTGTCACCGTAAAAAGGCTTTTGAACCACATCATACAGCCTTGAATCATTGCATACAAAGGAAATGGCTTTGAATTGCGAAATATTGAATCATATTGAATGCGTCTCTTATCCACTGACTTGAAACGAGTAGAAGGTCACGAGTGTTCGTCATCAAGCACGAACCTGAATTAAAGTGAATTCGCAGACTGCTCGGGAACCGAGAAAAGGGAGGAAGAATTTAAAATGAAAAATCATGAGAAACGGTTTTCCACTGACGTAAACCTCAAGCCGAACACTACGACCTGGTGCAGCCGTCACAAGTCAGACAGACACCAGCTATGATTAGGGAAGGCTTATGTGAAGATCATATCAATGGGTTACTTTTCGTGTGTTTAAAAACCATTTGGGGCCAGTTAGAGGGACTGGAACCGGCTCAAGTTCCCCACACAAACACCCAAAGCTGGCAAACAAACCCAGAACCTTCTTACTGTGAGGCAAACATGCTAACCCCGGCACCACTGCCCCACCCCACCTACAACCATGTTCTGAATAAATTTATCTTTCACATATACCACACAGGAATGGTGCAATCCGATTGGTTGAATATTATCTCAGGATAACTAGGCATCTCCTAAAAGCAAGGTGGATGTTGACAAATAGTCCAATGAGCCTCAAATGTATAACACTTTTAGTATATACTACGTAAGAATATAAGCAAAAAAAAGTAAAATTTAAAGTGTGTGTGTGTGTGTATATATATATATATATATATATATATATATATATATATATATATATATATATATATATACACACAGTGGTATCTTGACTTGCGAATGTCTTTTTATAATGAATTTTCCATGATACGAGCTTAGATCTACCAAAAATCTGCAAAAATTTTCATTTACGAGCTCTGTCATGGAAATGGCTTTCCTGGGCCGATTAGCCTCGTATTCTTCCACATGTATTCCTTCGCGCTCCATCAACACCTTGTGCAGTACTTCTCAATTATTTTCTGTGATGCCCCCTATAGGAAGAAAAAGAAACATTTCACACACCCCACATGCTATAAATAGCATTTACTGCACTTCATATTGTTTGCTCTGTGCTTTTTCCAAGCACCATAGCACGACAATGAGAGGGTTACTGCCACCTACTGTAGAGGATGCGCAATTACACTTAATTCTAGTACAGTATGGCAAAAAAGCATGTTCCTCAGGGTCATACCCCCACGCACCCCCCCCCCCTGGTGTCATGCCTCACCATTTGAGAAGCACTGGCCTTGTGGGAACTCACCACAAGCCTTTTCTCGCTGGAATTCCTAGCGTGCACATGCACAAAATTCTCCTCCTCTGTTACGCACAACCTCATGCCTGCCCACGTGACCTCTTTGCTGCAGTCGATGATTAGAAGGGTTAGTTGACTTATTGTTTATTCTTGTTTATTAGTATTATTATTATTTATTATTAAATTTAATGTACATGTATTATTATTATTATTATTATTATTATTATTAAATATTTATTGTTTTTACATGTTTATCTTTAATATATTAGGTCAATTATACGTGATCGTGGCAGATTATGAGTTTAGGATGGGGTTGGAACGGATTAATTGTTTTTTTGTTATTTCTCATGGGAATAATTTTTCAGCTAACAAACTTTTCGGCTTTCGAGCCCAACCTCAGAACAGATTAAATTCGTAAGTCAAGATACCACTGTATATGTTTGTAGGTATTTTCAGTGATTTACTGTAAACCCATAAAAATCTTTGTAGTTTTCTTTATTTTATGTTCCCATATAGTTCTAAACCAATTGTCCATCTCTGGCTCAGTGGATATCTTTGGATTTAATGAGTATATAAATAAATAATTGAATTTTTTATTGAAGAAACACATCATCTTATCGATATTACATGCATCATGATAAATGAGTGTCTTTTTTTTTTTTTTTTTTTAATCGAAGTGTTTATATAGAAACCTTTTTACAGTACAAGTGCAGCGGTTCTGAACACACTTCCTTTTCTGTTTTAGTATCTTTTACCGAGGTGTTGTTGATTTCTGTTGTTCAGCCAGTGAATGTTCTCAGAAAAGAGTTGGCGAAATCTGTGAATTTCCTCCTGGGGTTAATAAAGTGCTCCAGCTATTTTAAGCACAGTATGACGTGTATAATTTCCATGTAAATGTGTTTCATATTTCACTGAAATGGCAGACAGGTTTCAGCTATTAACAAAAATTATTCTTCAAGAAAAGAAAAAAGTTAAAATGCTTCAGAACTTAAAGTTGGCCATATGTTTTTTTTTTTTTTTTTATTGTATTATATTTATACGAATATTTATAACTACCCGCACCCAAACTGTAACTGGCTGCGCCCCCTGTTGTAACTAACCGCACCCATATTGTAAATGGCCGCGCACCCTGTTGTAACTACCCGCACATATGTTGTAAGTGGCCACGCCCTCTGTTGTAACTACCTGCACACACATTGGAAGTGGATGCGCCCCCTGTGGTAACTACCCGCACCCATACTGTAACTGGCTGCGCCCCCTGTTGTAACTACCCGCATCTATACTCTTACTAGCTGCGCCCTCTCTTGTAACTACCTGCACACATATTGTAACTAGCCGCACCCTCTGTCGTAACTACCCGCACCCACATTATAAGTGGCCGCGCCCTCTCTGGTAACTATTTCTACTTGTTCTTCAGTTCCATTTCACTTTCACCTTTGACCTCGGACAGCCCTGTTTGTATCTCCAGATGTTCGTAAAACAAATATTCGTAAGTTTGGGAGTGTCTGTACTTTTTTCCCTTACTTTGAAAAACGTGAAGACCATCATGCATAGTTTTATCATAAATTTTGGGACAGAGTTGTGCTGAAGTTTTAGGATTTCAGAATCAATGAACATTACCAAACGGGGCAGTGGTGGTCTCGTGGTATAGGGCAGTGGATCGCTGATCCAAAGGTTGGGGGTTCGAGTCCCACTCTCCACAAGGTTGTCACTGTCCCCCCCCAGTGGAGCTAACTGGGTTATCAAAGGCCAGCCATGTCTCTCACTGTCTATGGTGTGAGGCATGTAAAAGAACCATTGCTGACTTTCGACAAGCGTAGGCTGCAAAGCCGTCAGCGTGTTTCCGCCTTGCGATGGCCTGTCGAGCTGTCCAGGGTGTACTCTGCCCTCGCCCAAATTTGGCTGGGATGGGCACCAGCCTCCCCGTGACCCAAATTCGGATTAAGCGGGTACAGAAAATGAACTGATGATGAACTGAACATTACCGAGTTCCTGTTCGAAAATTTGGATTGAAGCATCATCCTGAGTTTGTGAGGTGGATAATTCTGTTCTTCCATAACCTTGAATCAGGTACACCAAGATTGCTGGTGAGGCGTGAGGTTATATCGATGGAGATCGAGTGAAATAATTTGATTCTTGTATTCACACTCACTGGATTTTGAGAAATAAAAATATTCATTCATTTTTTGAACCACTTTGTCCTAATTCAAGTTGCGGGGAGGTTGGCACCCATCTCCGCCGACTCTGTTTAAGGGCAGAAGACACCCTGGACAAGATTACCAGGGCATCGATGGGCGGCGGCCTCCCCGCGACTCTAACTAGGATTAGGTGGCTTAGGGACCGAATGAATGAACGATGGGGCCGCCCACCACGCGTTGGCACTTGTACGCATTTCATGAACGTTTTCAGGCTTCGATTTGTATTTCTTTGGCATTGCTTTGATGCTTAGAGATTCCATCAAAATTATGGGATGCCGAAGTAGAGTGCAGTGTGATGTATGTCAAACGGGAAATGTTGAATTTAATGTAAAATGCATTCTGGGTATTCAGGTTTCCCTCAGAGTGCTTTTTTTTTGTTTTTTTCAGACCAATAATTCAGAAATATGAATATTCAGAGCATTTTTCCTTCCGCTTATTTTCATATGTAACTTCTAAATTCTCATGTTCTTCTTCTTTATTTCAGCATCCTTTATGCAGACATTGTTGGTTTCACTCGTTTAGCCAGCGACTGTTCTCCTAAAGAGTTGGTGGTCATGTTGAATGAGCTCTTTGGAAAATTTGACCAGATTGCTAAAGTGAGTGATTTCAGTCACCAACAGTTCATAAATAATTATTGTACTGTCCAGCTCATGTAGAATTGGTGTGTGTGTGTGTGTGTGTGTGTGTGTGTGTGTGTGTGTGTGTGTGTGTGTGTGTGTGTGTGTGTGTGTGTGTGTGTGTGTGTTTAGGAAAATGAGTGCATGAGGATAAAGATCCTGGGTGATTGTTATTACTGCGTCTCCGGACTTCCTGTCTCTTTACCAAGACACGCCAAGAACTGTGTCAAAATGGGTTTGGACATGTGTGAAGCGATTAAGTAAGCACGCACACACACACACACACACACACACACGTACACACATGTATGTGAGTTCAGTGGTGGCCTGGTGGGAAAGGGTGCTGGAACGCTGATCCTAAGGGTGGGGGTTCGAGTCCCACTTTCCACAAGCTTGTCACTGTCCCCCCAGTGCACTAACTGGGTTATCAAAGGCCGGCCATGTCTCTCACTGTCTATGGTGAGAGGTTCATGTAAAAGAACCATTGCTGACTTTCATAAAGAGGAACTGCAAGGCCATCAGCATGTTTCTGTCCCGCGCTAAAGGGTTGCGTCAGGAAGGGCATCCCACGTAAAAACCTATGAACCAAATAAAACCTACAAATCATTCACTGTGGCGACCCCTGATGAAGGGAAAAAGCCGAAAGGAAATCTCATCATATAAATATATATACGTGTGTGTGTGTGTGTGTGTGTGTGTGTGTGTGTGTGTGTGTATATACACACTGTGTATGACATAAATTGCTCATTCCATCCTCAATCGTTTCCAGGCTGGTCCGGGAGGCAACAAGAGTGGACATTAACATGCGCGTGGGCGTGCACTCTGGAAATGTGCTTTGTGGTGTGATTGGGCTACGCAAATGGCAGTTTGATGTCTGGTCACATGATGTCACCTTGGCCAATCACATGGAGTCTGGCGGGTTGCCTGGGTATGTATGGAAAATGTTCATACATCAAAAATAGAAAACAGTACGACGATTAATACAGCAAATAAAGGCTTCTTCAGCTTTGAGATCATGTTTATCAAATCTTATTCTGGTGTGTGTGTGTGTGTGTGTGTGTGTGTGTGTATGCTTAGCCGGGTGCACATCACTGAGGCCACTCTGAAGCATCTAAATAAAGCGTATGAGGTGGAGGAAGGAAACGGTCACCTTAGAGACACTTACCTGAAAGAGCTCAACATCAAGACTTACCTGGTTATAGACCCGCGGGTCAGTACCTCAACACTCATCACTCACTCATTTGAACCGCTTGATTATACTATGTGGGTAACAGGGAGACTGGAGCCTGTCTCACCCGACTTGGCAAAAGTGGGGTCCAAATGAAACAGCTAGAGCCAGACCAGTGCAGGGCAATACACACACACACACACACACACACACACACCACCACCGTTCAGTTATTCTCACACCGAGGGGCAATTTGAAACAGCCAGTCAATCTCATCATTGGCCTGTGTGAGGAACCCGGTGTACGTGGAGGAAAACTCGTGCAAAAGTCTCTCATTCGCTTTTTTTTTTATGTTTTCTCCTTATTTTTAATTGATTCGATTTATAGAACTCCACTTCCTGTTTGTGTAGAATAATTAAACATTTTAATACATCAATTTATTTTATAAATAAATTAATTAAATGTCAGCGGTGTAGTGGTAAACATGTCCATTTCCAGCAAGAAGGCCTGTGTTTGATTCCCAGGCTCGAGGCCTTTCTCTGGAAGGTTTACATGGTTTCCCCGTGCATGCATGGGTTTCCTCCGGGTACTCTGGTTTCCTTCCAAAGTCCAAAAACATGTAGGCTGATTGGCAGTACCAAATCACCCTAAGTGTGAGTGTGACTTATTGGTTCTGTGATGGCCTGTCAAGCTGTTTTAGGGTGTACCCCGTCTGTTCCCATTAGTCGGCTCAGAAGGGCGACAGCCTCCGCCCCCCCGTAACCCCGATTAGGATTAAACGGTTAAAAAAAACCCAACATAATTTGTAGAGTGATGTACACCCGTGATTCAAGACCCTTCCAGTACATGTCGAGGTCCCGCTCACTCTGTCCGGGTTTATTTTGCAATAAAGACGAGTGTAAGTATACAGGGATCCCTCGCTGCTTTGTGCTTCAATTCATGCGACTTCAGTGCATCGCGTTTTTTGGAAAAAATAAATAAATAAATAAATATTCAAGAAATTTAAAAAATCAGGAAATGAAGGAAGAATAGAGGAAAAAGTTAAGGAAAAGGCCACAAAAACGAGGCCAATTATGCAAAAAAAACAAAATCCCTGAACCAACACAAAACAAAAAATAACCCAAAACCTCCCATCAACACGACTTACATTGTTGCATCTGTGTGTGCACGTGCATCTATGCGAGTGCGTGCGCGCCTGTATCTATGTGTGTCGTCTTCTTCTCATGCAATACCATCTGTATGTGTTTGTATTTATATTTTATTTACATCTTATGCATTATTTTGGATGTTTAATTGTTGTCATAAGCATTCATAGCATTGAATATGTATTTATTGATATTATATACACATATACATGTACATATACATCAGTGGGGGGGGGGGGGGGGTGATCCTACTTCGTGGATTTCGATGGCCGCGTGGGGATCTCGGTCCCAATTAACCGCAGGAAGTGAGGGATTGCTGTATTACAGAAACCTTACAGATGCATCGATTTAAAAAAAAAACAAACAAAAAAACCAACAAAACGCACAGTGCACTACGAATGTTGCTGCCGAATATTCAGGAAACCCGTCTCCATATACCTGTACCAGGTGACTAAAGTGGAAATATAGAACATTAAACATCTGAATGAGGATTCTTTTGCATTGATGATGATGATGATGATGATGATGATGATACGACTTTTTCCGTGCTGGTGCAGTCTAAGGACTCGTCGCAGGGCAGCCGTAGCATTCCTAAACAGCGTGTGAGTGACGGATTGAAGATGCGCGCGTCGGTGAGAATGACGCGCTACCTGGAGTCATGGGGAGCTGTGAAACCCTTCTCCCATCTCCAGAGTAGAGAGGGCTTCATCACCGACGCCATGGTGAACCGTCGCAAGGTGAACACACACACACACACACACACACACACACACACACACACACACACTGTCATTCATTATCGTAGATTGAGTCTTTTCATATCATGTCTTTTTGTCTTTCAGCAGGACATTCCTATGAGACCAGTGCCTTTAAAAGGGACAGAAAGGTCAGTCGTGTGTGTGCGCGTGTTGTGTGCGCATGTGCGCGTGTGTGTGTGTGTGTGTGTGTGTGTGTGCATGTGCATAAATGTGCTTCCACATGAAATGCAATAGAAAATTGCCACTGGTTAGTTTTTAAAAACGGATGAATATAAACTAGCTGTACTAGAGCTGTACACACACCCGAGGCACTGCCATATACCACATGCCATGTACCAGCTACCCCCCTGACGGAGCGGTGACTGTCGAGGCTCGGTGCTAAAGGCTTTGAGTTACGTATTCAGAGGTCATGGGTTCAAACCCCAGTACCAATCAGCTGTTGGGTCCTTAACCCTCAACTGCTCAGTTGTTTAAAGGAATGTAAACTTGTCTGCCAAGCACCATAAATAATGTCTATAATTAAAATGATTCCTCCAGCTGGAGTCTGCGAGCGCGGTGCAGATGCAAATGCCTTGGCGTATTCGACAAGAGTGAATGGAATAACTACATAAAGTAAAGAGAGAGAGATTCAGTACACAGAAAACTGTGTGTGTACGATGCTAGTACAGTGAGCTTGCATTTTAATCCATTTTTAAATAGTTAGTTATTTAATATATATATAACTAAAGAGTTAGTTAAAGCAGCTGCCCCCCCCCATATAATATATGGGTCTGATCATGAAACTGGTCCTGAAATGTGTGACAGTGACCTTTTTAATTATTATTTTCTGCCATTTTTTTTATGTATTATATTTGTATTATATATCTTCTTCACTTATGCCTTAACATCCGGGGATGTCGTTGGGGCGCCTTCATGGCGAGACTTGGGCTGATTTGACCTGGCGGCGCCCATCCCTCTCCAGGTTGTAGAAAAACGCTGACGGCTTTGCAGCCTTCTCTTTACGAAAGTCAGCAATGGTTCTTTTCCATGAACGTCTCACCAGAGACAGTGACAGACATGGCCCCGCCTTTGATAACCCAGTTAGCTGCACTGGGGGATTGTATTATATATAATAAGCAGTAAATCGGACGACTCGGTCAGTGTCACACGGAATGAACCGCCTCCGATTCGCTTATTATAGATTTAGATAATAATTGTGTAATTAGTGACACTGTGCTGACTGGTGTTTGACATGTTCAAAATTTCTTTATAATCTATCGTCGATCCATCAGTGATCGGTGGGAGCACAAGCTACACTGTGTAACATGGACAGGAAATGTAATGTAGATCATCGACCCTATTTTCAGTTTGGTGTTTATTTACTAATTGTGCCACACGCATGCAGATTCTGTGGTTCATGGTGTGGTACCTGTGCTCCAATTCATGTGGTTATTGAACCTGTGGAGACCTCAGCAGAGGCTCAGCACGACGTGAAAATAACAAGCTCTTGTCACAAAATTGAGCATGAAAAAGGTGTAAACTCGGAGGCATTTGAATTACAGTGGTACCTTGACTTCCGAGTGTCTTTTATACTGAATTTTCCATGATACGAGCTTCGATCCACCAACAATCTGCCCCATCCAATCAGCAAAATTTTGATTTATGAGCTCTCCTGGGGAAATGGCTTTTCCGGGCCGATTAGCCTCGTATTCTTCCGTGTGTATTCCTCCGTGCTTCGAGAATGTCTTGTGCAGTGCTTCTCAATTGTTTTCTGTGATGCCCCATATAGGAAGAAAAACAAATTCCCCTCCAGCACGACTATAAATAGTGTTTACTGCACTTCATATCGTTTGCTTGGTGCTTTTTCCCTACCCCACACTGCGACAATGAGAGCGACACTGCCAACTACTGTAGAGTATGCACAATTACACTTAATTCTAGTACAGTATGGTGTAAAAGTATTTTCCCCAGGGTCATACCCCCTCCCCCGGGCATCACACCGTGACCCCCACTATTTAAGAAGCACTGGCCTTGTGGAGCTCAACACGAGCCTTTCCTCGCTGGTATTCACAGCATGCACGTGCACAAAATTCTCCTCCTCCTCTTCCTTCTCTGTTACGCACCAACTCATGCCTGCCCACGTGATATCTTCGTGCCGACGTCACATCTTTGCCGCAGTTGATGATCAGGAGGGTTAGTTGACTTATCGTATATTCTTGTTTTATTATTATTTATTATTAATTATTATAATATGTACATGTGTTATTATTATGATGAAATATTTATTGTTTTAACATGTTTGTTTTTGATATACAGTATTAGGTCAAATATATGTGTTTGTGTCAGGTTATATGAGTTTGGGAGGGGGTTGGAACGGTTTAATTGGTATTCTATTATTTCCTATTAGAATTTTTGTTTTACCTAACAAACATTTTGACTTACAAGCTCGCCCTAGGAACGGATTCATTTTGTAAGTCAAGGTACAACTGTGTTTCAAAAACTGTGTTCACCATCTGTATATATATATATATATATATATTGATAAGAACTTATCTCCCAGGCATGTACTAAAGATTTTAATGCATTGATCCAGAAATAATCTGGAAATGGATTATTCGAGTTGGAAGTTGGAGCATGTACCAGTTTTGTGATCTGACCTATATTATATAATTATATATATATAGATATATATATATATATATTATATAATTTTATATATATATGTATATAGATATATATATATATTATATAATTTTATATATATATCTATATTCTGTCACTCTCTCTCTCTCTTTCTTGCTTTCTTGTGTGTGGTGTTAAAGTTGACTTTTATTCCCCTGTGCAGTTTTGATGAGTCTCTTGAGGAGTCCTTGTCATTTTCTGCCCCTCCCTTCAGCATGAATAAGTGAGTGAAACCATGCTGGCTCTGAAGACGGTTTCCCTTGCCCAGTGTTTCACCACTAATTCCCCCCCCCGCCCGATCGCTCACTCAGCTTGTGCTACTGAGCTATAATCACCACTCCTGTGCTGAAGACTGGACCTTTTTTCTCCCCTGCAGGATCACAGCTGTGTGTGTGTGTGTGTGTGTGTGTGTGTGTGTGGATGGGTGTAGGGGTGGGTGTGTAAGGAAATGGCTCTCTTCTTTCTCTTTTCCTTCCTTTTTCTGTATTAGGGCTCCCTCCGGGATTTAAACTAACACAAGGCATCCTGCATGCCACACCTACACGTGTGAATGCGCACCACACACACACACACACAAACACGTGCACACACTGCTTGGTACAGTTTTACAATGAAGATTATGACCGGCATGACAACGACCATGACCTCCATGCAAACCCTGCTTTCCACACACACACACACACACACACACACACACACACACGCACGCGCGACCATGAATGAGTAAAAAGTGTAAGTTTTTAACTTGACTAATCTCTTTTTCAGAAATAAATCCCAGAAGACGAAGTTTGATGAGCAGCTCCATAACGAGATGATCACCACCATTGATGAGCTGAGCTCCAGCAAGTGAGTCCTGTCACCTTCAGTTCTCCACTTTTTCTTTGTCCAAGTTTTCTTTTATATTTTATTGCTTTGTATGTTATTATCCTTTTGCCTTGTTCTAGATGTGTTTATTGCTTCATACATTTCATAAAAGCGTCAAAATACAAAAAAAAATTACACTGTGTTAAAATGCATTTTAGTCATATAGCTTTCACCACCACCACCTAAAGGCGGAGCTTCTGACGGGTGTCTCTAGTGCTAGATGCTTGAGGCTGGTGTTATAAGATAAGTGTTTTGCTTGGCAAGATTTTGTGCATCTCCCTGAGTTAGACTGTGTGTGAGGATTTTTTGTTTGTTTTTGGTGAGTCTAAGTGGAGATGCATAAGCCTCTTTTTTTTTTCTTTTTTATATTTTACTTTTGTTATTAAGAAAACATCATCTGTTTTTAATTGGTGACATGTCAGTTTTATTTGATTTTGTCATCTTCTATACATGTAGGATTCTGCTCAGGAGTTCCACTATTACAGGGATCCCTCACATTCCGCAGTTAATGGGGACCGAGGACCAGCCCCCCCCGCGCGACCGGCGAATGCCACGAAGTAGAATTGACCTCCCCCCCTGACTATATATAAGATCAATAAATACATATTAAAAGCTATAAATGCTTATAGTAACAACCATTCAAAAATAATGCTTAAGATGTAAATAAAATATAAATAAACACACACACACACACACACACACACAGACTCAGATTTGCTCAGATGTGCACCTCACATAAAAATGTAAGGAGTTTTGTTTGGGGGTTTTGGGTTTTTTTTTTTTTTTTTTTTTGTTATTATTTGTTTTTGGTTTGTTTAATTTTTATTTATTTATTTATTTTGCAGAATTGGCCTTGTTTTGTGGCATATTCCTTAACCTTTCCCCTATTCTTCCTTAATTTCCTTATTTTTTAATTCGATTAATATTTTTTTAAAAACCGGGATGCACTGAAGCCGTGTTAATTGAAACGTGAAGTAGCGAGGGATCCTTGTATTATATAATACACTGGAAAGACATGATCTGATTCGTGCACTGTCGAAGAATTAAAAAAAAAAAAGAATTATTCTGAGTGTATAGTGCATGAATCAAAATGGACACTCACATTTTGTCATGATCGACCATAATGATGATCAATCGACCAATGAACCATTTAGTGTTTCCTATTTCCCGTAATCTGTGATGAAACACCCATATGGAGCACAATTTAATTTATTTTATGAGTGAACACACTGAGCAGACACTGCAGCTACAACAGTGCTGTGTTCTAAACCTGTTTATCAAACGGTACGGAGTATCCTGTTCAGCTTTAGATTTTCACCGTACACGTTATTCTCTCAAAATAGAGAGCGATCACTTCCCCTTCTTGGATGAGATGAAGTAGATTAGATGAGGGATAAGTATAGGGGATTAGATAGGGGTAGATTTCATTTTATTCAGGATTAGACTCGGGATTAGTGTAGGTATTCGGTGAGATGATGGATTGGAGATTAGATTAGGGATTAGTTTAGGGGTTAAACTACATTTGATTAGGGATTAGAATGCATTCGGACAGAGTAGGGTTAATTCAGGATTTGATCAGGGATTAGTGTGGGGAATAGATTGCATTTGGGGGTAGATTTGGGATTTGTGTGTGTGTGTGTTAGAGATTTGATTATGGATTACTATTGTGGTTATATTAGGGATTAGAGATTAGATTAGTGTGTGTGTATTAGGTATTTGATTAGGGATTAATGTTGTAGTTATATTCGGGATTAGAGATTAGATTAGGTATTGGTGTAGGTATTAGGTTTGATTATGGATTAGTGTCTGGAATAGATTACATTTGGGGTTAGATTAGGGATTGGTGTGTTAGGGATTTGATTAGGGATTAGTGTTGTGGTTATATTCGGGATTAGATGTTTGATTAGGGATTAGTGTGTGTGAGTGTGTGTATTAGGGATTTGATTAGGGATTAATGTTGTAGTTCTATTAGGGATTAGAGATAGATTGGTGTCTGGAATAGAGATCAGATTAGGGATTAGATTTAATTCTGGGTTAGTGTCGGGAATAGATTACATTTGGGTTGGATTTGTGATCCGATTAGGGATTAGTGTTGTGGTTATATTAGGGATTAGAGATTAGATTCGTGATTGGTGTTGGTATTGAGTGAGATCAGGGATTAGTTAGATCAGGGATTAGGTTCGAGGTTAAATTAGATTTTATAAGAAATTAGATTTGTGGAAATTCAAGATTTTTCCTTTGACATCAAGTGGGGGACGACGACATGGATTTCTGTCATTTGTGTGTGGAGCTTTGTTTAAGAATGTGAAGTCTTTGTCCTTGCATGGAAAAACATCACATTCTTGCTTTTAAGAAATATGTAATTACGGCGTTTCATTTTGGGCTCGGGTGTGTGAAGGAAGCCGCAAAAACTCCTAAAGAAGTGAAATACCGCTGACGTATCTGTGCATTGTTTCTTGCGTGCAGGCAGTGGGTGAGTTCGGAGGAGATTTCTGGTCTCACTCTGTGGTTCACGAAGCGTGAGCTGGAGAAGCAGGTAAGCATCTTAACCATAATAACAGCACTCGGTGTTGACCAGGCGCATCCTGGATTACAAAGCAACAGAAACATGTAATAACATGTAATAACATGTAATCATCACGCAACGGGAACGTACCACTTTTTCTGGGGTTTGTGACCAAGATTACTCGATATTCCACTTTCTAGGCACGTCTTTGCCCGCCCAAGTCGAGATAAACACCGAATCATGTGACTTGATAGAAAGCAGCATTTTCCTCAAACACCGCACTGTGAAACGTTATTGTATGTATACGACGGTTTTTAACCTTTTAATCATCAGCACGTCATGCATTTTAATTTATTTATAACTAGATTCTGTTATTATTCACGTTATGTCTCACTCCTTCATCAGAGAAATCGTACAGCTCATCACGTTAGAGGGAAACTGCCAAACTTGCACTAAAAGGGCTTTAAAGCTTCCTGTTCCTGACTCCTTTTATAAATGTTGAGTAAACCATCCTGTTGACATAAAAACGTAATGAAAACACCACAGTTTAATGTGGAACATCTATAATGTGTGTGTGTGTGTGTGTAACAATAATTATTGAAGGTAACGATGTATTTTTTTAAAACTTAAATAAGTTTCACGATAGGACAGAGGTGGAAAAGGTGCTGGTCACTGATCCCAAGGTTGGGGGTTCAAGCCCCACTATCAATGGTGTCCCCCCCCCCCCCCAATCAAAAGCCGGCCATGTCTCTCACTGTCTATGGTGAGAGGTTCATGTAAACCACTGCTGACTTTCAACAAGAGGAGCTGCATAGCCGTCAGCATGTTTCTGCTTTGCGATGGCCTGGCGAGCCGTCCAGGGTGTACTCTGCCCTTGCTTGGAGTCGGCTGGGATGGGCACCAGACTTCCCGCAACCCTAATTAGGATTAAGCTTTTACAGAAAATAAATGAATTGATAAGTTTCACTATATACTGCACCAAAAAGATAAAGAAAAGCAAATTAAAACATGATTTATATGGTTTATTTTTCACCTTATAAAGTATGAGCTCTCACAAGGCCAGTGCTTCTCAAATAGTAAAGTGTGCCAAATTGGGCAGCACGGTGTGACCCTAAGAATTTTGCCATACTAGAATTAAGTGTAATTGCGCATCCTCTACAGTAGTTGGCAGTGTTGCTCTCATTGTCGCACTATGGTGTAGGGAAAAAGAACCGAGCAAAGGATACGAAGTGCAGTAAACACTATTTATAGTCATGTTTGGAGGGTGTGGGGGGGGCACGAAATTTTTTTTCTTCCAATAGGGGGCATCACAGAAAATAATTGAGAAACAAGGCGTTTTCGGAGCGTGGAGGAATACACTTGAAAGAATACGAAGCTAATCGACCCAGAAAAGCCATTTCCCCAGCAGAGCTCGTAAATCAAAATTATGCTTGTTGGATGGAGCGGATTTTTGGTTAATCGAAGTTGGTATCATGGAAAATTTGTTATAAAAGACACTCATAATTCAAGGTACCACTGTATGTAATATTTGAGTGACAGTTGCCTATACAATGATGAAGTCTTGAATTTAATATGAGAGATATTTGACACTTAAGGGGCATTTGAGAGATTTGTGTGGTATTTGAGTGACGGTTTTATAGCTGCCTGTCTAATGATGTAGTCATGAACTGAATATTCGAGTAATATTAAAAACAAAATATTTGAGATTTACTTTGTAATACATTCAATATTTGAGTGATATTTGAACAATTTTTGATATTTATTTGACATTATTTATTTTGATTTCAGTTCATCAATCATCTCAATAATCTTAATTTCTGATACGGGTTATATTTTCCTGTTTATTTTTGTGAATAAATTAATATCTATAAAATATTGTTTCCATGTGTTTATTTGTCTCTCAGTACAGGACTACAGAAATCCCTAGTTTTAAGTACTACGTCAGCTGTGCCACCATTATCTTCCTGTGTATCTTCATTATCCAGATGTTTGTCACACACCAGTGAGTAACACAAACACACCAAAACAGAACACATGCATAATCCTATCGTAATGATACACTGTCATGTGGTATTTCCTGGTATTTTTCTTGCAGACCTGCGAAGCTGGGATTAGCGTTTGTGGTGTTATCGTGTCTCTTACTGCTGATGCTCGCCATCTGTTTTGCTGGTCAAATTCAGGTTATTAATGGCTGAAACCTTCCAGCTATAGTGTGTTTACACTCGTACTGAATTGTGTGTATGCGTGTTTGTGTGCGTGTCTGTGTGTGAGAATTTTCACCTTTAGAGTTTTCTTAGATGCTTACACATGTAGACTGCATGGTATGTGAAAAATGTCATGTGACACAGTCATTCTTGTACGTGATTGGATAAGCATGGTCGCTGTCTGCTAAAAACAGACTGACAACTGCTCCAGTGCCTGTCTCATGGCCTTCACACACACCCACGTGCATGTGTGTGTGAGTGTGTGTATATGTATATATATCTGTGTGTGCGTGTATGTGTGTATATATGTGTATGTATACGGGAAAAATTCCGGTGAGGGTTGGAGTCCTTTGTCACTGGTTCTGTTCATAATTTCTAGAGACAGAATTTCTAGGTGCAGCCGTGGTTGTTGAAGGGTTCTGGTTTGGTGGTCATTGGACCTCATTTCTGCTTTTTACAGATGACGTTGTCCTTTTTGCTTCATCAAGCCGGGATCTCCAGCTCTCATTGGAGCGATAAGTGGCCGGGATGAGAATCGGCACCTCCAAGTCCGAGGCCATGGTTCTCTGTCGAAAAAGGGTTTAATGCCCCCACCGGGTCGGGAATGAGGTCCTACCCCAAGTGGAGGACTTGAAGTATCTCAGGGTCCTGTTCACGAGTGAGGGAAGGGTGGAGCGGTACAGGCTCCACTTTACAGCAGAGGCTGCAGCGATCCGCCGGTCGATATCCCGCTCCATCCTTCCCTCACTTGTGAACAGGACCCCGAGATACTTGAAGTCCTCCACTTGGGGTAAGATTGACAGGCAGATCGCTGCAGTCTCTGCTGTAAAGTGGAGCCTGTATCGGTCTGTCGTGGTGAAGAGGGAGCTGAGCCGTAAGGCAAATCTCTCAATTTACCAGTCGATCTATGTTCCAGCCCTCACCCACGGTCAGGAGCTTTGGGTGGTGACCGAAAGAACAGGATTGCGGATACAAGTGGCTGAAATGGGCATCCTGTGCCGGGTGGCGGGGTTCTCCCTTAGAGATAAGCTGAGAAACTCTACCATCCATGGAGGAGCTCAGAGTAGATCCGCTGCTCCTCCGCATTGAGAGGGGCCAGTCGAGGTGGCTCGGGAATCTGGTTAGAATGCGCCACAAATACCTCCCTGGTGTGGTGTTTTGGGCACGTCTGACCGGGAAGAGATCCCATGGTCGACCTAGAACATGCTGGAGAGATCAATGTCTCTCAGCTGGTCTGAGAATGCCTCGGTGTTCCCCTGGAAGAGCTGGAGGAAGTGTCTCAGGAGAGGGACGTCTGGAGCTCATTGCTTTAGGCTGCTGGTCCCGCGACCCGACCCCGGATTAAGTGGCGGAAGATGATGATGATGATATAGATGTGTATATGTGTGTGTGTGTGTGTGTGTGTGTGTGTGTGTTTCTCAGTCCCAGTAAATATGGATGTAATGTATTTAGTCCTCTCTCTCTCTCTCTCTCTCTCTTTCAGAAGCTCTTCCCGGAGAAGTTGGAGTCCTGTCAGTGGTTACCTGCGCTGTCCGAAGCTGTCGTTAAGCGGCCTTTTGTACGCCTCCCGCTAGCAACCCTAACGACGACGGTTATTGTGATCATTGCTTTATTCACCCTGGTCAGCGATGTTGAATATACTGTGGAAGTGAATGTGCAGTGGTTCTCTAGAGAACCCGTTTATTCATCGCTCGTGTATCTTCTCATCTTCAGTGTTTGAACCCGGATGATCCGGTGTCTGATCGGGGAAATGAAAGCAGCACAAAAGAGTTTAATAATGATCATCTATTCTGCTTGCCTGTAAGTAAACAAAAAAACACACACAGAGAGACAGACAGACAGACAGACAGACAGAC
>CM045748.1:29302859-29340359 GCA_024760905.1 Plotosus lineatus | reverse complement strand
CCACTGTGTCAGTTCAGATGAAGGATGAATTCTGTAAGTTTAACCATCTTTCACTACATTTTATATTTTTGTTTTGCACTGGCACTGAATATGGAGACCATTTTGTCTACATTGTTAATTATTTGCATTGGATAAAAGCTTTCAGGTAAACCCCCCTCTCCCCATCCCCTCCCAAAAAACAAAAAAAAAAACCCAAACAAACAAAAAAGACGGTTTTCCTGTGTGGTGATGACAATCTTGCCTCCCTCAAAATTTAATGTTGCCAACACCAGTTATTTTGCGGATACGATTTTCTATCTTTCGATAAATAAAAAGGCGTTTTTTTCGGTGTTACACTGTCTCACTTGGAAAAAAAAAAGTTCAATGCAGTTTATTCATTTTTCATCAAAAATGCTGATGCTGAGGCTGCTGGAATATTATAAAGACGCATAACCTGTAAGAAATCCAGATCCTTAAAAAAACTGAAATAGCAAACGTTAGACACGAACGTGAAATTAAATTATTAAAAAATTTCCGTAACATATAATCCTTTCAAAAAAATGTAATTTTCACCTGAAGTGATAATGTTTCAGCACCAATACTCTGTTCCAACCGTTACAGGATGAGTTCTGCTGCCGTCAGGAATTCCTGCTGAAGAACAAGAACCGCACGGATAAGGACGAGATCGAGCTGTGCGAGAACCTGACGCGGCTCCTGCTGGAGAACGTTCTTCCAGCTCACGTGGCCTCGCAGTTCGTGGGCGAGAACAAAAAGAACGAGGTGGGGCTGCTCTCCACTCACACTTTACTAAACCAGAAGTACAAGGTAGGGACTAGCACCAGTGTTCAAACGTTCACCATCCACTCGTAGCATGCTGCTCCGTATCATTCCACGTCATGGCATGTTGTCGTGCATCAAGCGGTAACGCACACAGAACCCTGAATGCTAAGTTCCTAGCGATCTCATTTCACAGCCATGTTTTAACCGTGGATACAGAAGAGAATATCTGCGTTTCTTTACTTCCAGACCACTGTATCCTGAAAGAGAGGGTAGCACGGTGGCGTGGAGGGGTCAGCACGTCTGAGTTCCGGGCTCAGGGAGGACAGTTTTGTGGATGGGTTGTATAGTTTTCTCCCTGTGCTTGCGTGGGTTTTCTCTGGGTACTGCGTTGCCCTCCCAAAGACATGCACATTAGTAGATTGCTCCAAGTTGCCCCTAGCTGTGAGTCTGAATGGATTTTTTTTTTTTTTTGGGGGGGGGCGGCTGTCTGGCTGTCTGTTGAAGAAAACAAACAATGATGAGATTCTTCGTACAAGAAAGTGCAGGTGGTCCTCGGTTCACCGCAGGGTTCCGTTTCTGCGTGCGGTACAAGTCGGATTTTGTTCTAACACAGATTACAGCGCTAACTATGCAAATGCAGAAGCAAACTCATAATCGAGGACATATAAACACATTTCTATGTCACCTGACAGTAGAACTAGCATTTAATTAAAAATAAAAAATACGGAGAACAAATGTAGAATAAAATGTCACAACAAGAAAACGATGGAGAATTGCTTCCTTTCACTCCTGTGGTGGGTTCGTACTCCGGAAGGGGCGTTGCAGTGGAAGGATGGACCGGCTTATTGGGAGAAGCAAGCTGCAGAATCCGCAGAGAATCCTCGGTCAGGTGCCACACCATTAATGTGTTATTCCGCTGCACACGTGAACTAGTTCGTTTTTACGATGTAACCAGTGCGAATCAGAACGAAAAATTCTTAATGATCCGTGGCATGAGCGTTGCAACCTTGAAACGTTGCATGTTGGGACTATTGTCAGTCGAAGACTCGCTGTAATCATTAAAGGGCTAAAAATCAACACTGGCTACATCTGTTACCTGACTCGCTGGGAAAAAAAAAACACGTGGTGCCGTGACCCAGATGGTACACTGAGAACCCGCTGAATTTTCTTTAGTACTTCTGTAGATGGTACACTCACTCGGAGGTCGTCACAAAAAATGGGCTCTGTGTGTTGTGTGTCTTATTTCTACATGCGATAAATACTGCTGTTTCATTCATTTTCTGAAACGCGTACACATTCTATTTACAATTAATATAGCAGGAGGTTTTTTTTTTTTTTTTTTTTTTTTGGGGGTGCTTTCTAAATATAAGGACTTTCTTTATTCTAATTTTTTTTAGTTCCTGCTGCTGAGGAGGAGCTATTATCAGTCATTTTCTGAACCGCTTAATCCTAATTATGGTCATGGGTGGTTGGCACCTATCTCAGCCGACTCTGGGTGAGGGCAGGGAACACCCTGGACGGCTCACTGGACCTTTGCTGGGCAGAAACACACTGACGGCGATGCAGCTCCTCTTGTTGAAAGTCAGCAGTGGTTCTTTTACATGAACCTCACACCATAGACAGTGAGAGACACAGCCGGCCTTTGATAACCCAGTTAGCTTGACCCCTGATTTTGGGATCAGTAATCCTGCACCTTACCACTGGTCCACCCCTGCCCTATTATTATTATTATTATTATTATTATTATTATTATTTATAATAATAATATTATGTATGTCCATTTCCTCATTCATCATCATTTGTCCATCTCTGTGCCCTCTTTGGTTTATTGTATTTTGTTTCTAATTGATGGGGTTATTGTTATTTGCCTGTGGATGGGCGATATGATAATATAACATTTTTACATTTGTACCGTTCTGAGATCGTCAGTTTACAATTTGATGTTAAAAATGTAAATTCACAAATTTTCACACATATAATGTTCACTGTATGCGTTTGTTTCATATTAATACGTCCTGTGTGTGTGTGTGTGTGTGTGTGTGTGTGTGTGTGTGTGTGTGTTCTCCAGGATCTGTACCACAAGTCGTATAACTGTGTGTGTGTGATGTTCGCTTCAGTCCCCGACTTTAAGGAGTTCTACACGGAGTGCGACATCAACAAAGAGGGACTGGAGTGCTTACGTTTGCTGAATGAGATCATCGCCGATTTTGACGAGGTGAACCACCAGCCGCCCAGATAAGCTCTTGCGTGTCGTGACCGGAATATTGCTGAAACGTTTCCCTTTTCTCTCCTGTCTGTCGCCGTAGTTGCTGTCGAAGCCAAAGTTCAGCGGCGTAGAGAAGATCAAGACTATCGGCAGCACGTACATGGCGGCAGCGGGTCTCAGTGGGACATCTGGACAGGAGACGAATCAGGTGTTACACCGTGATATTGATGTTTTATTCCAGAGAGCACCGGTTTAGATGTGAGACCGTTATTAATTGGACGATGGTTTATAATGGTGTCTTGATGCTGAGCGCTGTGTGTCGGCAGGACCGTGAGCGGCAGCCGGCGCAGATCGGCATCATGGTGGAGTTCGCCATCGCTCTGATGGGAAAGCTGGATGGCATCAACCGCCATTCGTTTAACAGTTTTAGACTGCGTGTGGGTGAGTGGTTCCAACACATACCACCCACACGCCACGTTAATTCCGAATCATTGGACTGTCGGGTGTGTCCAGCGTCCTGCTCTGTGAACTCGTTCACTGCTCGGGATAAAGTTTTCTGGTTTGTGATGTCATGAAGATAAAGGTTCTCAGTTTAAATGAAGTTATTTTATTCCAGGTCATGGACGATTTAAAACCCGTTCAGGCTGCCGCTTCATACGTCACTCATTACCTTCATTAACTGCTTTCCATCCATCCATCTATCCATCCATTTGTCCTATTAATCTTATCCACCCATTCGTGTCTTTGTTCATTAATGTATTCATCCATCAATCCATCCGTCTTCATTCACTTATCTGTCTTTCCATTTATCCACCCATTCCACTATTTGTCCATTTAATATACTCATCCATCTTTTGTCGTCCTCCGAGAACCTGCATGGATATACAGAAAAACACCAGCAGGATGTTGCATTGGTTCCTCCATCCATTCATCCGTTCGACCATTTTCACAATTTACCTATTTTATCTGTCCATCCAACCCACCCGTCTCCCGTCTGTCTTCCTTCCCTTTAATCCATCCCTTCGTTCATCTGTCATTCTACTCAAACCATCCGTCCATCTGTCCAGTTATCATTCTTTATCGTTCACTCTATCCATCTATCGATCATTACTTGTATCAGTTTATCTATCTATCCCTGTAGACAGATGAACAGAAAGACAGCTGGATGAATGGATAGACAGAATGAATGCAGATGGAATGACAGGCATAATGAAACTTACATAGAATGATAAAAGGCAAGATCCCCATTTAGAGATATTTAGTCAAGTTTTTCACGCTGGGGTAGCGGTCTGCACGTCCGCTTCACAGTACGAAGAGCCTGCGTTTGATTCTTCCACTCGGTTCCCAGTTCTGCGCTTTTTAGGGGTTTCCTCTGGGTACTCCAGTTTCCTTCCACAGTCCAAACACCTGCACATTCAGCGAAATGGCCGTTACAAACCGCTTGTGGGTTTAAATGTGAACGGCTGTATGCGTTGGTCCTGCGATAGTCTCACGAACCTGTTCAGGGTCTACCTGAGTCAGCTGAGATAGGCTCTAGCCTCCCTGTGACCCGGGTAGGTAAAATCAGTTTGGCAGACGAGTACGAGAGCCAGTTTTTCACCAATAGAAATGTTAAAAGCGGAGAAACGGGTGATGGCAGACGGGTTTAATATGAACAGGTGGACTGTAGTAGAGGCATTACCCAGAATGCATTTATGTGATGACCTGATCCAAGGCACTGTTTTAACCCTGAAGAGCAATTTAAAGATTTTACTGAGTGTGAATCATTTCTCAAACGGAATTTTTAGACCGAATGTTGTTTAATTTTATTGCTGAGTGTGCGATATTTGTATATAGTAAACAGGAATACGGTGAATTACGGAATAATTAATTTCATTCATAGAACATGGACAAAGTGACGTCGTTCTCACCCACAATTATAAACAGTAACTGACGTGGCTTGAATTTACAAAAGCATTTGTGTGGTTGGACCTCATCAGTCTTTTATTTTTTTAATCTACTAAACCGTTGTAATCTTAACTGTTTACTCTCTTGGCACGTTAAACTCGTGTTGTGGAAGGAATTGCGTCTGGCTTATATAAATATTTTGTTCGGTGTTTTCAAAGCACATGCATTGTGTGTTTGTGCAGGAATTAACCACGGGCCAGTAATCGCGGGGGTGATCGGCGCACGTAAGCCACAATACGATATCTGGGGGAACACGGTGAACGTGGCCAGCCGGATGGAGAGCACCGGAGAACTGGGCCGGATTCAGGTACTTCCAAGCTTTGAAATCTATTTCTGAGAATCTGGAACCTTGTATGTTTTAACCCACAACTGATTAAATAATAACCCCTGGAAGACACCAGCTACGGATCGAACGGCGTGCTTTGTCTGTTGGTTGCGTTTAAAGACTTATTTAAACTTTGCTGAACTTACCGTGATATACCTGCTGATACGGGCTATGCAGGACACGTGCCCCAGTGCAAGCTGTTGGACTTTTCTATTACAAACGGCCTTTTTTCCCCCTTTGGAAGATATTGGCAAAAATAAGAGTATACAGATATTAAACTGAGTGATCAGGTATGAACTTTGAATAAAGTACAGGTATACCTCACCCAACATTGTTAATTGATTCCAGGAGAGATGACGTAAGTCGGAAATTGACTTGAATCGAATTAGCTTGTCTCTAGGCTAGCCTAGGTTACACCAAATTTGCTTGTCTCGGCTAAACCGAAAATAACCATTCCTAGTTCTGTACTTTTATTCATGAATGCAATTTTCAATAATACATGGTTAATAAGAGTCTATTTTATTAAACTGTATTTAGTAACCTTTATTTTATTTTATTTTATTTTTGGAAAACCGATGTATAATTCAAAACAACTTAAGCCAAGGTATACCTGTATAATTACGCACGTCTGCCTATAGTACTACATTACATACATCAAACAGGTATCCCCTCATTTGCATGATCCTATGATACACACACAAGGTCTGGCCAATGTCATGTGCCATTGTTGGCAGTAAGTCAGCCCCCCCAACCGTATGAAAGCATTATTACATTTTTTGTTTGTTTCCCGTGTCCTTGAAAAAGATTGTGCTGATAATAATGTAAACTTTTATTAAATTTGGGTTTAATTTCCATTTAAGTGGAGATTAGCATTTTACCACAACACGTATGAGCAAAAGGATGCTTTCCAACCAACTCTGTAGGAATTTCCCCTATTGTGTTTGCGCACAGCACAAATTGAGGATTTTATTTCCTCGAACACCATATTTAGGGACTTTTTTTTTTTTTTTTTTGCTTTTAAGTGCTTACTATCCCAGTGCTGTCAGATCTGTGAGCGATGTGGTGTTCCTGGAATGGCACGGCGTGAAAGCACATAATGACTCTTCTCCATTATCTCCTCTTTTAGATGTCGCTCTCAGTTGAGTTTGGACGTACCTACTGAATCTAACTGTGAATGGGAATCAAATCCTGAGCATATTATGCATGCTGATACACAAGTGGCTAATTAACTGCAGCTTTATGACATGTTGTGGCTGTGTTGTACCTTCATTGACGTTAGTTTGCCTTTTAAAAGGTTGCTAATGCGTACATTTGTTTTACTAAATGTTCAAATCCAGATTATAAAATAACTGAAATGGGTACCGGAGCCGTACCAATTGTCCTGTTAGCCGTAAATATCACCACTGTATTATTTCTGTGCTGAAATGCTTGCGTGTTATGATGTACATCTCTGTTTCTATTTTTGAGTGATGAGATATTTACAATTGTTTCGGTCACAGTGATCCTGACCTGTTTCCGATAGTGTGTGTGCATGTGTGTTGGAAACTGTAGCATAGAAGTATGAGCGCTGTGTGATGTTGTAATGTCTGTCCTGTAGGATTTATTTAGCAGCACGTTAACGCCTGTGGTGTTCTTTTCTAGGTGACGGAAGAGACGTCAGACGTGCTGCAGAGCCTTGGTTACTCGTGCGAATGTCGGGGTCTGATCGATGTGAAGGGGAAAGGAGAACTCAAAACGTTTTTTGTATGTACCGACTCCAATAAGCAGCAGGGAATAGGACTCGGCTGAAAGTCCTGACGCTCTCTCACACGTGTGCACACACACACACACACACGGCTGGATGGGTAGAATGTTTGTTTTTTGGTATTTTCTTGGAATGTGAAGTTTTTTTTTTTTTTTTTTTTACACTGTCATACAAGTCTGAGAAAACGTCCAAATGTTTTAAGGGCTGGGACAGAAGCCTGAAAACTCTCGCGAAGCCAGAAACTTTGAGCGAATATACACTTCCCAGATTGACCGAGGCTGGACGTTCCCACTTTGATGCTGGAGCATGGTTTATCTCCCCCCCCCCCCCTTCCCTTTAAAAAAATACAATGGAGGAAACTAGTCGAGCTCACAGAAGAGGACCTTTGTGCATTCGGAGTACTGCTGATTGAAGTCTTTGTCTTAACCATGATGCCACGAGCAAATCAGATGGGAACTACACACTCCAACATGAAGGACATTTTAATTATTATGATTGTGATGATGATGAACTGGGACATGACGTGGCGCTTTTTGGAAGAACAGAACTGGAACATGCTGCTGAATGACTTCCAGCCGCTTCAAGAAAAAAGTGTTTGTTGGCTTAACCTACCAGGAATTCACGCATCATCGATGTTGGTCATTTAAGACTAATGCGAGCTAATCGTGATTTAATCGGAGCATAAAATGCGGGTTGTGAAAAGTACTGCATTTTCAAAACTTTTTCCCCCCTTTAGCACACCTGACGAACATTATAACGCCGCCTTTTCGAAGGTGTGGCCATGTCCTTGTTGCACTTGATATTCCTGTTAGCCTTGATAACTGACTTAAAAACGAAAAACTGGATTGCGGTGGTGACATTTGAAGCCGTATCGATGCCATATTGGTGAGACCATTTTACAGTCCAAACCTGATGGGACACTCAAGCTGAATATTTAATGCGCGGGGTGGTTCTCTCAGGGTTTACTTTGGAATTCATGTATTAAATATCACAAGCTTTAGATTCACTTAGCGTGAACAAATTCCACATTGACAATGTTAGCATGTAGCGTAACATGTGACTAACATTATTATTACCCTTATGGGTCAGGTCAGAAGTGGAAATACAAGAGACTGACTGGGTGGTCAGTGCTGGTCCCACTGAGAATCGTCTGATTCGATAATGAATGACAATCAGCGAATTCCACAGTGAAACCTACCTTTTTGTTTCGTTACGGCATTGGCTTCCGACTGTACTATATATGGTGGTCTCACAAAGATGGCTGGCCTCTAGGTTTAAAATATAAAAGCTGATATGCAATCCCGTCTCTTTTGTTTTGAGATCAGTGGTGTTGAATTTAGGCTGTTGCTGTTGTGCTGTCGAACTCGGGTTACAGGGGAGACCAGAACCGTCTGTTGGGACGTCTACAGAAAAAGCGAAAGTAAAACATGCGTGTTCTGTAACTAACTCAACTGAAACTAACATTTTCAATGTACATGGTGTCTAAGTTAAATTTCCTGTACAGTATCAGTATGAAATAAAATTTTTTTCCACAGAGTATAAAGTACTGAAGTATTTAGAGTGTGAATCGTCATTAATAATCCATGTACCATTGGGTTTTCTTTCACTGAATAACCCAGGAAGCACAGAACTATTTGGAATAACTTCAGGTTTTCAACCGAGATGTTCTCACCTTTATAAATTAAAAAAAAAAAAACCTCTGGCACTCAACCTCCCTGAATATTAAAAAAACACACACACAAATTTATTGAGCAAAACGTATCCAAATATCAGACAGAATAGTAAGCACCATCGTTACAAGAATACCCAATACAGTTACAGTGCCACAGCAGAGATGTCACCAGAGGCCACACCCACTCCATCCAGCTGCTCCGCCCCCACTGTGAAGTCATGACAAACAAAATTACTCGGAGTTCAATCTGTGGTTATTGATAAGCGTGTTAAACTCTTAATAATTAAAGAAGCAATATGTATATTCTTAAACTAAGCTGTTTTCTGTAGGTTGGAGGTGGAGCTAATTTCTGGACCAGAAAAATCAAGTGGATTTATTTAATAAATTTGAAAATAAACCAAAGTGAGCCTGGCGCTCCTGCCGAAAAGTACCAGTTTATAATAGGCCAATACTGAAAAATTCTATAGTTACAAGCTGTGGACCTCTTCCACCATATTTGGTAATCCCATGTCATTTCCTTCCCAAGTTACTGCACTAAAAATTTAGACAGACAGTCAGAACCCAGTTCAAAAGCTCCGACTCCGACCAGCTTCAGGAGGCAGTGATACTTTTGTATCTCGTAGAAACTTCACACACTACAGACTGAACTTTTAAATTGAATCCACGCATGTTAAACATACATTCGCATTGGATTTACATGTTTAAAACCTTTTAGGTCTGCTAATTTGGGTGTGTTTAGTACCTGTGGTCAGGTGTGTGAACGTATTCTCTGGGGGTTCACTAGGCAGTGATATACCCATCGCTTTCCTGATGCCATAAACGCTGCTGACATCTCCAGGGGTCACCTGACTGGTCAGCTGAGCCAAGTTTTCAGTCACCTTCTCCGCTACACACACAAAACACACAACACGCATTTATAAAGATGAAGTATATCACGTCAAGACTGTGTATGCTGTGTGTGTGTATACCTAGCTGTAACTCCTTGGCCGTAGGTGCGAGCAGGCAGATCATATTCAGAGGTTGTTTGGCACTGAGTCTGTCTCTCTGAGCGTCATGCAGACCCTTCAGCAAGACTGTCGTCTCATCCAGTTTCTTCTGGAATTGTTCTGCCTCTGAGACACAGAGAGGACAAGTGCAAGTAGGTCAGTCGGCGATGTCGAGATCGATATTCCTTCTTATCAGTTTAAAGAGCACAGAAGAAGCTGATTGGTCAGATTATGGGCGGAGAGGAGTTTTAAACGGGGTTTAAAAGGACGTCGCGACTTTGTGTCGTCTGTGTTTGAACAAGTGTGCGCGCTCACCCTGCGAGTCAAAGCTTTCAGGGAGGAGGTCGAGACCCAAACCCAGAGCGAGGATGGAATTCAGAGCGCTCATGCTGTTTGTAGCCTTTAACTCTGACCCGACCACCTAAAAAGAGGAAAACAAAACAAACCCTCTTTACTCAGGACCGGCATCAGTTTATTACTGTTTATAGTAACAAGTAAATAAAAAATAAACCTCCAACCAGCTTCAATTCAATTAAAGAGTAGCGATATTGTTCATCTTTACAGCATAATGTGTGTGTCAAACATTGACGCTCACACTTATTTTATCAAAAGTCTCTGTGTGATTTTATTCTGTAGATTTCTTACGGAGGATATTGTTACCAGGCAATCCCACTCTTGGTAGTGATGTCATCGTGTTTGGGTTGTCCAGCCAGAAACATTTTATGTGATTCAAGAAGCAACTGTGTCAACAATTTGGAGAAAATGAGTGTAACTGGTGACTCATTTGAAACAGAGCGGGAGGAGCCTCTTGTAGAGACGGAGGCACGTCACATTCTAGTGACTCAGAGGACAAGATGCTGCCAGAGATGAGCGTGACGGTGAATCCAAAATGGTTTACACAGCTAGCGTTTTGCTGACTCGGCTTCCCTGTCGTGTCGGTTTCGGAACAAAAAAAATGTTTTGCGTGATTTCTGCAATTCAGCATTGGATGGTAATGTCTTATGACGCATGGGGTCAGTGACGCCCAATCAATCCAACCAGTCTGAGTCACTACCAGGCTGAAACAGCCAATCAGAAAAGCGATGTGTCTCTGAGCACGCCAAGAATCGTAACACTCGTATGCACTTTTCACAAATGGGCGTGGCCTGATGTTCCAGGAAAGAACCGCTAATGGCTGTTATGTGATTATTTTTAATATCTAACACCACCACAGGCTCCCTTCAAATTTCCTAGAAATGTCCCTTCATTCCCACACACACTGGGATCACTCTGCAGCCATTTACAAACGCAGCACAAGGACAAAAAAAGTGTTTAAACTGTATGGTGCAGAATGGAAAACCTCGTCATTCATGTCTTCATTACGCAATTTATTACAGCAGCAGTGGGGGCAGAAAGACTGTCAAACAAGCCATTTCCCATCAAAGATGTTCTTCCAAACCAGAAACGAGTGCTTCAAACCTGCCACTTTTCAGCCAGAGCGTTTTTCTTTTGTAGAAAGGAGAATGTAAGTGACAGTCAATGTTCAGAATGTGTGTAGGAGGCTTAAACGAGTTTGTTGACACAGCTGCTTAGAGAGAGAGAGAGGCAGAGACACAGAGACGACGATTGAGAGAGAGAGACAGACAAAGGGAGAGAGAGACAGACAAAGGGGGGGAGAGAGAGAGAGACGGGTCCTGTCTGATTTACTGGGTTTATTAGAGGAGAATGCGCTCCCCCTAGTCTCTTTCTATCGGTCCACTCCGAAGCACATCACATGACACCCATTTATATTTATAGTCTCATCTCATCTCATCTTCTTCCGCTTAGTCCGGGGTCGGGTCGCGGGGGCAGCAACCTTAGCAAAGAGGTCCAGACATCCCTCTCCCGAGCCACTTCCTCCAACTCTCCCGGGGGGACACCGAGGCGGTCCCAGACAAGCCGAGAGACATAGTCCCTCCAGCGTGTTCTAGGTCGACCCCGGGGTCTCTTCCCGGTTGGACATGCCCGAAACACCACACCAGGGGCGTCCAGGGGCATACTAACCAGATGCCCGAGCCCCCTCAGCTGGCCCCTCTCAATGCGGAGGAGCAGCGGATCTACGCCGAGCTCTCCCCGGATGGCGGAGCATCTCTCCCTATCTCTAAGGGAGAACCTCGCCCCGCGGGGAAGGAAGCTCATTTCAGCCGCTTGTATCCGTGATCTTGTTCTTTCGGTCATTACCCAAAGCTCGTGACCATAGGTGAGGGTTGGAACGTAGATCGACTGGTAAATTGAGAGCTTCGCCTTGCGGCTCAGCTCCTTTTTCACCACGACGGACCGGTACAGGCACCGCTTAACAGCAGAGGCTGCAGCGATCCGTCTGTCGATCTCTCGCTCCATCCTTCCCTCACTCGTAAACAAGACCCCAAGATACTTAAACTCCTCCACTTGGGGCAGGACCTCATCCCCGACCCAGAGGGTGCATTCCACCATTGTCCGACTGAGAACCATGGCCTCGGACTTGGAGGTACTGATCTTCATCCCGGCTGCTTCGCACTCAGCTGCGAATCGCTCCAATGAGAGCTGGAGGGCCCGACTTGATGAAGCCAAAAGGACAACATCATCCGCAAAAAGCAGAGATGATATCCGATTTATCCGATATTCAAAACAGACCCCTAAGACATGAGAAAACAACAGAGGAATCAGTCTCCCTTGCCCGGACGCGGGTCACCGGGGTTCCCTCCTGGAGCCAGGCCCAGGGGAGGGGCTCGGAGGCGCCTGGTGGTCGGGCTTATGCCCATGGAGCCTGGCCGGGCCCAGCCCGAAAAGGAGACATGGGTCCGCCCTCCCATGGACCCACCACCCGTGGGAGGAGTTTTAGGGGTCGGGTGCAGTGTGAGTTGGGTGGCAGCCGAAGGCATGGGTTCTGTCGGACTGATCCTCGGCTGCTTACTCTGACCTTCGGGACATGGAATGTCACCTCTCTGGCGGGAAAGGAGCCCGATTTGGTGCGTGAGGTGGAGAGATACCGACTAGATATAGTCGGGCTCACCTCAACGCATAGCTTGGGCTCTGGAACCATCCATCTCGAAAGAGGCTGGACCTTCTTCTATCATCTCTATATTTATAGTCTGGTAGTAAAATAAGTGCTTAAAGCAATACATCTTTCTGGCGTTGTTAATCCATCACTTAACTTCTGCGCCTCTCTGAACGGTGAGTTCAGGAAATCTTTACTTTCCCGGTAGATGAGGGTTTGAGGGAAGTTGCTCTGACATCCCAGCTGCTTCCCTGCACTTGCAATAACTTCACGAACCACAACATCTGCATCTCTGTTTGAGGGACGACCTCATTGGTGGAAATGATCAGCAATTGGCCTTTTCAGCATGTCGCAAAAACCTTTCTGACTGCAAGGAGGAGAAGGTTGACTCGCTTCTTATAAACTGATATTTCCAAAAAAGAACGTTGAAAGATGAAGAATGTCTGTCTGTCTTCCTTTCGGCTTTTTTCCTTTTATTCGGGAGTCGCCACAGCGAATCGTCTGATTCGCACGTTTGATTTGGCAGAGGTTTTTACGTCGGATGCCCTTCCTGACACAACCCTTTTAGCAAGGGACAGAAACACGCTGACGACTTTACAGCCTACTCTTTACGAAAGTCAGCAATGGTTCTTTTACATGCCTCTCACCGTAGACAGTGAGAGACATGGCCCGCCTTTGATAACCCAGTTAGCTGCACTGGGGGGGACAGTGACAACCTTGTGGAGAGTGGGACTCGAACCCCCAACCTTTGGATCAGCGATCCAGCGCCCTATACCACTAGACCACCACTGCACCCCAACGTTGAAAGATGAAGAATAAAGAGGTGAAAGGGTGAGACAAACCATGGTCATCAGTGATTGGCGGCAGAAGGGACCATGATTACCAGTTGTTAGTGGGAGTATGGCTACCAGTGATTAGTGGCGAATGGGGTCATGGTTAGCAGTTTATTGGTGGTGGGAGGGGCCATTGTTACCGGTAATTTGAGGTAGGCATAGATGTCCAAAGTTGCAGTCTGTTATAAATCCATTTCATAACTTGCATTCTCAGTATAATAAAGACTGTTACTTCATATTCGAGTGCATTAAATTGTGAGAATAATGTGAATTCGTCAATTTATAAAGGCAAGTTCATGGCAAAAACAACAGCATACAGACATTAGACCAACAAATCAGACATAACCCAGTTAACTAACCCTGGAGTTTACAAGTTTGGATCTGGGTTAATGTTACAGCTATCTGGGACCAGGAGTCCTGTTGGCTAATTGGCCGAGCTCTCACGTGAGGGATTGATGACATACACTCATTTCCCTGTCACCTACAGCGATTGCCAGCCACTCCTGGGTATCTGTGATGCTCATTTGTACAAGGGGGTAGATAGTCCATTCCCTTGTGTGTTCGACTGCCCCAAATACTTATGCGCCGCAGTTAGAAAGGAAGCGGTTAGCTAGCATCGTGTGTCACAGAGGGGTGTGTGCATGCTTTCGTCCCTCCCTAATCAGTGGTGGTTATGTGATAGGAGAGGTAATACTTGATGGGTGGGAATCGGTGTAGACTGTAGAGGCGCTCTCGCTGTGTTCACTATGGTGTAGGGAAAAGCACCAAGCAAACGATATAAAGTGCATTAAATACTATTTATAGTTGCACGTTAGGAGGGTGAAATGTTTTTTTTTTCTTCTTTTCTTCCAGTAGGGGGCATCACAGAAAATTATTGAGAAGCACTGCACAAGGTGTTCTCGGAGTGCGGAGGAACACGCACGGAAGAATACGAGGCTAATCTGTGAGAAAAAGCCATTTTCCCAGCAGAGCTTGTGAATCAAAATTTTGCTCGTTAGATGGGGCAGATTTTTGGTGGGATTGAAGCTTGTATCATGGAAAATTTGTTATAAAAAACACTCGTAAGTCAAGGCGCCACTGTACTTAATATAAGAGGAGCACAAAGTGAGTGTGCACTGCTAATGCACTATACAAACTTGTTATTGGAATCACACAATGCAATCGTTACTAATAATAGTAATTACAGCGTTATCATACTTTTCATTAAGTGCCGGCGGAAGCGCTGGCTACTATTAGCCTAGCGCCGGTTATATTTTATGAGTAAATAATAATATAATAATAATCTTTAATAAAAACATTTTTCAAGGCTTTGCTAAGCCTTGTACTTGACAACACAATCACTTGTTTTGATAATTTCGCAATCGGTTCACTTCCGATATCCCATGATGCACTATGCTACCTCATTCAAAAGCGCGGCACTTTTTACATACGTGCCACCATTTGCCTGTGCTCTTGTGTAGATTTAGATCGTGATGGGTTTGTACAAACCCGGGTAAAATATAGTCCAAACTGAGATGAGTCGTACCGACAAGTAGATCTAAACAACCAACATTAAATACGTTGTGGAAGCGACTCAAGACCGATGATTCCACTGTTTCGGAAACATCAGTATCTAATGAAATAGGTAAAAAAAGTTTTATGTCATGTCTGAACACAAATTATTTCTTGATTGCACTGAGCGATAATAGTGAAAACTAGCCCCCAACTAAACTAGCCTAATCTTATTCTAAAAGCCTAATCTTATTTATCCTAAAATTCTATTAAATAAACAGTTTTGACAGATTAGGGTAGCAGTTTGAGTCACAAATGTTCTATATTAGTAAGGTAACTGTTAGATTTTTCAAATAAGAAGTTTATGTACTTTCCTTTAAGAAGTAAGTCTACTATTCTTGTAACAAATACTATTTTTTATAATATAAACTTTGTTTTATTTGCTTCTAGCTTGTCTGATTTTCTCAAATATGGGCCCAGAATGTACCACAGAGCACATGAATTTTAAACATTTTTCTGGGGATGGCCCAGGGGGGGACACCCCTCCCGCACCCTCCCCATGCTTGCCTCAAACAATTCCACCCCTACTTATCAATATCCTCCTTCTACTCTAAAATTTAATGAATACCCTGTGTTATAATTCCTGGAATAATTAACCCAAGGTTAATTTACAAATAGGTGGCTGGAGCCTGCAATGATACATCTGGTAACCAAATTTTTTAACAATTTGTCAATTATCCAAAACTGTACCGCCCCCATGATGGATGCACAGACACACCGACAGACAGACAGACATGGGACACAACCGCAGTTAGCCAAATATGGCCGAGGGGTAACTGGGCACATGAACACAACACTGCATTCAAAATATCTCCATCAGACAAAAAGCTTATTTACATGAACAAATTGTATATCTCGGGTCATACATATGCAAATTATGTTCATATTTACCACCAAATACACGGTAATCACATGCAACTTTACAGGGTACGATATGGCCCCCCTTGTGTGCAGATTCATTAGATTATTTTGTTCCCCTCCCATCACCGAGAAGCTTGTAATAACAAATGCATGTTTTGATGTGCATATTTACAGCCAAATACTCGGTAATCACATGCGACTTTTCACGGTACGATATCGCCCCCTTCTGTGCAGATTCATTAGATTATTTTGTTCTTTTCCCATCACCGAGAAGCTTGTAATAACAATTGCACATTTTGATGTGTAAAGTCGTGTACGATGTATCCCAGCCGTTAAGTCAGGACCACAAAGATTTTGTCATTTTTATTATAAATACTTTTAGCTTTAGCCCGTGTGTTTCTAAGTGATTGATTAATATATTACCTTGAAGGCAAATTTTCAGATGGTTATCGCGCATTAAAAAAAACCCTGAATCGATTGCCAGTACAAAGGTGTATTTGCCAATGAGTGTTACCTTGCTGCATAACCTGCTTGTTTAGCTGCACGAAGGCTGCTTTATACGGTGGTACCTCGCATTATGAAATTAATCCGTTCCAGAGCCGTTTTCGTAACCTGCATTTTTCGTAAATTGAACCGCATTTTACATGTAAAACGTGTGATTCGTTCCAAGGCTCCCAATACTACCCCATAAACCCTTTAAAAATTATAAAAGCATACCTTTTAAGACCTCCTTCTGCTTCAATATCGTACCAATGGTAGACGGGTTTGGCCATATTCCTTTGTGATATCACTCGAGCCCGTTTCTTCTTCTCACACGCGTATGTGTCTGTGTGTGCGCCTGCGCGTCGTCTTAGCAGAGTTATAATCTTACAAATGTTTATGGAAGGTTAAAAGCCTGAGTCAAGAAGTAAAGCATAAAACAACAGTAACTCTGTCCTTTACACGAAAAGCATCATGGTGGATTCAGCTCTATAATAGGCAATGGGAGGTAGCTGCGCCATCCCTCCTAGCCATTGGGATCCCTGTCCAAGATGGCGCTCGAGTGAAGGCGACATGAACGGCAGCTCAGTTGTTAGCCAATGGGAGGCCAGCAGGGCGGGATTTTTGAACGTCATTGATGGGAGAGCAGCTTGTGCATTGTTTGAATGGTGCGTTTGAATTTTTAAGATGGCGCTTTCGTAATGTTAACTTGTTTCGTATACAGAGACCAAAATTTTAGGAAAATGCGTTTCATAACTTGCATTTTTCGTTTGGTGAGACTTTCGTAAAGTGAGGTACCACTGTACTTTGGTTTTGAATCCCATGACGCCCAGTATGCAATTCTAAAAAGCATGGTGTGCGACCGCACGCCCCCTTGCAACAGGGTGGCTTTGTCAAGTAAAAAATTCGTCATGTTCCACAGTTTTAACTGTTCCCTCTTTATTTCATTAATAACAGGCTATCGTGTCTTTTAATGTACTTGTACGCCTTGACACCTAAAACAGAACAATTTAACTGTTTCAGATAAATCCACTCATACTTTATTATCTGTATTACATAAGATTAAATACATACGATATATTTAAAAGACTCTTATTTCTAAATAATGTACAGGCATGCTCATACTAACGAAGCTAAGCATTTTTCGCCACGTATTTCCTGCCGTTACTGTCCGGAGTATGGCCGTTCATTTTAATCAGAAACATGTCATCTGCGAGGAGATCACATGACAGAAAACAGGTCAGTGGGTGTGATTATCCCTGGCAATTTCCCACCACTTAGGAAACCGGCACTGTAATTTAGTGGATATAAGTAAACTGTAGTTAGGAACAGTAGTAAACCTGCTCATTATATTCTATTGTTTTTACCTCCACGTCATGAGTGGTGTCCGACTTCTCCGCTGAACCCTCCTCTTTCTGTCCTCTCTGGAGAAGAAAAACAGATCACTCTTTTCCTGTTTAAATGATCATTATAAACAGGGTTGACATGCAGTTTATAATAAATGCACAAAATAGTTTCCTCATGGTACTCTGGTTTCCTCAGACATGCATGATGGGCTGCTTGGCTGTTCCAAACCGTCCCTCGGTGGGGAAGTGCGTGTGTGAATGGATTTTACTTTTGTGTGGACAAATTTTTATCAGTGTATAATTATGTCTCATTAGAAGAAGAAGATTTATTATAAACAATGTAATTGTGTGAACAAAACACCTGGATCCTTGTACACAGGTTTAAATTCAGATTTATGTAAATTTATGAGGCATATATTAGATTAAATTATAATATATTACAACTTTTATTCTTACAGTCTCGGTTTCTTTCAGACGCTTGGAGTGCTCGCCGTTGGTTATTGCATCCAAAATATTATCCGCTAGTCTGCTCATATGCTCTTCTGACTTGGCTAGAAAATCTGTAACACTAAAATAACACACACACACACACCATATGCACAAGTGTTAAACATTCCTCAGTGAGTGTGTTGTGATGGGTGTATGAATGGTGGCGACTGTGTGGGAGCTGCACTCATATGCGTATACACACACACACACACACACAGCAGAACAGATGACTATAGGTGAACTTGCAAGAATTTCCTATTACTGTTCTGAAAATATGGCATAAAAAAAAAAGTCCTGCAGGAGTAAGTCTCGAGATGGACACAAAGTGGTGATCACGCCAACATCCACAGCAAATTTACGCTTATCTGTGATGGCGTTCATGTTTGTATGTTGAATGCAGATGTGGACAGACATTGTATGTGACGAAACTACCCGTCATGCCCACCACGGTCCGTTATCGAGCACTGGCTATTGTCACCAAGACGTACAGAAATGTCCAAGTCAGGTAATATAGATTAGATTTTATAGCACTCCATATATGGAACATACTGTGTATATTCCTGTGTACACACACCTCTCAGAACCCTGCAAGGACTCGTCTCCATAGTAGGAGTAGATCAGATCCGAATCCTCTTTACTGATGCTTGCGAAGCTGGAGTCGTATGTCGGACCATACGAGGTGAAAGGTCCATAATTCATGTACACCACTAAAAAAAAAAAACACACCCGTTACTCACATGAGGGATAAACATCACAAATTAAATCTTATTTCAATACAAAAAAAAAAAAAAAACGTAAGTAATCCTGCTTCCATCACGCTACACTTTGAATTCTCGAGTCTCATTGGTCAGAAGGTGTGGCTTTATCATCTGTATCAGCATTGCTTAGACTTGAGTGTAATACAATGTCAGGTTTGTTTCCGCCATCGTTCACTCCTTTTCCAAACTGCGCAATTCTACTGTTAGTGTCGCAGGTAGGTCGGAGCACAGTCTGAGCTGCTTGCCAGACCATCGTAACGCCGACGAACACAAATATTCACACCCTAGAGCAGCTAATTGATCTGATGTAGATGTCTTTAAGGGAGGAAACGAGAGATGATGCAAACCCCACAGAGAAACGGCACTCGAACCCAAGACCTTCTTGCTGTGAGGCAATGGATAGAGTACTGTGCCTCCCAGGTTTGTTTATTTACACACAATGTTTACTCTGACATTTCCCCCAGTGCAGCTAACTGGGTTATCAAAGGTGGGCCATGTCTCTCACTGTCTATGGTGTGAGGCATGTAAAAGATCCACTGCTGACTTTCGTAAAGAGGAGCTGCAAAGTCGTCAGTGTGTTTCTGTCCCTTGCTAAAAAGGGTTGTGACAGGAAGGGCATCCGACGTAAAAACCTCTGCCAAATCAAACGTGCGAATCAGATGATTCGCTGTGGCGACTCCCGAGTAAAAGGGAAAAAGCTGAAAGGAAGACAGACAGTTTACTCTGACATTTTGTTCGTCAGTTTCTTATGAATACACTATCGAAAAGAACCCTGAAGACTATTTCACATGGTAATGGGAATGTCCAAGAAATCAGATTTCTGCCTCAGAAAGTCGATGCAAGCTCAACATCCTAGGCTTGAAAAATCCAAGATGGCCGCTCCACTCATCAGCAGCAAGTACAAAGCATTAATAATAATAATAATAATAATAGGTTTATTTCTACCTGCTTATAAAAACCCTGTTCATATGATGCACACAATACCTCTGAATGTGGAGTTATACACAACAATAGCTGCCAATTGCTAAAGCGGCGAGAACTGTAGAACTGCTCGCTTTGGGTGTGATGTCATTCCCCGTTTCGTTTGACGAGGTAACCGTAACGCAGCACAAAGACTGCAGGGAGTTTATACTAGTTGCACGTTCTGTCTGAAATATATAAACACATCACATAACTACTCCACAGCTCAAAAATGAATACTGTGAAGGGAAAAGGCGTGGCAGTGGCACACGTGAGTAGGAAATGGAAAAGACTTTGGATCATGACAGGAATGCGGCGCTTTATCCACCGTTTCAATGGTTTTGGCAGAGACGGCGTTTTTCCAGAGTGCACTTTTCAGACTGTCATGTCTGATTATTTCAGCGGCGTCTACCGTGTGCGCCTAAAGCTGCTTCGATGTACTGCTGGATACCCGATTCCAGCAAAAGCGCCCCAAGGTTGTCCACGACGCCACAGGGGAAACGTGATGATGATCCGAATCCTGACTCACTGAGTATTAATCGGGAATCAGAGAAAAGATAAACATCTAGTCTTCCAGGAATAATAACTCCCTCTTCTGTAGGCTTAAATGTGAAGGACTCGGGCGCCGTGTCTGTGCAGTAACAAAAACGTCCGTGCGTGGGGCACTGATGCTATTATACGATAACGACATTGTCATTATCAACTGTTACATGAACAATAAAAATCAGTTTAGCAGCAATTATAAAAAGAAAATACACAAAAGACACATATACTGTAAATGTGTATGTAGGATGTATGTACATGTACAGCTATATCTATACTTGCAAATATACACACACATTCCCTACATACACACATCTATCTATCCTCATATTCACACATTTACGGACTTATACATCTATAAATTCACTATTCAGGTTTTTACTGAACTGAGTTTCTTGCTTCACTATTACATCCTCATTTTTATAATTTTAATTACTGGGAGAGAGCATGAGTGATGGGATGTGTGTGAGAGAGAGAGAGAGAGAGAGAGAGAGAGAGAGAAACAGAACATGACAGAATGCAAGAAGGAGAAAGACGGGCAGTACAACAAAGAAAAAGCACATGAGAGCGAGTCAGTGTGAGAAGATAAAGAGAGAAACAAGTGAGCACGAGAGAAAGAGGGACAGAGCTTCAAAGAAAGAGAGAGTGCAAGAGAGAAAGTGTAAGAGTGAGACGAGGACAAGAGAGAAAAATAAAGAGAGCGAGCAATGAGGGTACAAGAGAGGGGAAGAAACAGAAAGCACAAGAGACAGAAAGACAAAGAAAAGAACAGAGAGAAAGACAGAGTGAAAAAGAGAAAAAGTAAACGAGAATAGTCAAAGTAGAGACAAAGATGGACAGAAAGAATAACACTGTGTGTGTGTGTGTGAGAGAGACAGTGAGTGTGAGAGAGTGTGTGAGTGAGTTAGTGTGTGAGAAAGAGAAAGAACATGTGTGACAGAGGCTGCGTGTGTGTGTGTGAGAGAGAGAGAGAGAGAGAGAGTGAGTGAATGATGAGAGTGTCTGTGAGGGTGAGTGTTTGTGTGAGTCAGTGAGTGAGAGTGTGTGACTGAGTGTGAGTGTGTGTGTGTGTGTGTGTGTGTGTGTGTGTGTGTGAGAGAGAGAGTGTGTGTGTGGAAGTTAGAGTGTGTGTGAAAGTGACTGAGTGAGTCTGTGTGTGTGAGAGTGACTGAGTGTATGTGAGTGAGAGTGTCTGTGTGTGTGAGTGAGAGTGTGTGGGCAAGAGTCTGTATGTGAGTGAGAGAGTGTGTGTGAGTAAGAGAGCGAGTGTGTGTGTGTGAGTGAGTGTGTGTGTGAGTGAGAGTGTCTCTGTTTGAGTGAGAGAAAGACAGAGAGAGAGTGTGTGAGAGCGAGTGTGTGTGTGTGTGTGTGAGTGAGTTAGTGAGTATGTGAGTGAGTGAGTGAGTGTGTGTGTGAGTGAGTGAGTGAGAGAGACAGACCTGGATTGACTCTGTTTCTCTTGTCCTCTTTAAATCCCTGCAGAGTGTTCACTCCAGTCTGTAGCCGCACTCCCATCATCCCCAGCTTTACTGGACAGTACCCTGGATCTGACACACACACACACACACACACACACACACACACACACACACACAGAGACACACCTGAATAGGAATTCAATTTCCATATTTATTGATCTCTTGAAAACTGGTGGAATTCATTAATAATTTTACTCGATCCCTCTCTCCGTTACCTCCAGCACTCAGATCAGCGGGGTTCACGATGCCCAGTGTGGTCGTACCATCAGACTTCCTCCGCCCAAAGTCCAGCTAGAAGAATCCCGCCCCCAACCACAAAAAGGCCTCACTATTCAGAATACTCAGATTAAAAGCATAAATACTGTATTCATGTTGTTGCAAGATCAGTTCGTTCCTGCCCTTTGAAAACATGACCTTGGGCTGGTCAGTGCAGTTAGGCCACCACCGCGCCACTCACCTCACACTGAAGGTTCCTGATGGACAGTTTCCCTCCAGACTCTTCTATTAGCTTTTTAATCTCCTCTAGGTCTTTCTCTGCCTGGTTCGCACTCCTCTGAGCAGCCTCTTTGGATTCCTTACTGGAAACAAACGCAGAGAAGGAAAGATCGGTTAAACGTTCGAAGACGCATCACACCGGAAACGTTGCGACTTCTGGATAATAGTGAGGATCTTTGATAGATCTGAAGGAGACTGCGGTAGTTTTATATTCTTCCAACAACCATTTTACTGGAGAGAGAGAGAGAGAGAGAGAGAGAGAGAGAGCATCCATTGGTGGCCAGCGTCATCTGTATCAACAGCACCACCAACATCTTCAGGACGGGTCACATGGACCGCAAATACATGTACGATGGCCAAGAAAGCTTCTACTACGAGCAGCGCTCATCTGAACTCAGTGCACATATAGGACTGTACAGGTGCTCGGGTCAGGTGGCCACAAGTTGCAGCAGGGGGATACGTCAAAACATCTGCACATCTGGACATGGATGTCCAGTGGCCTCACTTTAAAGTGAGGGAGGGGTGAAGGTGCTGACACCTAGCATTACTTTAAATACCCACCTGGGATACCAGACTGTATATTGAATCTCAGGTGTCAGGTAAGAAGGTGGAGTTTATTTCGGAGGGGATAAAGAAGTGTTTGGTGTGTTGTTGGGGGCAATTACTGGAGTGTGTGTGTGTCTGTGTGTGTGTGTGTGTGTGTGTGTGTGTGTGTGTCAGAGCGAGTTTGGGAGGCTGCTGTTTGTAGGAATTAAGGAAATTATATAAAAAGACTCGGAGGGAATTCCCACGGATGCTCAGCATGAACAACCACAGACAACCCGTCTCAGAGCAGGTGAGATGCTCCATAAGTCTCCCATCTCTGTTCATTTTAGGATTTGGGTGGCTGGCCCGTATTCCTTCCTCGTTGGACTTGGAATTCAGATGAAAGTGTATTTGGGGTGTGTTCTTCCACTTGACGTGAGGGATTATGGGGGATTCAGACTATGAGGAGACACGCTTGGTGTTTGAAGGCTCAGCACCGGACCGGTTTTAATTTCCTTTCTCTGGATGGCTTTCATTCTTGTGAAAAAGCATTTCATGAGACAACCTGTTTACTCATAACCGATGCACTGCATACAGGAAGGTTACGAAAGAGAGAGAGAGAGATAATAGATCAACAGGAAGTAAAATGATGGACATAAATAGAAGAAAAAAGTGTGAGGGGTGAGACAGACTATTAACAGAAAGAAACAGACGTAAACAGAATAAAAGACAGACAGAAAAAAGACACAGCAACACAGAGAGAGAGACAGAGAGACCCCAAAAGACAGAGGGAGACAGAAGAAAAGAAAGAGAGAAGGATAGAGAAAAAGAGACAGCTAGGTTCAGAGAAAAAGAGAGAGACAGACACAGAGGGAAGGAGATCAAGAGACAGAAAGTGTGTAAGGGAGAGAGACAGCCAGAGAGAAAGGCAGACAGACAAGACAGACAGGCTGACACAGAGAAAACAAGAGAGAGAAAAGGAATAACAGAAAGAGAAAAAACAAGGAGAGAAATAGTACAATAGGAAGAGTGAAAAAAAGATGAGGGGAGCAAGAGATGAGGGACAGAAATTTGAGAGAGAGAGAGAGAGAGAGAGAGTATAACAGGAATGGAGGGGGGTTATCATGTTAGAGGAAAAGAGACGGGACAGTCCTGAGCTACCGTCGAGTTTTGGGACACTCCTGTCCTTCACTCACACTTTTAGCAGATGTGTTTCTTCACATCATTCTTTTCATGGGCCAATATTTTCTCAAACGCTTCTCTGGACTAACAGAAAAGAGCATCAGCGGTTATTTTTGTACCGCAGACCGTGTGAGTACGACCTGCTCTTCTATTGCTCTGTCACATTTTGAGTCATTTTGGAAGGAAAAAAATAAAATAAAAACATATTAAATTTTTTGAAAATTAAAAATAACACATTGCTGAAGAACAGGATGTGAGGATGAGAGACAGCGTGGGCGGTACCTGGGTGTGTCCCGGGTCGCCGCTCCGGGTGACTGCGAATTGTCGCTGGTATCCATGGGAGATGACCTGTCTTTTGGGTCACTGGATGACGCCTTTTCCTCTCCATTGATTGATCCTCTGCCAGGTTTCAGGTCCGCCATAAACTCAATGCTCTGCTTCAGGCTCTCGAGTCTTTCCTACACACACACACACACACACACACACGCACACACACACACACACACAAACACGCACACAGAGTTGGCAACCTGCACTTAATTGTGCATTTACAGTAATTTCATCCTAATCTTTTGTGAGCCCTTTAACGTCCCTTCTACCAATCATATTGCAGCTGTATACACAGCACCGCCCTCTAGTGTCCTACAGCTGAACTCACAGGGCTTAAGATCTTCATTCCAGAGTGGAGAAGCTTCTTTGCAGCCTTGAAGTAAATCGTATCCGGCTTGTTGTAAATCATGGCGTTCTCACACATGATCCGAAAATCCATCTGTTTTGTTTTAAAAGCATAAACAAATAAATAAAAGGGAAAGAACCATCATCATGAAGTCATCAGATCAGGATAAGTGTCATGCGCCAACACCACGTGATCACATGAACACGATACCTTCAGCTCGTCGAGGGACCGATAGCACTCTCTCGTCACCTTCTCCTTCATGGTGCTGAAATCCATCGGCCTCTTAATGATTAGAGTGTAGTTAGGAGCGATCAGGTCCGTCACAGGGAATGAGAAGAACGCGTGCGGATCCTTTCTATACGGAAAAAAAAAAAAAAATTAATAAGAATAAAATTTTGCCATACAGACTGTGAACAAGGAGGCGGGGCTCAGTCGCTAAGGATGCAGGGGAGGGGACACACAAGTGAGGATTTTTAGCAGCTGATGCGTCAACTGGTGTGCTTAATCCTATTAGGGTCATGGGGAGGCTGGCGCCTTTCTTAGCCGACGGCGGGGTACACCCTGAACACTCATTACATGGCCAACACACACGACCATCCACACTCACACCAGGGGGCAGTTTGGATCAGCCAGGTAACCTAATGTGCATGTCTTTGGACTTTGGGAGGAACCAGAATGCCTCAAACACCTCAACCCTGGGACTTGAACCCAGAACCTTCTTGCTGTGAAGTTTACATGCTTGTCAAAATCCATGCACTAAGCAAATCTAATTAGCTAACCTCTTCCTTTGTACACACTCCTGCACTTCCTCATTCCATCATCAAGTCTCCTTATCTACCTTCCTTCCTATGCTCCTGTCTCTTCTGGAAAAAATATTTGCCACAGCCATTTCTATCCTTTTTGCAAAATCTACCAACATCTGTCCTTCTGCGTTCCTGTCCTGGATACCAAACCTGCCCATCACTTCCTCGTCCCCTCTGTTTCCTGCACCAACATGTCCATTGAAGTCTGCCCCAATGACCACTCTTTTACCTCTGGGGGTACTCTGCATCACTTCATCTAACTCCCTCCAGAATCTCTCCTTCTCTTCTTGCTCACATCCTGCCTGTGGGACATAAGCACTAACAACATTGAACATCATGCCTTCAATTTCTAACTTGAGAGTCATCACTCTGTCTGACACTCTTTTCACTTCTAGAACATTCCTGACAAACTCCTCCTTCAAGATGACTCCTACTCCATTTCTCTTCCCATCCATACCATGAAAAATAGCTTAAACCCTGCTCCTATGCTTCTAGCCTTGCTACCTTTCCACCTGGTCTCCTGAACACACAGTATGTCCACCTTCCTCCTTTGCATCATGTCAGCCAGCTCTCTACCTTTTCCTGCCATAGTTCCAACATTCAAAGTCCCTACTTTCAGTCCTAGCCTCATGCCTTCCCTCTTCTCTCTCTGCCTACGGACACGCCTCTCGCCTCTCCTTCTTCTACGTCTTTGACCAACAGTAGTCCAATTTCCACCAGCACCCTGTTGGTTAACAGCACTGATGGCGGTCGTTGTTAACCTGGGCCTCGACCGAGCCGGTATGAAATTTTTCTTGTGATTCGCATATATTATTTGGCAAAAATCTGCCCCATCTAACGAGCAAAAAATTTTGATTTACGAGCTCTGCTGGGGAACTGGCTTTTCCGGGCTGATTAGCCTTGTGTTCTTCCGCGTATATTCCTCTGTGCTCCGAGAACACCTTGTGCAGTGCTTCTCAATTATTTTCTGTGACACCCCTTATAGGGAGAAAAAAAAAACATTTCATTTGAGAAGCACTGGCTTTGTGGGAGCTCACCACGAGCCTTTCCTTGCCGGCATTTGTAGCGTACGCATGCACAAAATTCTCCTCCTTCTCCTTATCTGTTACGCACCACCTCCTGCCTGCCCACATGACATCTTCGCCGCAGTTGATGATCGGAAGGGTTAAATGACTTATTGTTGATTCTTGTTTTATTATTGTTTATTATTAATTATTATTATTGTTAATGTACTTGTACTATCATTATTATTAAATATTTATTGTTTGTACATGTTTATCTTTAATATATTAGGTCAAATATACGTGTTTGTGTCAGGTTACAGTCGGCCCTCTATTTACGAAAGCCTCTGAATACGAAAAATCCAGGTTACAAAAACATTTTCCGAAATTTTCGTCCTCTGTATATGAAACAACTTCTTACGAAAAGCACCAAACGCACCATTCAAAAATTCAAATAATACGCGACTTACTCTCTCATTGGCTGGCTCCCAATATCCTGCCCTGCTGGCCTCCCATTGGCCAGGAGGGAGCTGAATCTCCCTCCCATGCCTGTGTTTACAGGCATAAAGCAGAGTTATACTCTTGGTTCGTGAGTTTATTTGAGAGGGCTCATCTTATACAGGTCCTTCTAAAAAAATTAGCATATTGTGATAAAGTTCATTATTTTTTGTAATGTACTGATAAACATTAGACTTTCATATATTTTAGATTCATTACACACAACTAAAGTAGTTCAAGTCTTTTACTGTTTTAATATTGATAATTTTGGCAAAAAAAATAAAGAAAACCAAACATCCCTATCTCAAAAAATTAGCATATTTCACCCGACCAATAAAAAAGTGGTTTTAATACAAAAAAGTCAACCTTCAAATAATTATGTTCAGTTATGCACTCAATACTTGGTCAGGAATCCTTTTGCACGAATGACTGCTTCAATGCGGCGTGGCATGGAGGCAATCAGCCTGTGGCACTGTTTGAGGTGTTATGGAGGCCCAGGATGCTTCGTTAGCGGCCTTAAGCTCATCCACAGTGTTGGGTCTGGTGTCTCTCAACTTTCTCTTCAAAATATCCCACAGATTCTCTATGGGGTTCAGGTCAGGAGAGTTGGCAGGCCAATTGAGCACAGTAATACCATGGTCAGTAAACCATTTAGCAGTGGTTTTGGCACTGTGAGCAGGTGCAGGTCGTGCTGAAAATGAAATCTTCATCTCCATAAAGCTTTTCAGCAGATGGAAGCATGAAGTGCTCCAAAATCTCCTGATAGCTAGCTGCATTGACCCCGCCCTTGATAAAACACAGTGGACCAACATCAGCAGCTGATATGGTACCCCAGACCATCAGTGACTGTGGGTACTTGACACTGGACTTCAGGCATTTTGTCATTTCCTTCTCCCCAGACTTCTTCCAGACTCTGGAACCTTCATTTCCGAATGACATGCAAAATTTGCTTTCATCCAAAAAAAGTACTTTGGACCGCTGAGCAACAGTCCAGTGCTGCTTCTCTGTAGCCCAGGTCAGCCGCTTCTGCCGCTGTTTCTGGTTCAAAAGTGGCTTGACCTGGGGAATGCGGCACCTGTAGCCCGGTCCACTGCTTCCACAGGTCCCCCAAGGTCTGGAATCGGCCCTTCTCCACAACCATCCTCAGGGTCCGGTCACCTCTTCTGGTTGTGCAGCGTTTTCTGCCACACTTTTTCCTTCCCACAGACGTGCCACTGAGGTGGCTTGATAGAGCACTCTGGGAACAGCCTATTCGCTCAGAGAGTTCTTTCTGTGTCTTACCCTCTTGCTTGAGGGCGTCAATGATGGCCTTCTGGACAGCAGTCAGGTCGGCAGTCTTACCCATGATTGTGGTTTTGAGTAATGAACCAGGCTGGGAGTTTTTAAAAGCCTCAGGAATGTTTTTCAGGTGTTTAGAGTTAATTGGTTGATTCAGATGATTAGGTTAATAGCTCGTTTAGACTACCTGCACATGATATGCTAATTTTTTGAGATAGGAATTTTGGGTTTTCATGAGCTGTATGCCAAAACCATCAGTATTAAAACAATAAAAGACCTGAAATATTTCAGTTGGTGTGCAATGAATCTAAAATATATGAAAGTTTAATTTTTATCAGTACATTACAGAAAATAATGAACTTTATCACAATATGCTAACTTTTTGGGAAGAACCTGTAATGTTATAAACACGGCTCATTGGTAATGATCATGGGTTTACATAACTAGAAACCAAGTGAAACAATAAGGAATGAAAACAGTTTTTATTACCGATTTGAGCAGCACCTCTGATCTGTCAAGCAAGGTAAGCGCGCTTTTTTCAAAAGCTCCGTGTGTGTGTGTGTGTGTGTGTGTGTGTGTGAGAGAGAGAGAGAGAGAGAGACAGAGTGTGTGCGCGCACGCGTCTGGACCTCTGATCTGTCAAGCAGATAAGCGCGCTGAATGCACGTCTTAAAAGCTCCGTGTGAGAGAGAGACAGAGGGAGACTGAGAAGGAAAGAGAGATAGAGAGAGAGACGATGTTTTGTGTGTGTGTGCGTTAATAAAAAATATTTAATCATGGTTTAATTAATAAATATGTTAATAAAATGTTTAAATGGTTTAATAAATAATTTTCTTTTACTTTTAACACACATTTCATACAAAATTGGTGTACTTTATCATTTTCAAAGGGTTTATGGGGTAGTCTTGGGAGCCTCGGGACGAATCAGGTGTTTTACATGTAAAATGCGCCCCCTACTTACGAAACTCCCACGTTACGAAAAAGGCTTTGGAACGAATTAATTTCGTAAGTAGAGGGCTGACTGTATATATGAGTTTGGGAGGGGGTTGGAACGGATTAATTGGTTTTCTATTATTTCCGATGGGAATTTTTGCTTTATCGAACAAACATTTTGACTTACAAGCTCACCCTCGGAACAGATTAGTTTCATAACTCAAGGTAACACTGTACCTTCATTTAATTCCTGCTACAGAAGCTCCACTCCACAAATTCATGAACACCTATTACCAAGGCAACAACACTTACAACAGCATCCCCATTTCCCCTCCAGCCAATCAGAAACAGGATGTATTTCTAGTGTGCACAAGCACAATTCTCACCGTTGTTGATTGGCTGGAATAGTTTTGTGTGGCTCACACCGAGCCACATTCATTGTTTAATATTAATTAGTTATTTCTGTTTACTTTGGTGACACAGTGGTTTGCATGTCTACTTCACAGCAAGATGGTTGTGGATTAAATATGTTTCTTTGTGACGTTAGCATGTTCTTCCCGTGCTTAGAAGGGTTTCCTCTGGGTACTCCAGTTTCCTCCCACAGTCCAAAACATGCACAGTGAACAGATCGGCTGTTCCAAATCACCCCTAGATATGAGTGTGTGTGTGTGCCATGTGATGGGCTGATGAGCTAATTTATTAAATCAAATATACGTGTTAATGGCAGGTCATATGAGTTTGGGAGGGGGCTGGAACGGATTAATTGGCTTTCTGTGATTTCTTGTGGGAATAATTATTTCATTTAACTAACTTTTCAGTTTACGAGCTCACCCTTGGAACACATTAAATTCGTTCGATGAGGTATCACTGTAAATAAAACCATACTGACATAAGTAGACGTTCATCTGAACGCATTTATCGATTTTTAAAATTTTAAAGATTCCTTATGAGAAATACTGTTTCACTCTTCAAACAAATCGGTAATCGACCACATTTTTGGAACGAATTGTGTTTAACTACCGAGGTTCCACTGAATAAGCAGCCGAGGTCCCTAGCTGGACACCAAGACCTGAAAATATTTTACAGTCACAATTAACACAAGAAAAACTGATTATCATGAGATTCTTTAGTGTATTTTTCCACTGTAGTCCTGCTGCCTGCTTTCAGAGGCCTTGACAAGCTGTCAGTGTCAATCATTTTGATTTAAGCATTATCTACTCAGATAATAAGATTATCTAATCAAATGTGCGAATCAGATGATTCGCTGTGGCGACTCCCGAGTAAAAGGGAAAAACCGAAAGGAAGACAGACAGACTACTCAGAATAATAGCTATTATTCAGTCAGATTGCACCTTCCATCACAAAATATACTAATCCTAAAATAATTAGAATAAATAAGGGTCAGGATTCTAACAAATATTAATCTGATTTCTAAATAAAGTTCTTTATGATTTCTTTATCAGGTTGCTAGGATACGCAGGTTTGTTTTGTTTGTTTTGCAGTCGGGCTCTGCGTGTGCCTTGTTTTGTTTACAAACTCAAAAGCTTCAGGTTGTAGGCGTGTTTGTCTCTTCAGGCGAATTTAACAGAACATAGAAGCAAACAGTTTAATAAAATGTACAGGTGTGTCTGTGTGTGTGTGTATGTATATACCTCTGTAATTGCCTGATCAGCTGACTCAGTGCCTCCTGTAGAGGAGTCTGGTCTTTTTCTGTGTGTGATAAATACCATTATTAACAGTCTCCACCTCCAGTGTAACCAAAACAACCAAAGTAAAGAAAAATACATTTAAAACAATTTGTAAACCAAGTTAAAAATTCTGCAGGAAATAAAAACACCTTCAGGTCTCAGCAGTAAAGGAGTCAGCGGTTTATCCTGAGATGCATCCGACCGGACAGGAGTTCTACTCTGCTCGTCCCAGTCTACATCCACCATATCATGACCTTTCTTCTTCTTCGTCGTCTAAAAGCACACACAGTGTTAACCTTTTACCTAGATCTGTCTATACCAGGTACACCTGTCCTTCATCTGTCTAACACAGTGGTTCTTAACCTTGTTGGCGGTACTGAACCCCACCAGTTTCATATGCTTATTCACCGAAACCTTCTTTATTGAAAAATAAAATATGATTTTTTTTTCAAGACAGGTTTTTACTGGGGCACCAAACTGAACTGTGCATTACCAACACTGTGTTCAAAGAACAAAACCAATACAATGCATGAACTCCGGCCCATCAAAACTACTTACATTTATATGTGAGATGTGCATCCGCGCACATCTGTATTTGTGTGTGTTTATATTTCATTTACATCTTATGCATTATTTTTGAATGTTTAATTGTTATTATAAACATTAATAGCATTGAATATGTTTTTATTGATATCGTATACACATAGACATGTATGTATATGTCAGTCAGCAGGGGGTTGATCCTACTTCGCAAAAATCATGCAGATAGGAAGCTGACTAGCATCACGTTCCGTTATATATGTGAATCCAAGTTGTACATATTTGTCCCACCACTTTCTTTTTTGCTCAACATAGTAATGATTAAAACGTTCAGAAAGAAATCACACGACATACCATCATGACAAGTCACAAGTCGCCTACTGAGCACACCAAATTTCCTGCAGCACAGATTGGCCAAGCAATGTAGTGTGATCACCTGCAGCCAGTGATGGCCAAGCGGGGCGTGTCATCATGAATATGAGTCGGGTGTGTGTCTTGACCTCCGCCAAACCCCTGAGACTGACTCACCGAACCCCTACGGTTCGATCGAATCCAGGTTAAGAACCACTGGTCTAACAGATGCATGAGCGTTCACACACAACTGTATTGTCTCACCTTTCGTTTCCGTTCCTCGCCGGGGGAACCCGGGGGGCTCTCTTTCCCCTTTTCGTCTTTCTTTTTCTTCTTCTTTTTCTTCTCCTTGTGTTTGTCGGAATCTACCTGGTTGTTGTGAGCCGGTTCGAGGCTCGCACTCCCGGTGGTGACCTCATTACCCGCCACCTTCAAAACCAGCTTCAGTGGCCTCTCTCCGTATTCTAATCAAATTAAACACAGTACATTAATAATCACAAACGCAACAGTACAGCCAATAATAAATGCAGCCATCCAAAAAACTCGTCCAGACATCCTGACAGCCATGTGCGTCTCTCTGAAAGTGTTTCTGATCCGAGTACCGTGTCCAGCTGTGGAGCAGAAATCCAGTTATCCAACTCCAGTCACACTCGTGGACAATTTTTGAATTTTTAGCATTTATTATTAAATTTAAATACAGTGGTACCTCGTCTAACGAGTGTCCTTTATAACGATTTTTCCATGATACGAGCTACGAACTAATCAAAAATCTGCTCCATCCAACGAGCATAAATTCACTTCACGAACTCCCGCGTGCAACTGTAGTGTTTACTGCACTTCATATCGTTTGCTCGGTGCTTTTTCCCTACACCATAGCACGACAATGAAAACTGTTGCCACCTACTGTAGAGGATACGCAATTACACTTAGTTCTAGTACAGTATGGCAAAAAACATGTTCCCCAGGGTCATACGCACCCCCCTGCATTCACACGGCTATTTGAGAAGCACTGGATTTGTGGAAGCTCACCACAAGTCTTTCCTCGCTGGCATTCATAGCGTGCACATGCACAAAATTCTCCTCCTCCTCTGTTACATGCCACCTCCTGCCTGCCCACATGACATCTTTACCACAGTAAATGATCGGAAGGGTTAGTCGACATTGTTTATTCTTGTTTTATTATTATTTTTCATTAATTATTATTAATGTTAATGTACATGTATTATTATTCTGAAATATTTATTGTTTTTACATCTTTATCTTTAATATATTAGGTGAAATATATGTGTTTGTGTCAGGTTATAGGAGTTTGGGAGGGGGTTGAAACGGATTAATTAGTTTTCTATTATTTCCTGTGGAAATTTTTGTTTTATATAACGAACTTTTCAGCTGATGAGCTCACCCTCGGAACGGATTAAACTCGTTAGTTGAGGATTTGTTTATGGAATACAAGCAAACGTCAGTTCTCGAACGCTTTAGACATCGAACAAATCGGTATTTGACAAAAAAAATCAGAATTTTTTTGTCCCAGAAGTCGAACAAAATTCAGAAGCTGAATGCAAAACAAGCGTGAGAAAAATCGAGAAAAAACAAGGCTGAGAGGGAAAGGAAATGCACGCTTTCTGTAAGTCTGGAAGTTGTTGAGCTTTATCACCCTGATAAAGCTAAAGCTAGCAGAGCTGTGAACATCTTTAACGATGAGGTCATGAGCCACTTCAGTAAGGTGTTGGAAAGAAGGCAGAAACAAGCCATGTTAGAAATGTTCTTCAAGAAAAGAAAGGAACATCCTGAAGAAGACTCATCCACGCCAAAGCGAGTAGCAAGAGAAAAAAACACCTTTGGCTGTTTCACTCTCTCTGTTATGGAAGGAGATCCTCCTCCTCGCTCTCTCGCCAACATTTACGTATGCTAACTGCTCACCACCACAAAGGTAAAACTTCTTATCTTTATTGTTCTTATGTTTTAACTGTACTGGTGGTTTTATTTTAGGGGACTGTATTCAATAATTTTGCACTTAATTTGCGTACCTATGGTAAAAGTTACGGTACTGTAAACTTCTGTTCAAAAGACAACAGAACGGATTAAGACCATTTACATTATTTGTAATGGGGAAAAATCGATCCGGAACAAATCGTTATTCGAACAGCCTTCTGGAACGAATTGTGGTCGGAAACCGAGGTTTGCTTGTAGTGATTTGTACAACAATATCACAGCAAGAAGGGCTTGGGTTCAGGGCCTTCAAATTCAAATCTTATATATAAACACAGTTTTAAAAGACATGAAGCAGCCGAGCATGTCGCCTCCAACCTTTCCTACACCAGCACATCCTGAAGTGTTTCATTCCAGCTTTATTGTTACGTTCAGGTCATAGTAAGCCCAGTGGTTTATGCTCTGGGTTCCTGATCAGAAGGTTGATGGTTCAAGCCCCAGTCCCCCACATTGCCACTGTTGGGTCCTTGACCAAGGCCCTTAACCCTCAAACTGTTCAATTACATGACTGGCATAAAAATCTAAGTTGGTGGTCTACCTGCAGGCATCTGACAAATGCTGTACATGTGACTGTATATTAAGTGTTGTGACGTCACTCAGATTACAACAGCTCCATAGACGCTCGTTCTGCACCAGTCTCTCTTTATTTCATCTATCTGACAAAAACACCTTTATCCTGAAGATGCTACAGCTTTAAGGCTGACTGCTGTAAACGCACCGACACTGGAGACTCCTTCCCTAATCACTGAACGTCTCATTGACACCCCAAAAAAAAAAATAAAAAAATAAAAAACCAAACAAACAAAAAAAACAAACACCTGCACCCGAATATCAACAAATCCTTCACGTTCTGTCATTCATCTCCTGTAAAGTAACCGTTACTGTAGAAACACTAACTAAAACATTATTATCTCAAACCTTAAGCTTTATTATGTCTTTAAAATGGCCAGAATTATCATCCAAACTTCGGTTAAAGGAAATTAGCTGTCCCTAAACAGACATTAATTAGCAGTTAGCTGCATAAAATTCCGTTTAGCAACCAAGCTAACATGACTGAAATAATGCTACCTAGGTTAGCCGCCCGGTACAGCGGTTATTATGGCGGATAATAAAGGCATAAAACACTTTCATAAGTCACATCCTACCGTCATATGGGTGCTTGTCTGATTTATGCTTTTTATGCTTTTTCCCCATAGTTTATTTTGAACCTAAATGTACAAAAAAGGTCTGTTTGACCAGCCGGTTCGTTCTTTGTCTTGTGCAGTGTTATGTTGGTATGTGTTGCTCCAGCGCCACTCAGAGTAATCAGCGCCATCTCGTGGTGGGAGGTAAATACTGGCATTGTGGCATTTATCAGAAATATTCTGTCCAACTGGAAATGATGCAAATTTGCAGGCCATGTTAGTTTTTACCTATTTAATCATAATTTTACCTATATTTAATTTAAGCGCTTAGTATAGAATGTTTTATATATAATATATATATAAGGTATATAAGGAAAATGTGCTTGATGTCACAGTACTTTCACATGGGGAATATGAACTTGGAGGTTGCGCAAATATTTTTGATTTTCAATTGTTCATATTATAACACATGAAATAATATAGGACCTTAATTTTACACAGATCCATTCAGTAAGTAGCCATAATTTAGCACATACGACTTCTAATGAATATGCAGAGTAGTGTTTCTATAGCAGGCGGTTAAAAGTGGCATTTTTAGAAGTTCGCGGTGGATAAAATGTGAACTGTGTCATTCTTAGTAACTTGTAATAATACTTTTAATGTAAATATTTTCACATTTCTTAGGACTACAAGTACCTGTGAAATGACTGAAAATTTCAGACCTTAGTATTTTGTTGTTCCGTAGTTATAAAAACATGAAAATGAATGAAAATCAAAAGGTGAAAAGAAAAAATGAAAATGAAAAGGTCTTTCAAAACAGCTTTAATTTTGGAACTGTCTGCAACGACGCCATAAAGTCCTGGCGTTTCTCACCATATATAATGTACTTAAAGTGTGTAAAAAAAAAAATGAAAAATCTGACTAGGTCGGATGGGATGACTGGTTTAATTTTTAAGTGTTTTTGTTTGTTTGCTTGCATGTTTGCTTTTTCTTTTCTTCTTTTTTTTTGCACAATACTAACCCAAAATCTCAATAAAGAAATGCTCTTCAGGAATTAGTTATTAAAGTCATTGCAGGGCAGAAAGCCTTGTCGAATGAGGACCAATGGCTCTTTTACATGAACCTCACACCATAGACAGTGAGAGACATGGCTGGCCTTTGATAACCCAGTTAGCTGCACTGGGAGGACAGTGGCAATCCATTTAGACTTGGGCTTGAACCCACAACCTTGGGATCAGTGATCCAGCTCCTTTACCACAGGCCACCACTGCCCTCTGCCTCATACTAACCGCTTCAAACTTTTTCCATTTGTGAGAGAATTCACATCACTGGGCTGTCAATCCTATTCGAGTTCTCCGGCTCTCTAGAGGGCAGTGTTGTCTTATTTTCTAAATTATTTTCACTTTATTTCTTCTCGGTGTCTAAGATACTGTATTGTGCTTATTGTTAATTTTTTGGGTGGCACAGTGGGATATTGGTTGGCACTTCCACCTCACAGCAAGAAGGTCCTGGATTCCAGACCCCAGCACTTCTGGGCTTTTCTGTCTGGGTTTCCTTCGGTCACTCAGTGTCCTCCCACAGTCCACATGGAGGCATGCTACACTGATTGGATGTTCCAGATAGAACCTAGGTGTGAGTATGAGTGGTTGTTTGTGCTTGTTGGCTCTATGATTGATTGGTGGACTGTTCAGGATGCACCATTTGCCCCGAGTCGGGTGCAGCCTCTCCACGACACCAAGGATTAGCCAGTTTGGCTAGTGGATGGATGGATATGACTATTACTTCAACATAATAATAATCTTCATTTTCCGAGCCACTTAATCTTGATTAGAGTCGCAGGGAGGCTGGTGCCCAGCTCAGCTGACTCCGGGCAAAGGCGGGGGTGCACCCTGGACAGCTCACTAGGCCATTGCAGGGCCGACACTCACAAATTTACACTCACACCTAGGGGTGATTTGGAACAGCCAGTTAACGTACTGTGCATGTTTTTGGACTGTGGGAGGAAACCGGAGAATCCGGAGGAAACCCATAAAAGAACCGGGAGAACATGTAAACTCCATACAGAAACACCCTGCTGGGAATCGAACACATGACCTTCTTGCTGTGAGGTGGACGTGCTAACCACTATGCCACTGTGCTGCAATAATAATAATAATAATAATAATAATAATCATCATCATCATCATCAATACATTGGCGATTGAGCCACATATGCTCATAAGAGTAGCAGTATTATTGCAGCACAGTGGTGTAGTGGTTTGCACGTCCACCTCCCAGCAAGAAGGTCCTGGGTTGGATTCCATCCAATCACAGATCCAATACAACACAACCATTTTTTCTTCGAAATGACCGGAACTCATTGCGTCAGGTCGTCCAACACAAGCAAATCTATTCAGCGAGCGGCGTTTTCAGTGATAAAACTCCGCGCATGCTAAAGGCTGGTTCCATTTCGTGGGTCGCAGCTCCCGTCTGTCATCATCCGTT
>CM045748.1:29280359-29297859 GCA_024760905.1 Plotosus lineatus | reverse complement strand
CTAGAACCCTTCCACACTTACCCCTGTACATCTACTCTAACCCTCATATACTTATTCCAGCATGTAAGGCTTACTACGACCCTTACACACACACACACACACACACACACACACACACACACACACACACACACACACACACACACACACAAATCTTCATAGATGTATTATTTAAAAGTCATATTTATTTTTGTTTTTTTCTGTCAAAGCTAAAATCTTAAAAACATCTCGACATACAGAACAAAGCACACTCTTCACATGAAAGCCTCATTCCACCGAATGATGGGAGGCCCTGTGTGCACTGCGGCCTGAGAGAAATCCGAATTTTCACATTCCAAACGACCCAAACAAAAACCAGCAATTCTTTCCCACACTTTTTTTCCTCCACTTGCCTCACCACCACTGGTCTCCTTCCCAAAGGCAATGAACACCACTGTATACCCAACATCCAGATAGTGAGTTTAACTAAAGAGCGAATAAATAAATAAACAAATAAATAAATAAATAAATGAAAGATAGTGGACCAATCAGATTGTGCGATTCCTGTATCACATGTACTTATTAGAATACTGTTGTTGGAGCTGTGGAAAGGTGGTACAGTGGCATAGTGGTCAGCACGTCCATCTCACAGCGAGAGCGTTCCGCCGCTCGGGTGGTTCTGCGTGGAGTCTGAACGTTCTTCCTCGGCTTGCGTGGGTTTTCTCAAATTATTCTTTTCATTCGGCTCATCAGCTGAATCAACAGAAATTGTTGAATTTCGCGGTCCGATTGCTAGAGTTCCAGCTTTAGTTTATTACAAAACACTGAAAGTGGAGACTCCTTCCAGAAATCTTAAATAAACATCTCCTTCCAGAATGTTTAATATAAATAACACCTCTAAAATTTCTTTAATTTCTTTAAACGTTCCTCATTCACCCACCATCTGCGCTTCTGTCGATGATCTGCTGCTGTGGGAATCATAGCTTATACAGGTACGTAAAGGGAAATCTGTCGGGCTTTTTACACCCAAGTCTAGTGGTTCGTTAACGCCGATGCTAATCGCCGGTTTCCATAGTGGGATGTGAGCTCAACTCCTCCTGGATGGGTCCATTTCAGGTTACCTTACCAATATATTTTCACTGGTGGCATTTATACTGCTGGGTGAACAGAGGCACACCTTTCTCAGGGGTCTTAGAATGGTGGGGATTCGAACCCATGAACTCCTGGTCTTGAATCCTAACCACCACACCACCTGCCCCATAGCTTCTACAGGGTGACCCATAAAACCTCCAACATTTTAAAGGTCATTTAAACAAAATCTTCAAGACAAATTATTACTGTATTCACTGACATGAAATTGAGTGATGTCACAGTGGCACAGTGGTGATCAGTGTCCGCCCCACAGTAAGAAGGTCCTGGGTTCGATTCCTGGGCTCAGGAGTTTCTTTGTGGAGTTTGCATGTTCTCCCCCCTGCTTGCGTGGGTTTCCTCCGGGTACTCTGGTTTCCTCCCACAGTTTAAAAACATGCACAGTAAGTTAACTGGTGGTCCCAAATCTCCCGTAGATGTGAGCGCGAGTACGAATGGTTGTGTAAGTGTCAGCCCTGCAATGGCTCGGCGAGGTGTCCAGGGTATACCCCGCCTTCGCCCAGAGTCGGCTGAGATGAGGGCCAGGCTCCTCGCGACCATAATTTGATTTCAGTGGTTCATAAAATGAATGAATGGATGAAACTGAGTGATGCGTCACAGTGGCGCAGTGGTCAGAGCATCCACCTCACAGCGAAAAGGTCCTGGATTCAATTCCCGGGCTCAGGCGTTCCTGTGTGGAGTTTGCATGTTCTTCCTGTACTTGTGTGGGCTTCCACAGTCCAAAAAAAAAATAAATAAAGCAAAATTGGCGAATTTATTGTTCCAAAACACCCGCAGGTATGAGTCATGAGTGTGAAAGGTTACGTGTGTGTATTGACCCGAGGAGCTGTCCAAGGTATCAGAGTCGCCCGTGATGGGAGATTTTATTGAAATAGTCGCATGGGTACATCACCTTTAAAAAAAAACCCAAATATACAGAACTTCCAACTGTGTGTGTATGTGTGTATGTGTGTGTATGCGTGTGTGTGTGTGTGTGTGAGTGTATGTGTATATGTGTGTGTCTGTGTGTGTGTGTCTGTGTGTCTGTGTGTGTGTGTGTGTGTGTGTGTGTGTGTGTGTGTGTGTGTGTGTGTGTGTGGCGTGCGTGCGTGTATGTGTGTATGCATGTGTGTGAGTGTGTGTATGTGTATGCGTGTGTATGCGTGTGTGTGAGGGTCTGTGCGTGCGTGCGTGCGTGTGTGTGTGTGTGTGTGTGTGTGTGTGTGTGTATGCGTATGTGTGAGTGTCTGTGTATGTGTGTGTGTGTGTGTGTGTGTGTGTGTGTGTGTGTGTATGTATGCGTGTATATGCGTGTGTGTGTGTGTGAGTGTATGTGTATGCATGTGTGTGTCTGTGTGTGTGTGTGTGTGTGTGTGTGTGTGTGCGCGCGTTTATGTGTGTATGCATGTGTGTGAGTGTGTGTATGTGTATGCGTGTGTATGCGTGTGTGTGAGGGTCTGTGTGTGTGTGTGTGTGTGTGTGTGTGTGTGGGTGTGATTGTGTGTGTGTATGCGTATGTGTGAGTGTCTATGTATGTGTGTGTGTGTGTGTGTGTGTGTGTGTGTGTATATGTATGTGTGTGTATGCGTGTGAGTGTCTGTGTGTGTGTGTGTTTGTGTGTGTGTGTGTGTGTGTGTATGCGTGTATGCGTGTATGTGAGTATGTGTGTATGTGTGTGTCTGTGTGTGTGTGTGTGTGTGTGTGTGTTAAAGAAATAGACTTTGGTTTAAAGTTGAAGAAAAGTAGGAAGTGCAGTGCCGCCTGGATGATTGTGACAGATTGTCGTTGCCATCTGTATCCTGCAGCACGGCCTCTTTCTTCTCTACGCTGTGTACCAATTACTGTAATGTATATTTCATCTGACTGCTTATTGTTGTAGTCAAACCTCGCGCTCAGTTCCTGATGCTTTATTCTGCTTTAATGTATTATTCTGTTTTTAAGAGCGCCATTATGATAGAAGTTGAGATCTTTGTAACATCTGAGGCTCTGAGGGAGGAAGCATGGCGGTGATGCAAGCAGGGTGTGTGTGTGTGTGTGTGTGTGTGTGTGTGTGTGTGTGTGTGTGGAGGAGGTGGCGTGAGGGGGTGGGGTGTATGCTTTTATATCTTGATAGGGTCCAAATGTCCCTGTAGGGAGGCAAGTTTCCTCATGAGGATTTTTATTTTAAATAAAAGCAGCAGACAGACGTTAGGGTTATGGTTACAGTTCTGGATGCTTCTTTGTGGCTGTGCATGAATTTGCTGAATAAATGCTCAAACTATATGATGTGTGGATAGTACCCACTTTATACTGATGATCTGGAACAGGTCATAGGATAAAGGTCAAGGTCAAACAAGGTCATGATAGAAAAATCTTGCGTGTACTCAACACACCGGACACCTGCATTTATTTGGACCAGATCAATTACTCATCACTAGCATGACTAAATGCCCTACTCCGGACATGGGTCAAGGGTCAGCTGTCCAGGGTGTACTTTGCCCTCGTCCAGAGTCGGGTGAGATGGGTTCCAGCCTGCTCGTGATGCTAATTAGGATTAAACGGTTCAGAAAATGAATGAATAATAGTAAGGTAAGTAAAAGGAAGGTAAAGTCCATTGGGCTTTTTACACCCGAGCCTAGTGGCTCATCAGGGCGGTGCTAATCCCCGGTTTCTGTCATGTAAAGCGACCAGGAGCTCAACTCCTCCTGGATGGGACGCTAGTCCATTGCAGGTTACCTTCCCAGTATATTTTCACTGGTTCCCATTTATACTGCTGGCTGAACAGAGGCACACTTGTGGTGAAGGTCTTGCCCAGGGGTCTTAGCACAGTGGGAGTCTAACTGGGATTCGAACACACAACCTCCTGATCATGAGCCCAGCACCTTAACCACTACACCACCGGCTCCGCAGTAATGTAAGTACAGAGTATTTATCCACATTATTTTTATGTATAACTGTGTGTGTGTTTCCTTCGGAAAGCTGTTCAGTATGTGCCCTGCTGTTGCCGAGTGTCGGCTGAAAAAGGCATCAGCCTTCCCCTGACCCTAGGAGGAGTAAGCGGTTCGGTGGAATCTCATAAATGAGATTAGGGACGCGGGCAGACTGGAACTCATCCCAGCCAACTCTGAGTAGAGTAATGGTGGCTCAGTGTTTAATGCTCTGGATTATTGATCCAAAAGGTTGTGGGTTTAAACCGTCGGACCACTATGCCACAGTTGGGCCCTTGAGCAAGGCCCTTAACCCTTAATGGCTCAGTTGTATAAAAATGATACAGGGAAGTTACCAAAAGCGGCCAAAAGAATCCAAAAGGTATCCTGAAAAGTACGGGTGGGGGGGCGGGGCATGCAAGCACCACACATGTCCACTGGGACTTGAGCCCATGACCTTAATGCTGCGAAGCGGATGTGCTAACCAATACTCCACCATCCCGTTCCCTCACAAACATCATATGCAGAATCCTGATGCGATTCCAATGGCATTGTGATGGCGGGGTATACCCAGAACAGCCAGCCAGTCCATCACAGGGCAAACACACACACACACACACACACACACACACACACACACACACACACACACACACACACAATCATTTGCACTCACACCTAATTAATTAGCCTAACGTGCATGTCTTTGGACTGAAGATGGAACCAGAGTGTAGACACAAGCATGGAGAGAACATGCAACGTCCACATAGTGCCAAACCCGGGACACGAGCCTAGAACCTTTTCGCTGTAAGATTGACGTGCGCAACATTACTCCACCCATCATTAGATTGGAATAAAGCCCTTCCCTTACTGGAAGCGCTCTGATAAGGACGGTGGACAGCAGGGAATGACAATCTTCCAGATTAAGATGGTATACCTCAAGGAAGGAGTCATTGTTATTCGCTTGTTATTTTCCCTTCAGCTTCATTTCCATAAAATGCGTCACCTATCCGTTTAATCTTCCGCCTGGTTCCCGGCGGGATGAGATTGCTTAGGTGGGATTTTTATTTGCCTGCAGGAATGAGCATGGCACATGAAAGGCTCGAAAGAGAGCGCAGTTCATCGCAGGGCGTTTGGTTGTTCGTCTTCTGTTTGGACGGGTTGGGTTATAAATGGCAGAAATGCATTGGGCCAGAGGATGGGGAACAGTAGAAAGATGGAGGGGGGGGGCAGAAAGATAGTGAGAGATAAAGAAAGAAAGAAAGAAAGGGGCAACGGCAGCAGCTTCAAAGCCACACTGTAATCTGCCTGAACTTCACAGGGCAGGGAAAGTGACTGTCTCCCCGCCAAGAGCAGCACAGACACGCTAATGAAAGAGATAAAGGGATCGCGAGCGCAGCTAGAGCCGTTCGAATTTTATCCGGAAGAGAGAGAGAGAGAGAGAGAGAGAGAGAGAGAGAGCAAAGAAGACCTGTGAGGTTTTCCTTTTATTCCGTTATTATTTTATGTCTTGTCAAATGTTCTGTCGTTCCACTTTTTCAAAAATATATATTTATGATCTGCGAGGCTTTATATGGAATCAGCACAGGACAGCGCGAGGCACGCAATAATTCACTGCGGATTAGTCTCGGCGTTAGTTGTTGTAATAAATGTCTGACAGGTGAAGGCAAAAGAAAAAGGAAAAGGATCACTCATTATATCCATAAAGAATTTGCCTGTCAGCAGATTACAGATGAGTCAGTTAGTCTGTGCTACAGACCGACTTTCCAGCCGGCAGGTTCTTGATCTCCGAGCTGATTGATTTTGTGGGTGAACTTTCAGTTTTAGGTTTTTTCCCCCCCTCAGGGCACCTTTCAGACATTTTCTCCATTTACCTAAATGAAAAATTTCACTCACTCATTTGCTGAACTGTTTAATCCTACTCGGGCTGCGAGAAGGCTGGAGCTCATCTCAGCTGACATTTTTACCAAGTCAAAGTACTCCCTAAACCTGGGGTGTCAAACTCGTGCCACGAAGGGCCGTGTGGCTGCAGGCTTTTGTTTCAACCAAGCAGCAGCAGCGGCACACCTGACTTGGCTCATTCAAACAACTCACAACAGTCTTCAGGCAGTTGATTGGTTAATCTGTAAGCTCTGTCCTGACCTAGGAATCAGTAATACAGCACCTGACCACCAGGCTACCTTTATTATTATTATTATTATTATTATTATTATTCATTCATTCATTCATTGGCTAAGCCACTTAATCCTAACTTGGGTCACGGGGAGGCTGGTTCCCATCTCAGCCAACTCTGAGTGAGAGCAGAGTACACCCTGGACAGCTCGCCAGGCCATCACAGGGCAGAAACACACTGACGGCTATGCAGCTACGCTTGATGAAAGTCAGCAATGGTTCTTGGACATGAATCTCCACCATAGGCAGTGAGAGATGTGGCTGGCCTTTGATTTGACAGTTAGTGCACTGGGGTGGGGGGTGTTAGTGATAACCTGGCGATTGTGGGTCTTGAACCCCTGACCTAGGAATGAGTAATACAGCACCTTACCACTGGGCCATTATTATTATTATTTTTATTATTATTCATTCATTTTCTAAGCCGCTTAATCCTAATTAGGGTCATGAGGAGGCTGGCCCATCTCATCCAATTCTAGGTGAAGGCGGGGTACATCGAGAACAGTTCGCCAGGCCATTGCAGGGTCAATACTCTTACAACCATTCACACCCTCTCTCACACCTTGGGGGATTTAAAACCGCCAACTCGCCTACTGTTTTTGGACTGTAGCAGAAAATCGGAGTAACAGAAGCACGGAGACAACATGCAAACTCCAAACAGTCACACCCCGAGCTCGGGAATCGAACCCGGGACCTTCTTACTGTGAGGCAAACGTGCTAAACACTGCACCACTATCACCATCTATACAATGAATCAAACCCAATTCGCATTAACTCTCCTTCGGTTTGTTTCTCTGACCGTATCGACTTCACTTTACTGAGTGCTGGTCTTTATTCAACTTTATTAGGTGAACCAGTAAAAGTAGTGCAGAATAACTCAAGGAGATCTGGGATTAAAGGTTTTGTCTCTTTGCTAAATGACTTTTTAATGCTGTATTGCATCAAGCTGTAATTAAACAAATCTAGTTTATCAGAGCCCTGAGCCAGTGATATAAACATGATTAATGTCGACTCGCTCGAGGGAATTTGCTTTGAAGCCTTTTGTTGAAGTTGCACATAAATCTTGAAGGTTGCAACAGATGTTTTCAGGGTTTTGAGCTGAGAGTCTCAATAAAATGTTCCGCTCCATCTGTATTTATATGATTTAAGCACACTTACTGTTACTAAATTTTCTTGTCTTTTGCATCCAATAGCATCCAACAACAAGATAAAGTTACGTGTACTTTACAGATGTCAAGGTGCTTTATCAGGAAAACTTAATGTTCAACAGGGCAGTGGTGGCCTGGTGGTAAAGGTGCTAGAGCACTGATCCTAATACCCCCATTTCACTGGAGCGCGGCATACTTACGGAAGCAAAAATGTTGTCATCCGCAAACATTCCGCAATTATTCCCTCATCTTCCGTGTCATTCCGTGCGGTTCCGTTGTTATTCCTCAAGTCTTCCTCCACTTCCGTATGCTTCCGGCAGGCCAAAATATTCCGTGAACGTGCTTTTGAAAAAAATTCCGAGAGTGTTCCGTAAGGTCACTTTGGCGTACTTTGCCGTACCTGTTCCGAATATGCTGTGAACGTTCCGAGTGTGTAAGAATTTCCACTTTTCTGTCGGATTTTCACCCATTTTTTCGTGTAAAAATGCCGAAGCTCTTCCCTAGACTGCGTTCCGTGCCTTTCCGCTACACGATCCTTGCATGCCGTAGTCCAGTGAAATGGGGGTATAAGGTTGGGGGGTTCAAGCCCCCCTCTCAATGAGTTGTCACTGTCCCTGTCCCCCCCCCCAGTGCTCTAACTGGGTTATCAAAGGCCGACCATGTCTCTTATTGTCTATGGTGAGGTTGATGTAAAAGAACCATTGCTGACTTTCGACAATAGTAGGCTGCATAGCCGTCAGCATGTTTCTGTGATGGCCTGGTGAGCCATCCAGGGTGTACTCTGCCCTCCCCTGGAGTCAGCTGGGATGGGCGTCAGCCTCCCCGCGACCCTGGATTAAGTGGTTACAGAAAATGAATTTAATGTACGATAATTTGCAAGTTCAAGATACATTAATAAAATCTTTTAACTGGGCCCAGAACAAGTTGCCCCAGCACTGCTGCATGTGTAAAAATAAAATGGAACAACTTGACACCAGTGGGCACAGCTTGCACCACCTGTCGACAACAATGTGGTGTCAACACAATTAGTGCCAAGAACCGAGTTTTACAGATACAGTGGTACCTCACCTTACGAAATTAATCTGTTCCAGAAGTGATTTCATAACCTGATTTTTTCGTAAATTGAGTAGCATTTTACGTGTAAAAGGCCTGATTTGTTCCAAGGCCTCCAATACTACCCCCTAAACCCTTTAAAAATCATAAAAGTATACCTTTTAAGGCCTCCTTCTGCTTCAATATCATACCGATGGTAGACAGGTTTGGCCATATTCCTTTGCACTATCACTCAACCACATGCCACGCGCCCGCTTCGTCTTTTCACTCGAACCGGGAATCACTTTCACCGGGAATCACACACGCGTGTGTGTGTGTTTGTGACCGCGTATGTGTGTGTGTGTGCATGCGTATGTTCACCATGTCTTTTTAGCAGAGTTATAATCTTACAAATGTTTATGCAAGGCTTAAAGCCTGAGTCAAAAAATAAAGTTGCAATGAGCACACTCGAAAAACTCACGAAACAACAGTAACTCTGTCCTTTACGTGTGTTAGAAACTCCGTGACAAACAATGGGTTGAAGGCACACGAAAAGCATTATGGGTATTATGGAGATACAGCTCCCTCCTAGCCAATGGGAGGCCAACGGGGCGGGATGTTGGGAGATAGCCAATGGATGGTCCGCGGGGCGGGATGTTGGGAGATAGCCAATGGGAGAGCAACTCGAGTATTGTTTGAATTTTTGAGATGGCGCGTTTCGTAATGTGAATTTGTTTCGTATCCAGAGACGGCAATTTTAGGTAAATGCGTTTCGTAGCCTGGATTTTTTGTTTGTTGGGTCTTTCGTAAGATGAGGTACCACTGTACATAGTAGGGTCCGAGGCAGTGGTGGCCTGGTGGTAAAGGTGCTGGATCACTGATCCTAAGGTTGGGAGTTCAAATCCCACTCTCCACAGGTTGTCACTGTCCCCCCAGTGCTGCTAGCTTGGTTATCAAAGGCCGGCCATGTCTCTCACTGTCTATAGTGTGAGGTTCATGTCAAAGAACCATTGTTGACTTTCGACAAGAGGAGCTGCAAAGCCATCAGCATGTTTCCGCCCTGCGATGGCCTGGCAAGCTGTCCAGAGTGTACTCTGCCCTCACCTGGAGTCGGCTGGGATGGGCGCCAGCCTCCCCATGACTCTTATAAGGATGAAGCGGTTACAAAAAATTAGCAAACGATGGTCGGGTCCAATGGTGACAATCAGATAATTTCACAAGCTTTCATGACAGATGTATGGTTCTTCTCCAGTGGTTCGCTTGAGTGCTGTCCATCTATCCTTCTTCCCAATTTGAGAGTATCCCAGGAAAGCCACTGGAAAGTGGCTACAGTATGCTCCAGGGGCAAATTGTTCCCACTGCCTGTATAAGAGGGGCTATGACTTATATAAGGTTAAACGATATATTATAACATTCACATGATACAATATATAGACAAATGTTTATCGGCACGCTCTTCTGGGAAGGTTTCTTCTAAATCTTGGGGCACGGCTTTGGGGGTTTTATGTTTATTTGGCTCTAAGATCTTTAATAAGGAGATGATGCACTGATGCTGGTAGTCTGGGGTGAGATCATAGTTCCAATTCATCCACTAGGTGTTCAGCAGTGTTAAAGCAGGACTCTATTCAGGACATTCATGTTCTTCCAGTCCGGTCTTGTTACCCCATCTATTCATGGAGAATGATTTGTGCACAGATGCATTTTCCTGTTGGAAGTTTGGGCATCTTGGTTCCAGAGAAAGGAAACTGTAATGCACAACAGTAACATTCTATAGGTAGAGTCTGACTTACAACCACATTTGGGTCTGAATAACAGGTTGTAAGACGGTTTGGACATAACTCAGGTCTGTACATGTATTACCACAAGTATGTACAGTATACTGGACCTTTCTACAAGGTCATGCCAAACTTATGTTTGCAAGCTTTTTACATTTTTTTAGACATTAATTGTATAAGGAGGAGGAGGCAGACTAGTGTACATGTATTTTCAGCCTAATGTGTCTGTTTACAAAGGACGTGGGGGAGAAGTTACTTGTCTTGAATCAGTTCTTGATTCAAAGAATTAAGAGTCGAGACCAGAGCATCGGTGTCATTGTTTGGATCATGGTGTAAAAAGGAAGAGTACAGGAAAGACATACTGTTGGGTTTTTACACCCGAGCCTAGTGGCTCATCAGGCTGGTGCTTATCCCCAGTTTCTGTAGCATGAAGCGACTAGGAGTTCAACTCCTCCTTGATGGGACACTAGTCCATCGCAGGTTACCTTCCCAGTATATTTTTACTGGTACCCATTTATACTGCTGGGTGACCAGAGGCACACTTATGGTTGAGATCTTGTCCAGGGGTCTTAGCACAGTGAGGGTCTCAGTGGGATTCGAACTCAGCACCCTAACTACTACATCACCGGCCCCATATATATATATTATAAGTTGTCCACTACCTGTATACAGTTGTGTGTGTGTGTGTGTGTGTGTGTGTGTGTGTGTGTGTGTGTGTGTGTGTGTGTGTGTGTGTGTGTGTGCGCGATGGTCAAGAGTCAAATCACTTTCAGACAGAGACCATGTGGGGCTGGTGGTGTAGTAGTTAGGGTGCTGGGCTCATGATCAGGAGGTTGTGTGTTTGAATCCCAGTTAGACCCCCTCTGTGCTAAAACCCCTGGGCAAGGTCTTAACCACAAGTGTGCCTCTGTTCACCCAGCAGTATAAATGAGCACCAGTAAAAATATACTGGGAAGGTAACCTGCGATGGACTAGCGTCCCATCTAGGAGGAGTTGAACTCCTGGTCGCTTCATGCTACAGAAACCGGGGATAAGCACCATGGTGGTTCGGGTGTAAAAAACCCAACAGACAGAGTAGACTAGGCAGAGAATAGGCATCATGGTGGTGTAGTGGTTAGCACATCTGCCTCACAGCAAGAAGGTCCTGGATTCGATTCCCAGCTCGGGCTTTTCTGTGTGGAGTTTGCATGTTCTCCCCGTGTTTGCGTGGGTTTCCTCCCACAGTCCAAAACATGCACAGTAGGTTAATGGGCTGTTCAAATCACCTGTAGGTGTTAGTGTGAATATGAATGATTGTGCGAGTGTTGGCCCTGCGATGGCCTGAGCATCCTCGCCCAGAGTCGGCTGAGATGAGGGCCAGCCTACCCGCAACCCTAATTAGGATTAAGTGGTTCAGAAAATGAGTAAATGAAGCCCGTCAATTGTGAACCAATATACAGCATGTTTTGTTTTCCATTATCAGGTCCTTTAGCTGAATACAAAATGTCAGTTATTTTGCATCTGGTTTTGGTGCCGTGTGTTCATAAGTACAGTTATAAGTACAGTTCACTATATGATTTAAACACATTTCCCATTATTGATTGTGCACACTGCTCGCATGTCTGTACTGTTGGTCACCATCCTGATTGACGATAGTTCTGTGTTCTGCACCCACCACCAGATGGCGTGTGCATCACATTCTTCAGATCCTCATTCCCAGTACTGGGGTGATCGGGTACAGGAGTAAGCAAATGGTTTCTGAAGGAAGTCTTAGCTGATGCCATTTAATTTCCAAGTGAAAACACTGTATCTCATGAATACCTGGGGAACCTGATATACAGCGAGGCACAAAAATTGTCAACATCGTTATTCTCAGTAGAATCAGGAGCACTGTTCTGCTTAGCAATACAAAACTGGAGAAGAAGGCAAAGAACAAGATGCTCTGTCTAATCAAAGCTAAATAAACAGAATGTCTTCTCATTCCTGACAGCATGACACGGCATGACTTGCAACGCCTGTGTTTCTCAAACTCCGAACGATTCTTCTTCTTTACTGAACTCGGGTCTGACTTTGTTTGCTCCGAATGTAAACAAGCTGAAAGATGAGCAAAGGAACATGTGAGAGAGAGAGAGAGAGAGAGAGAGAGAGAGAGAGAGACAGAGACGGAGGAGGAGAAAAGAGAGAGAATTTGGGAGGAGGTGGGTGTTGGAGTCGGATAGAGGGATAACTTCAAAACCCCACATCAAAAAGAATAAATAATTGTTTCTGCTGCTCTTTTTTTTGTGATGGGGATCCATGGCAGCAGTCAGTAGCGGCAGACAGTAGAGTGGGGAGGAGAAGGCTTTGATTGCAGCCTGATCTCCTGGAGTGGGCTCCTTCTGTCTGTCTCCACATCATTGGTGCAGAACCCAATGATTAAACGGTGTCTCACAGGACCCCCACTGAGAGAGAGAGAGAGAGAGAGAGAGAGAGAGAGGTGTCAAAGTCTAAAACTTTTCTAGGGTACACCTTGTAGAAGTGTTCGGAAAAAGGCAGCTTTATTAAAAATGTCCTGATTCTCCTGAGAAATTAAAGTGTACCAATACTGTTCATCCCTACAGCATAATTTCTGCGTATGTAATAAATGTAAGTGATACTGACAGTAATTTTAAAATAAATGACCATCATCATCATCTTCCTCTGCTTCTTCCGGAGGCGGGTCTTGTGTCACGGGAGGGCATAAATGACCATAAAAGTATAAAACTAGGTAATTTTTTCCAGTGGATTGCTAGCAGAGTCTGAACCGATGGATAACCGGCATTTTTACCCAAAAGTGAAGTAAACACGTTAGTCGGGGTTGTCCAGTACAAGTACACAAGCGACATCTATTCAGCAAGCAACATAAATAATGTGTTCAAGAAACAACTGTGGCAGCAATTTGGAGGAAATGGGTGTCAACGGTGACCTATTTGATCCAGAAAGGTCAAGGAGTCTCTTGTTGAGACGGTGAGACGTCACATTCTAGTGACTCTGAGGACGAGATGCTGCAGAGATGAGCGTAACAGTGAATCCAAAATGGTTTACTCAGCTATCGTTTTGCTGACTCATGTTTTTAAGACGTCATTTGGTTTAGGAACAAAAATAAATGTTTCCTGTGATAATTTAATCCTTTAATATTAGAACATTCAACAATACATAAGATATTATACACACACACACACACACACACACACACACACACACACACACACACACACACCTACTGAACTTAAAAGCACAAATCTAACTGATTCAATAATTTATTTGGACTTCAGGGAACCATTTTGAACAACCCAAGGGTCACATGGCTCATTTTCAGTTGAACCAACTTTGGGTTACCAGAGTCATTTACCCCTGAACCAGAATGTGGCTCCTCAAATTTTTGAGATGTTGAGGACTGGTACAGTAAATACTATGTTAAATGTCAATCCATTTAATTCATATGTTTATTAAGGAGCAACAATCTTTAAAATATCGATTAATAACAAGTGCAGAGAAGCAGCTTTCTCCACCTACTGAAAGATCACACTTTCAAAAAAAAAAAAAGGTCTTATCTCAAAATGTTAAAGAACCCTTTAAAAAGATCTTGGAACCAAAACGTCTTATCTGTTCAAAGCTGAACCTCAGGCAGAAATATCATGAAAATCTACACATAACCTTTTACATCATCCTATGAACAAACAAACAAACAGTGGGTGAACTATAACCTAGTGATGGTAATAAATCTTGATGTTGTGGGTCTTTGAATGAGAGCTTTATTTAAAAACCTTGTGGGAGGCATGGTGGAATAGGGGTTAACACGTCCTCACAGCAAGAAGGTTGCCTTGGAGTTGCAGGCTTGGTGAGGGCATTTTTGTGTGTCATTTTTATGTTCTTCCTGTGCTTGCATTTGTTTCCTACAGGTTCGACACAAATGTGTTTCTCTAATTTTGTCAAACGTCCTGCTGACACACATTATTTCAGATCCTTTGCCTGATTGTGAGGCGTCGCGATAATCCTGTCGCATACCTCTTTGACATTGACCCATTTCATAGTCCGCCACCCACAGTGCTAATTGTGAGTGGTGTGTGTGTGTGTGTGTGTGTGTGTGTGTGTGTGTGTGTGTGCGTGGATAGGCTCTCCATGACTTCCTGCTGTCGAACAAAATATGACCATTTTTCACACTAACAGGGGTCAGAGGTCACCAACATAACATGACAGTGGGAATCTAGTGGAATCTGTGTAGCTCAAAAAGGCTCTGCCCCTGCATTATAATCTTATCAGGCCAGACCAGACACACACACACACACACTCACACACACACACATATATATATATATATATATATATATATATATATATATATATATATATATATATCTCGTGGATAGGGCACAGGATCGCTGATCCTCAGGTTGGGGGTTCGGGTCCCCACAAGGTTTTCATTGTCTCCCCAGTGCAGCTAACTGGGTTATCAAAGGCGGGCCATGTCTCTCATTGTCTATGGTGAGAGGTTCATGTAAAAGAACCATTGATGAATTTCGTAAAGAGGAGCTGCAAAGCCGTCAGCGTGTTTCTGTCCCTTGTTAAAGGGTTGTGACAGGAAGGGCATCCGATGTAAAAACCTCTGCCAAATCAAATGTGCGAATCAGATGATTCACTATGCTGACTTCCGTGCAAAGGGAAAAAGCTGAATGGAAGAGAAAAAAAAAAAAAAAAAAAAAAATATATATATATATATATATATATATTTATTTAAAAATAGATAGATAGATAGATAGATAGATAGATAGATAGATAGAGAGATAGACAGCCATGATATAATGCAATGGCCTGGCGAGCTGCCCAGGGTGGACTCTGCTTTCACCCAGATTTGGCTCTGGTGGGTACCAGTGATTATACTGTATACGTGTATACCTAGATGTCCTGATTTGAACTTTATTTCATTATTACTGTATGATTCTCATTACTTGCACCTCACTTACTAAATAAAACCGAGGAGTCGTACCAGGGTCACTCACTCATTTGCCAAACCGCTTAATCCTATTAGGGCCACATAGAGGATGGACGCTATCTCAGCCATCACTGAGTGAAGGTGGGAAAACCATTACAGCGGCAACACACACACACACACACACACACACAGAAAACCATCAAGACACACCCAGGGGCAATTTGGTACAGTCAATTAGCCTAATGTGAACGTTTATTGGACTCTGGGAGGAAACCAGAGTACCCGGAGCAAACCCATTGCTAGAACAGCAAGAGAATGCAATCACAGAATGTCCCCCCATTGAGTGCAGGACTCGATCCCAGGACCTTTTTGCTGTGAGAAAGACATGTTTTATAGCACTAACCAGGGCCACCTACAGGTAGATTGTTATATTTAATTTGTTTGGTTTTCAACTAATAAATTCTGAGAAAACGTCAGAAATGACAATAAACTTAAAGTACTACCCGTCAAAATGGGCAGCACGAATTATTAAAGTTATTGTGTGTAAGATTTAACGATATCCAGAGGTATCTAGTGGTGCAGTTCCAGATTCCAATCAACTAAAATTTCATTCCTGACCCGTCTCCTTTAAAGCCTGTACACTAGTTCTGCGCTCCTGTGGAAAGATGGCGGCTTACATAAGAGGCGACCCGTTCCACATAAACAGCTTACTGTAAGGTTCTGGAAAATGAAAACCTTTTTTTTTTTTCTTTTTTTTTTTTTTTAATGATCATCAATTGATGAAAACTTATGTAATGATGCCAGTTATATATAATCGTGCGTTATTATGTGTTGTGACATCCTCGCGACATCTTTCAAAACAACAACAAAAGCGAGGACTTATTGTAAAAGCATCGCTTGATTATTTAAGTAAGATCATTTCATATGGTTTTAAAGCTGAGAGTCTGTGAGAAATTTAGAAAAACAAAGGAGCTGGGATGTGTGTGTGAGAGAGAGAGAGAGAGAGAGAGAGAGAGAGAGAGAGAGAGACATCTGCTGCTCTCCTCCATCCTGCTGGCTGTGAGGTCTGGAGCTGGCCATAGAGGAATCCAGATGTGGATGTGGTACAAAGACCACCTGATTAAAAACATGTGTGGGTCTAATTTCACTCCACCTTGCCCTCTCCCTCTCTCTCTCTCTCTCTCTCTCTCTCTCTCTCTCTCTCTCTCTCTCTCTCTTGCCAGCTCCTTTGTTTTTCTAAAATTAGTACAAATATCCCATTTTACCACCACCAGAGCACCCCCAGACCATCACATTTCCCCCGCCATGTTTGACGGATGGCATTAAGCTTTTATGCAGCATTTCTTATTTCATTTCCTTTCTTCGATAATTTCATCATTTCATCGACAGCGCTTTTTTCCTTCACTCTTCTGATGTCCAATGTCTGTGCTCTGTCGCTCACCTCAAACTGTTCCCTTTCGTTCGTTCATTCATTCATTCATTCATTCATTCATTTCCTAAACCACTTAATCCTAATTAGGGTATCGGGGAAGCTTGTGCCCATCTCAGCCAACTCTGGCTAAGGGCAGAGTACACCCTGGACAGCTTTCCAGGCCACCTCAGGGCAGAAACACATGCACGGCTATGCAGCTCCTCTTGATATAAGACAGCAATGGTTCTTTAATATGAACCTCACACCATAGACAGTGAGAGACATGGCAGGCCTTTGGTAACCCAGTTAGCTACACTGGGGGAACAGCAGCGACAACCCCGCTGATAGATCCCTGACCTTGGGATTAGTAATCCAGCACGTTACCACCGGCCCACGACTGCCCCTTTTGTGCATGGCTGTTAAATTTATTAAAGAAATTTACTTTGGAAATGATTCCACCACAGCATGCATGCTCCTCTGTGAGTGGAATATCTGGCAACCTGAAGACAGACTGAAAAGGGGCCGTGCGAGTGATATGATTGATGTCACATCCAGGGTACAGAGTGCGGGATAGGACGTTTTACACCCAATCAGATTAGTTAATGTATGTTTCAGTGGCGCTGATCGGAATTGCAAGCATTTTTGGTCGATATCAGTATTCAGTACAAGACTGAAGATCCCCTATGAAGGGCTTACATTTTCTATAACACGAACCCCAGTCAGGTCTTTGATCTGTTAATCCTGCGTTTATAACATTGCCAGATAAGCAGGCGTGACTAACAGGTCTTTCTCAGCTGATCTAATGGTAAAAGAGGAACGGTACCTCTGTAATCAGCTTCAGTTTCTTTGAAGACAAATTGGACTGAAATTCCACTTTTAATGGAGCTCGTACTTTCAAGCCTGATACTTAGGAACAAAGCAAGAGAAGAGAGAGAGAGAGAGAGAGAGAGAGAGAGAGAGAGAGACAGACATCAAGCAAAAAAAAAAAACCTGAGATGAAAGAAAAAGGAAAGGGTACGAAG
>CM045748.1:29260359-29275359 GCA_024760905.1 Plotosus lineatus | reverse complement strand
CCAATCAGCTGCAGCAAAATTAGAGAATTTGAAAGGTATTATTGGGAAACATGTAGACTATACAGGGAGATGTTTAGCAGTTATGATTGGTATAACTAGTTAAAAGCATGTGTACATGTGAAAAATTCCTGTGGATATCAAAAAACTGAAAATGTGAGGTTTGGGTCATTTCGATGGTTGTTAGCGGAGAAATGTTGGTGACAGACTTATAAAAGTGATTATATATACATATATATGTGGCTCATGAAAATAGTTGGTGTTTGATCCCTCACACTATACTATATATACAGTGGTACCTTAAATTCTGAAATTAATCTGTTCTGAGGGCGACCTCGTAAGTCAAAAAGTTTGTTATATAAAACAAGAATTCCAATCGTAAATAATAGAAAACCAATTAATCCATTCCATCCCCCTCCCAAACTCATAACCTGCCACAAACAAATATATTTCACGTAATATATTAAATATAAACATGTAAAAACAATAAATATTTCATAATAATAATACACGTACATTAACATTAATAATAATTAATCTTCTTTTCCTTTCGGCTTTTCCCTTCAGGGGTCGCCACAGCGAATCATCTGCCTCCATCTCACCCTATCCTTTGTATCTTCTTCTCTTACACCAACGACCTTTATGTCCTCCTTCACCATATCCATCTCTTTGGTCGTCCTCTAGGCCTTATAATTAATAAGAAATAATAATAAAACAAGAATCAACAATAAGTCAACTGACCTTTCCGATAATCGACTGCGGTGAAGATGATGTCACATGGGCAGGCATGAGGTGGTGCGTAACAGGAGGAAGAGGAGAATTTTGTGCATGTGCACGCTACGAATGCCAGCAAGGAAAGGCTTGTGATGAGCTCCCACGAGGCCCGTGCTTCTCAAATAGTGGGGCTCACAACCTTTGGGGGGCATGGTGTGATGCCAGGGGGGTGCGTATGACCCTGGGGAACATGCTTTTTGGCCATACTGTACTAGAATTAAGTGTAATTGCGAATCTGATACAGTAGGTGGCAGAGGCACTCTTACTGTGTTCCCTATGATGTAGAGGATTCGCAATTACACTACAGCTTGTAAATCAAAATATTTCTCGTTGGATGGGGCAGAGTTTTGGTGGGATCGAAGCTCGTATCATGAAAAAATTCATTATAAAAGACACTCGTAAGTATATATATCGGTTGGCCTCAAAAAGGTTCTGGGCCACCATCCGACGCCTCAGGAGGGAGAAGCAGTTCTTCACAAACACTGTTTACGGTGGAGGTGGGGAGCTGCTTACCTTGACTGAGGATGTTGTTGAGAGGTGGAGGGAATACTTTGAGGACCTTCTCAATCCCACCAACACGCCCTCCGTGGAAGAGGAAGACCCTGGGGGTTCGGGTGAGGGTCCGCCCATCACTGGAGTGGAGGTCACTGAGGTTGTCAAAAAGCTCCTCGGTGGTCGAGCTCCGGGGTTGGACGAGATCCGCCCGGAATATCTCAGGGCTCTGGATGTTGTAGGACTGTCTTGGTTGACACGTCTCTGCAACATTGCGTGGTCATCGGGGGCTGTACCTCTGGATTGGCAAACTGGGGTGGTGGTCCCAATTTTTAAGAAGGGGGACCGGAGGGTGTGTTCCAATTATCGGGAATTACACTCCCAGCCTACCTGGGAAAGTCTATGCAGGGTACTAGAGAGGAGGATCCGACCGATAGTCAAACCTCGGATTCAGGAGGAACAATGTGGTTTTCGCCCTGGCCGCAGCACTCTTGACCAACTCTATACGCTCCACAGGATTCTGGAGGGGGCATGGGAGTTTGCCCAATCTGTCCACATGTGCTTTGTGGATTTGGAGAAGGCTTTCGACCGTGTCCCTTGAAAGATCTTGTGGGGCGTGCTCCGAGAATACGGCGTTTCGGATCCGTTGCTACGAGCTATTCGGTCGCTGTATCACCGGAGCCAGAGTTTGGTCCGTATTGGTAACAGCAGGTCGGATTCGTTTCCAGTGGGAGTTGGAGTCCGCCAAGGCTGTCCTTTGTCACCGATTCTGTTCATAATTTTTATGGACAGAATTTCTAGGCGCAGTCGAGGCGATGAGGGGTTCTGGTTTGGTGGCCATCGGATATCGTCTCTGCTTTTTGCAGATGATGTTGTCCTTTTGGCTTCATCAAGTCGGGCCCTCCAGCTCTCATTGGAGCAATTCACAGCTGAGTGCGGCAGCCGGGATGAAGATCAGTACCTCCAAGTCCGAGGCCATGGTTCTCAGTCGGACAATGGTGGAATGCACCCTCCGGTCGGGAATGAGGTCCTGCCCCAAGTGGAGGAGTTTAAGTATCTTGGGGTCTTGTTTACGAAAGTGAGGGAAGGATGGAGCGAGAGATCGACAGACGGATCGCTGCAGCCTCCGCTGTTAAGCGGTGCCTGTACCGGTCCGTTGTGGTGAAAAGGAGCTGAGCCGCAAGGCGAAGCTCTCAATTTACCAGTCGATCTACGTTCCAACCCTCACCTATGGTCACAAGCTTTGGGTAATGACCGAAAGAACAAGATCACGGATACAAGCGGCTGAAATGAGCTTCCTTCGCCGGGTGGCGGGTTCTCCCTTAGAGATAGGGTGAGAAGCTCCGCCATCCGGGGAGAGCTCGGACTAGTTCCGCTGCTCCTCCGCATTGAGAGGGGCCAGTTGGGGTGGCTCGGGCATCTGGTCAGAATGCCCCCCGGACGCCTCCCTGGTGTGGTGTTTCGGGCATGTCCAACCGGGAAGAGACCCCGGGGTCGACCTAGAACACGCTGGAGGGACTATGTCTCTCGGCTTGTCTGGGACCGCCTCGGTGTCCCCCCGGGAGAGTTGGAGGAAGTAGCTCGGGAGAGGGATGTCTGGACCTCTTTGCTAAGGTTGCTGCCCCCGCGACCCGACCCTGGACTAAGCGGAAGAAGATGATGATATATATATATATATATAATAAGTATAAGATGTAAGTTGGGTCTGTACATGTATTACTACGAGTATGTACAAAATACTGTCCTATCTACAAATTTGTGTCTAAATTTTGTTTGCAATGTTTTTACCTTTCTTTAGACATTAATACACAGTGGTACCTCGATACGCAAACGGTTTAGAGGTCTAACGAATCAGAATTCGACCAAAAAATTCGGGATTTTTTTGTCCCGGAAGACTACCAAAATCCGGAAGTCGAACGCTAAAAAAGCACGAGAAAAAACAAAACTGACAGGGAGGGGAAATGCGTGCCACATTATAAATGTTCTTCAAGAAAAGAAAGGGACATCCTGAAGAAGAGTCATGCATGCCAAAGCGAGTAGCAAGAGAAAAAAAAAAAGCCTTTGGCTGATTCACCTGAAACTGTTATGGAAGGGGATCCTCCGCCTCGCTCCCTCTCTGTTATGGAAGGGGATCCTCTGCCTTTCTCCCTCTCCAACATTTACGTACGCCAACTGCTCACCACCACAAAGGTTAAAATTCTTATCTTTATTGTTGTCATGCTTCAACTGCACTGTGGTTTTTATTTTAGTGTGTTCTGGTCTCTGTTGTGGGAGACTCTGGTTTTGGTGGCTCTCTCTCTGTGCTCTGGAGAGGGACGTGGCTGTCATACACAGGTGGAGTGCTAAACACACGCACCTGATTCCACTTAATCACAGGCTATAAAGATTAGCAGAGTGCTCCTCCTGGTGCTATAAGATTGTCCCTCTTCCCCGTGATCTCTCTGGCTCTCAGCTCCGTGCTCCACCAGTTCCTGCTTTAGTTTGATTTCCGTGTTTCTCCGCATCTTTAACAGTGACTATGATTTCCCTGTGCTCTAGTGTCTTCCCTGTGAACAATAAAGCGCACCCGTTTTCATCACACTCTGTGTCCTGCATTTCTGGGTCCGGATGAATGTTCCTGGCACCATAGAAGGACTATATCGCTCCACCCACATGTGACAGCCATGCCCCTGTCAAACGCGCAGAGAGAGGGAGAGCTGCCAAAACCAGAGTCTCTCACAACACAAACCATAAAAAACTAAAATAAAACCCCAGTACAGTTAAAGCATAAGAACAATAAAGATGAAACCAGGGTCTTTCACAACACAGACCATAACATAATGTACTGTATTCAATCATTTTTTCACTTAATTTGCAGACCTATGGTATGAGTTCCGTTAACTTCTGCTCAAAAGACAATGGAATAGATTAAGACCATTTAAATTATTTGTAATGAGAAAAGCGGATTCGGAATTCAACCAAATCAGAATTTGAACGAGTTATGGTCGAGTACCGAGGTACCACTGTATTAAGGAGGAGGAGGACTAGTGTACATGTTTTTTCAACCTAATGTGTCTCTTTACAAAGGACAATCACTTTACAAAGGAGGAATCACTTCTCGTGAATCAGTTCATGGTTCAAAGAATCAAGAGTCAAGAGTCGAACCCTGAGCATCCGAGTCACTGTTTGGCTCAGACGATGTAAAGAGGTGTATGTGTGTGTGTGTGTGTGTGTGTGTGTGTGTGTGTGTGTGTGTGTGTGTGTAAAACCCCACAGATGTGTGCATTATAACTAGATGTAAGAGTTGGCAATCAAAGCCAATACATCTTTTCTTGTCAATTCATTTTGGCTGAATACAAAATATGTTTGTAATGAAACCACTCCACCCCACCACACCTGACCACACCCAATACTGACTGATCCCCATAGACTGATTGGCTGAGTATCTGTTATTCACCTGGTTTACAGTACAACTTCAATTTGTATTAAGCTGAAAAGCCTGAGAGTTAGCGTTAAGAAATTTACAAGGCATACAATTATAAGGCAGATAAAAAAAGGTAGCACATTTTCTTCTCTCTCTTTCGCGCGCGCGCACACACACACACACACACACACACACACACACACACACACACACACACACACTCATGTCCTTGTGTGTACCACTATTTCTACACATTTGAGGAATTTGATCAAGACAAACTTGGACACACCAACTTGACATGCATGCATTCATCTGTCAAACTGCTTAATCATATTCGGGTCGCAGGGAGACTGGAGACTAGCTTAGCTGACCCTGAGCGAAAGCATGGCACACCCTGAACAGTTCATCAAACCATTTCATGGTTAACACACGCACACAACCATTCACAGTCACTCACACCTAGAGGCAATTTGTAACAGAAATTTGGCCTAATGTGCATTTCTTTGGATTGCAGGAGGAAAGTGGAATCCGCGGCAGAAACCCACTCCAGCACGAGGAGAACATGCAAACCTCAAACCCAGACCTGAGGCAGACGTGAAAATCAGTACTCAACTGGTTCCTTTGGGGCTTATTACACCCGAGCCTTAGTGGCTCACCCCGGCCGGTGCTTATCTCTGGTTTCCGTAGCCTGAAGCGACCAGGAGCTCAACTCCTCCTGGATGGGATGCTAGTCCATCGCAGGTTACCTTTCCAGTATATTTTACTGGTTCCCGTTTATACTGCTGGGTGAACAGAGGCACACTTGTGGTTGAGACCTTGTCCAGGGGTCTTAGCACAGTGGGGGTCTAACTGGGATTCACACACATAACCTCCCGATCATGAGCTCAGCACCCTAACCACTACATCACCGGCCCCAATACGCCAGTGGTTCATCCAAGTTAAAATCTTGCCCAGTAAACTTCGCCGTGCTATCTGTGGAACAAAAGCTCATATCTTACATATGACATAGTCATTCAGTAATATTTACAATAAATTGTTTCTTTCAGAATCCCAGGTTTCATTTTTTACTTCGAAACGTTATCCAGGTCGGTTTCTGTATTAGCATCTGTCACGATTGATCGCATTTATTTATAGTCTAATATGTGTTTATTCTTCATTTCATGTTCAAAACATCTGTTTGGAGTTTGTGGCGCATTGCAGGAGTGGAAATGCGAAGTGTGTGTATGTGTTTGTGTTTGTATCATGGAGAGCTCAAAGGTCACTGTACTGTAATCTGTTTGCCTCCTGTAGGGCATCACGCAGATCTGAGGGGACCTGCTGCCTGATCTTACAGCACTTTAACACACACACACACACACACACACACACACACACACACACACACACACACACACACACACACACACTTAAAAATGTGTACAATCTTCACTCATATTCATTCATTCATTTTATGAACCACGTAATCCTAATCAAGGATTCGAGGAAGCTGGCACCCATCTCAACCAATTCTAGGTGAACACGGAGTACACCTTGCGCGGCTCGCCAGGCCAGCATAGACAATCCATATACAATGCACGGTTATCCCAATTTTGTGAATAAACAGTCAGTAAACTCAAATATCGATTCCCCCCAATGTCCCATACGTGACTATAGATAGTCTTTACTGCACTTCATATCGTTTGCTCTGTGCTTTTTCCCCGACACCATAGGGAACGCCACTGCCACCTACTGTAGAGGATGCGCAATTACACTTAATTCTAGTACAGTATGGCAACAAAGCATGTTCCCTAGGGTCATACCCGCCCCTTGGTAATCACACCGCACCCACTATTGGAGAAGCACTGGCCTTGTGGGAGCTCACCACAAGCTTTTCCTCGCTGGCATTCATAGCGGCACATGCGCAAAATTCTCCTCCTTTTCTGTTACACACCACCTCATGCCTGCCCATGTGACATCTTCGCCGCAGTCGATGATCAGAAGGGTTAATTGATTCATTGTTTAGTCTTGTTTGATTATTGTTTATTATTAATTATTATTAATGTTAACGTACATGTATTATTATTATTATTATTATTATTATTATTAATAATAATAATAATAATAAATATTTATTGTTTTACATGTTTATCTTTAATATATTAGGTCAAATATACGTATTTGTGTCAGGTTATATGAGTTTGGGAGGGGGTTCGAACAGACTAATTGGTTTTCTATTCTTTCTGATGGGAATTTTTGTTTTATCTAATGAACATTTTGACTTACGAACTCACCCTCGGAACGGATTAAATTCGTAACTCAAGGTAACACTGTGCCATCATTTAATGCCCGCTACAGAAGCTCCACCCCACAAATTCATGACCACCTATTACCAAGGCAACAACACATACAACAGTATCCCCATCTCCCCTCCAGCCAATCAGAAACAGGGTGTATTTCTAGTGCGCAGAACACAATTCTCGCTGTTGCTGATTGGCTAGAATATTTTTGTGTGGCTCACACCAAGCCACGTTCTTTGTTTAATAATAATTGGGTATTTCTGTTGTTTACTTTGGTGACACGGTGACACAGTGGTTTGCATGTCTACCTCACAGCAAGATGGCCGTGGGTTCAGTATGTTTCTGTGTGGAGTTTGCATGTTCTCCTCATGCTTGTGTGGGTTTCCTCTGGGTACTGCAGTTTCCTCCCACAGTCCAAAAACATGCACAGTAGACAAATTGGCTGTTCCAAATCACCCCTAGATATGAGTCTGTGTGCCCTGTGATGGCCTGGTGGGCTGTCCAGGATGTACCCCATCTTTGCTGAGATGTGCACCAGCCTCCCCGGAACCCTAATTAATTCCCATTACTTTTTAACGATTATTTCAGTTTTATTATTTAAATCTTGAATGTGTTCATTTGTTTAATTTATGCATTTTCCTGTAATGTCTTTTGACTATAAGAAAGACACGATTAAATTTAATTGACGTTCCTCATTATAATTAACGACCACATAGGAATTGTAATGAGTCAGAGAGATGGATTTAATAAAAGCATAAACGACTCCTCATGTAAATCTTATGAAAGCCGTTTTGCCCGATTTATGAACTCCCCACTTTCTTTCTTGTTAGTAAAATGTGGGATGAAAGATTTAAAGCAGTTGACGTGACACTTCACGAGTGCAGCGAGTTGAAACAGATCCGGGAAGGTACTGGTGACAACTTGGCAGAAATGTTCTGTTCAGGCTAATTAACCTACATGTCATTTACGCAGCTGCGTAGTTTCAAACAAATCAATATGGCTACAGTCAGCTAGGCCTGTTAGCCACCTGCTATCACCTCCTGAGGTTTCTCGCTGCAGCTGCCAGCATTTTAAGGAATAAAATGTGGGTGATTTCATATTTTCAGTCTCTACTGATGTGCTTTTAAAACCTTCCTAAAATCAAGCATCAAATTATATTAGTAAGAAACAGACAGTGTTAGAGATTTCATGTATTTAATATACAATGGTGCCTTGACTTACAAATTTAATCTTTTCCGAGGGCGAGCTCGTAAGCCGAAAAGTTAATTCAATGAAACAATTATTCCCAGAAGAAATAACAGAAAACCAATTAATCCGTTCTAACCCCCTCCCAAACTCATATAACCTGCCCCAAACACGTATATTTAACCTAATATATTGAAGATAAACATGTAAAAACAATACATATTCAATAATAATAATAATAATAATAATAATAATAATAATAATAATAATGAATCAATAATCAATAATTAATAATAAATAATAATAAAACAAGCATAAACATTAAGTCAACTAACCCTTCTGATCCTTGACTGTGGCAAAGATATCACGTGGGCAAACAGGAGGTCTCGCGTAATAGAGGAGAAGGAGGAAGAGGAAGAGAAGTTTGTGCGTGTTCATGCAACGAATGCCAGTGAGAAAAGGCTTGTGGTGAGTTCCCACAAGGCCAGTGCTTCTCAAAGAGTGGGGCACGGCCCCCCAAGGGGGGGGGGGGGTGTCGTGGAGGGGGCGTGTATGACCCTAGGGAACATGCTTTTTGGCCATACTGTACTAGAATTTAGCGTAAGTGTGCATCCTCTACAGTAAGTGGCAGTGGCACGCTCATGGTTGCACTATGGTGTAGGGAAAAAGGACAGAGCAAACGATATGAAGTGCAATAAACACTATCTATAGTCGAGCATGAGGTGCTGGGGGGGGGGGGGGGTTTCTTCCTATAGGAAAATAATTGAGAAGCACTGCACAAGGCATTCCTTGAGTGCCAAGGAATACATGTGGAAGAATACGAGGCTACTCGGCCCAGAAAAGCCATTTCTCCAGCAGAGCTCCTAATTCAAAATTTTGCTCATTGAATGGGGCAGATTTTGGTGGCTCAAAGCTCATATCATGGAAAATTCGTTATCAAAGACACTCGTAAGTCAAGGTACCACTGTATATATATGTAGGCAATGCCTAAAAGCAGAGCTCCTGATAGATATCTCTACTAATAGGTGTGTAAAGCTCATCTTATTAGAGTAATGGAGCATCTCTAATGGCTGAATCAACTTCAATGTGGAATAAATAAATCAATCAACTAATCATATAACCAATTCATCAATCAGTCAATCAGTCATTGTGATTCCTTTTTGAAGCAAAAGCAGTAAAGTTGATTTGTTTTCACGGTCTTTTACAAGCTGACTTCCATCTTCATTTGTCTTACCTGTCTTGTTAATTTAATTATCCGTGTAACAAGTTTATGTTCCGTGCTTCTGTTCATGTTTGGGAGTGTTTTTCTCAATGCAAGTTTTTATTCATTCATTCATTTTCTGAACCGCTTAATCCTAATTCGGGTTGCCGGGACGGAACATAAACAGATGAAGATTTCAAGAACCGGAACATCCATATTTCTGAATATCACACAAATATTAAGTGGTCAGTGCTGAATTTTACCGCACTCATAAACTCGTCTGTTCTATAAACACATAGAATGTTTTATTGAGACCGAAGCCATACATTTATTAATATTCGTACAACGATGTGAATGTAAACAGAGCCATTTTGTCGATGTTCCCCCATGTTGCAACGTCACATTGCACCATTCACAAGAAGAGCTCAGGGAGCACATGGCAACTTTCGCTGCAAACCCGAGGCAAATAACATTGCACGATTTCCCCAAAGTACATCACTCACCTCCAAGGTCCGTTTCAAAAACTTAAGCAAAGCCCAATCCTCCCCGATTGTAAACTTTGTGTTTTTAAGTCTTGAATGTGTCAAATGCAAAACAGAATCAAAACTACTCAAAAAAAATATGCATTAAATGTCCCCCTTAGTCTTCTAAAATCTTGGAATGGATCATGAACATCCAGCTTCTCAGTGCACTGAGGGCCGTAGTTTTTCATTCCGCGAGTGCTCCTTTGAATGTGTTTTCCTGTTCCTCGTCTCTCCACCAACCTTTTGATCTAAATCTTCTTAACTTTAAATGAAGTCCTTCAGCTTTTTGAAGAGTCGATGCTTTTCACATCAGCGTTCGCCTGAAGAAACAAATCCATTTCTGAGAGGGAGAGAGAGAGAGAGAGAGAGAGAGGGATTGGTCTGGAAGTGAGGACAGAAGCCTTGATGTCTCTGTATGGAGTCGAAGTGCTCGGTAAGTGAACGACCTTCGAACATTATAAACATCTGGTAATTTTCACACCTTTGGTAATACTACTAAGAATAAATCTCATAATATTATTATTATATTTATTATTATAATAATGATTATCATATCTACGTCACAGCAAGAAGATCCTGGGTCCGAGTCCCAGACTTGGTGAGGGCGTGCACACGAGGTTAACTCATTTATTCATTTTCTGAACCGCTTAATCTTAATTAAAGTTTTGGGGAGGTTGATGCCCATCTCAGCCGACTCGGGGTGAGGGCAGAGTACACCCTGGACAGCTTGCCAGGCCATCGCAAGGCAGAAACACGCTAACGGCTATACAGCTCCTCTTGTTGAAAGTCAGCAATGGTTCTTTTACATGAACCTCCCACCATAGACAGTGAGAGACATGGCCGGTCTTTGATAGCCCATTTAGGTGCACTGGAGGGACGGCAGTGACAACCGTTGGCTTGAACCCCTGACCTTAGGATCTGTAATCCAGCACCTTACCACCGGGCCACCACTTCCTGTATAAGGTTCACTAGCTGTCCCAAATCACCTCTTAGTGTGAGTGTGAATGGTTGTGTGTGTGTGTGTGTGTTGGCCCTGCAATGGTTCGGCGAGATGTTCAGGGTGTACTCCAACGTTACTCTGGGTTGGATTACTCAGTGATTCTAATAGGATTAAACAGCTCAGCAGTTGACTGAGTTGAACAGTAGTCGCTCTGTTTGGAGTAAAAGTGTGTTTCGGAATGTGATTTGGGAAAAAGAACTCGGTGGGGCTGAAGCTATCAAAAGACACAGCTATACAATCTCTATAGTAATAATTTCACTGTAATTCTTTCCTGAAGCAAGCGAATACGTATAATGCACGCCGTATATTTCAGCACCACTAGTTCACTTTTAGTACAAAGGAAGTGCCATTCGTGTGTAGCCTACTCTGTTCTTTACAGAATCCAAGTGGTTTAACGGTGAAAGAAAAATTCTGACATTTTAGTACCCGGGAAGTTATTTCTGTACCAAATGAGATGCGAACAGGAGTCGTGGAGTCGGGTTTTATTTAGAGACTCATTGTATGATTGTCACAGAACAACGGTCTTTGTGAACCGTTTTAGCAAAGACACAAATATTCTCAGGGACCAGGACAACAGGCCAGGATAAACAACAAAAACTACAAAACAGTAAATACTTTGAGCGGAAAAAACAGGAACTGGACATTATCGTAAACATGTTTTTGAGAAAACACAAAACTACACAGCGCAGTGGTGTCCTGGTGGTAAAGGGTGCCGGATCGCTGATCCTAAGGTTGGGGGTTCAAGCCCCACTGTCAACAGGTTGTCACTGTCCTACTTGGTTGAGTACACACTTTCCACCTGTTTAAATCACTGAAATAAATAAATAAATAAATAAATAAATAGTACATGAGTGTTTTGAAGCTGAGTGGCAGATAACTTGGTGAGACCATCTTGCTTTAAGATCTCAAAATAAAGCTGCTGAAAGCCCTCAGAATATTTCTGCTGATGGTCAGAATACCTCAAATTCATATTACTTCACAAATAATTGCACTGATATTTGTAATCAGTTGAAAAAATTTTAAAAAGTTAAAAAGCTTTGTATGAGTGAAATTTTAAATAAAATGTTGGACGCATTCTTTTTCCGGTTTCCCCCATCTTTTCATGCTATTTGAGTTTGACTTTCAACAGTAAAGTGGTCTCACCAAGATGGCCACCACCAGGTTTTAAAATTGAAACACTAATGTGGAACCTCATCTTAGCAACAAATATCAGTGAAATTATTGGTAAAGTTCTATGAATTTAAGTTATTCTGACCGTCAGCAGTAAAATTTTGAGGGCTTTCAATGACTCCATTTTGAGATCTTAAAGCAAAGTGGTCTCACCAAAATGGCAGCCACCCACCTTCAAAATTAAAACACTAATATGCAAAAATCTTTTTATTTTTATTTTTTTTAATTTTTGGATCAGTGATTGAAGCAGGTGCAAGGTGTGGCTTCAGTTTGCAGTGAAAACATTGTGGATAAGATTGGACATCCTGCCTTACACTGTCCTCAGTCAGATAACCAGAACACATGACTGTCACATCACATCACAGAACACATGATGCTAATCACACTGATTATCTACATTTATATAAGGACTCTGTTTTGACCCGTGTGTGAGGGTATTGTCTCTGTGTAATCCATTCATTCGTTTTCTGAACCACTTAATTCTAATTAGGATCACAGGGAGGCTGGTTCCCATCTCAGCCGAGTCTAGGCGAAGGCAGAGTACACCCTGGACTGCTCGCCAAGCCATCACAGGGCTATGCATTTTGAAACAGAAATTTAGTTTAATGTGTATGTGTCTTCAGATTGTGGGAGGAAATCAGAGTGCACGAAAGCAGCCCGAGTAAGCGCAGCGAGAACATGCAAACTTTATACAGCGACACTCAACCCAGAATTCAAACCCAGGACCGTCTTACTTGAGACTGACGTGTTAACCACTACGGCACTATACTGCTCGTGTGAATTCTACATGTGAAAGGCTCATGATATATACAGTGCTGGTAATGCAGAAATCACTTCAGGAATTTTTTCTTCTCTGACATGTAATGACCCAATTGTTGCTGTTGTGCTGAAAGAAAAAAAAAAAAAAACACCTACATGTGACTATGTTGAGTTAACCGAAGGAATGCAGACCGAATTGAAATGAAGTAAATACCACCGAGTACTTTGCACTGTGTATCCATGTCATGGGTTTGGGTTGTGATGGCAGCGTAAAAAATTAGCACTGGAACTATTAGACTGGAAAGTTTATGAACTCTGTAATGAATAATCACAGTGACTCTGCTGTTGGAATTCTACAAGAGGTCCAAGTAGTAGTAGTTGCAGGCATGTCATATCACACTCATAAGTTGTAGGATGGAAAATACCATCGTAGACCCTTGTCCATTCATTCATTTTCTGAACCGCTTAAGCTTAATTAGGGTCATGAAGAGGCTGGCGCCCATCTCAGCCGACTCTGGTTGAGGACAGAGTACACCATGGACAGCTCCCAGGCCATCGCATGGCGGAAGCATGCTGATGGCTGTGCAGCTCGTCTTGTCAAAGGTCAGCAATGGTTCTTTTACCTGAACCTCACACCACAGACAGTGGGACTCATGGCTGGCCTTTCATAACCCAGTTAGCTGCACTGGAGGAGCATTGGCAACCCATCGAGAGTGGGTCTTGAACCCCCAACCTTCGGAACAGTGATCTAGCACCTTTACCATCAGGCCACCACTGATCCCAGATCTGTTTTGCAATATGATAGACCTATGTTAATTTTATACACTTTTTGGGTCATCTGATTCTCCCAGATTAAACATACGGGACTTCTTTATATAGTCACATGTATCATACAACATTTTTACGACGGTGATCGGTTGTACGTTAACCGAGTACCACATCAGGAATAAATGGATTTTTTTGTAACAGTCGAATCCCTTTTCTATAAAAATGGTACCATTTTACTTAAAGGGTGCCTGTCGTGAATTTGTAATAGTAGCTCTTTAAAATGATCATGTATGACATCAGCAGTTCCATTTGGCAAGGTCAGTCCTTGCCTCTTGTCAAGTACAAGAAAATGCTACCAGACTATTGTAGATAAGTCTTAGGAATGTTCCGCAACATATGTTGGCTGTTCCAGGCCTGGTAGTGATGCACATTTTTTGTTTTGTCCTATTTGCTGGCCTGCGTGCAGCCGACACCAGTCTGGGCTAGATTGGAAAATAGCAGAGGTTCAGGAGTCTACAAAGACTTGCAATTCCGGAGTCTGCAAAGACCATTTCAACCTGACCTGATATCAGCTTGGCCTCCAGGTGGAACCACTTGGCACAGAGCCCAAACTTTTATGTCTAAAACCGGATGCTGTTCCTATGGAATTCCTTCATCAAAAGGCAAAGGATGATGAGGGATGGGAGCAGCGACACATCAAAAGGAACCAGTAAAAATTAAGAGCCACTTCCGGGAAAAAATATTTATTATTTGGTTCAGCCACCGCTAGTAATCCACAGAATAAAGTTGCCCAATATCGTACCTTTTATGGTCATTTACATTAAAATAAGCTCGCTATTGATTTAATGTATTACATGACACAGCAGATAGCACGACTTGGAGCAAGAAGTTCCTGGGTTTGCGTCCTGTACTCGTGCATTTCTGTATTGAGTTTGCATGTTCTCTCAGTGCTTGTGCGGGTTTCCTCTGGGTACTCCAGTTTCCTCCTGCAGTCCAAAGACATGCACGTTAAACTAATTGGTTGTTCCTAATTACCTGTAGATTTGAGAGTGTGTTAGCCTGCAATGGTCTGGCAAGCTATTCAGGGTGCACCCCACCTTCATCCAGGGCTGGCTGAGATAGGCTTCAGCATCTCTGCAAGGAGGAGTGAGAGTAAAAGGGAGAAATACAGGTTGATTAGTAATTGTTTGATGTTTTTGAGCTAAAATTTAATGCAAGGACAATACAGTATTGGCTGTTTGCTCTCTCTCTCTCTCTCTCTCTCTCTCTCTCTCTCTCTCTCTCTTTGTGTGTGTGTGTGTGTGTGTGTGTGTGTGTGTGTGTGTGTGTGTGTGTGTGTGTGTGTGTGTGTGTGTGTCTCTCTGCATCCCCCCTCCCTTTCCTCTAGGTCATGGCCCGAAATGCTGACCCACATTTGCACGGACTGCCTAAAAGAAATCTGTGTTAGAAGA
>CM045748.1:29245359-29250359 GCA_024760905.1 Plotosus lineatus | reverse complement strand
AATGGTTCAGAAAATGAATGAATGAATGAATGAATCTGCCAATAATGCTGATATGAAATATGCTAACATGATGTTACCAGCACAAATACAGGGATCCCTCACTTTTCACGGTGAATGGGGACAAAGACAACCCCCTTTCCCCCGCGACCGCTGAATTTCCGTGAAATAGGATCGACCCGCCTGATTGACGGATACGTACCTGTATATGTGTATATAATAGCAATAAATACATATTCAATGCTATAAATGTTTATAATAACAATTAAACATTCAAAAATAATGCATAAGATGAAAATAAAATATAAATACACAAACATACAGACGCGCACCTCACATAAAAATCTAAGTAGTTTTATTGGAGGTTTTTTTTTTTTTTTTTTGCATAATTGGTGGCATTATCCTAAATCTTTCCCCTATTTCCCCTTAATTTCCTTATTTTTTATTTTTGATGAATATTTTTGACAAATTCGCGATGCACTGACACCGCAGGAACTGAAGCGCAAAGTAGCGAGGGATCATTGTACGTGCACATCATGCTAATAAGTTGTTCAAAATTGTACCTGGGTGTGGATGTGAGTGTGAATGGTTGTGTGTGTTGACCCTATGATGGACTGTACTCTGCCTTTGCCCAGTATCAGCTAAGATAGGCTCTCTGTGCTTCTAGTACAGTACTTCTCAAATACAGTGAGTCGTCGACTTACGAACTATGCGAGTTACGTCTGATCGACTTTACGACCGCAAAAGTGGTGAAGCATGATTCATGGCAGTGCAGCGCGAGTGTTGCGCACGACAGTTGTTTGGGCTGCCGGCAGCGTCAGCATCTTAAAAGGCCAAGCAGGAGATGATGCAGCTTCACTTTCTAACTGCTCAGAGCAAATCTATTGATCTACTTTCAATGCCACGTCACTGTGGCGCGAAACTGAGAGCCAATCCTTTCTGTGTGGGCGGGTCTGATACCTTGAAACTCTAATTTTATTGGACTCACACACTGCAGTGTTTATGTGACAGGAAGCACTTTTGGCAATCGGTTGGTCTGCGGGTTGAAGTTTTTCCATGTCTGTCCTTTTGTGTTTGCTTGCCAGCTGTGCTTGGCTTCGTGGAAATGAGCCAATCAAAACGAGCGAAATTTATCTCTACCCAAACAACACGCACAGTCTGTGGCTGTTGTTATAATCCAATAAAATTGGAGTTTGAAGCTATGAGACCCGCCCACACAGTGGAGTACAGAAAAGATTGGCTCTCTGTTGCGTGTCACAGTGACGTGGAATTGAAAATAGATGTATAGATTTAAATGCGAGCGATTTATTCATCTGTTTTTGTTTGGCGTGAGTGTATTTGGATGGAAAGTCGACATACGACCAGATCGAGTTATGACCAGTCTGCCGGAACCAAACGCGGTCGTAAGTCGACGACTCACTGTAGTAGGGGGTGCGGTATGATGCCAGGCGGGGCGTGCTGTGATGCTGGGGCAGCACATATGACCCTGGGGAATATGCTTTTCTGCAATTGTTTATGAGAATTAAGTGTAATTGCACCTCCACTCCACTAGTTGGCAGCGGCATGCTATGGTGTAGTGGTTTTTCACACAGGCAAACAATATGAAGTGCAGTAAACAACCCCTCTAGAAACAAGACAGAAAAATTTCTAACAGGAACGAAGAGAAAGGTGGAGATAGACGGGGATATTAAGACATAGATAAGTTGAATGTGTTTAAATAAGGATGTTTTTTTTTATTTTTTTTATTTCAGGCACATTGGTGCACTTTAAATCTTTTCAATTGCAAATTAAAAAACAAAGTTAATGAAGTTTTTCTTTATTGTAAGTTGAACTATATTTCTTTCTTTTTTGTTTTTAATGTTAATAAAGATGCAATGTCATGCAGAGGTGTACGAATAACAATTTTATAGACAAATAATAGTATTTATAGTCGCTCGCGGGGTGGTGGTGGGGTGTAAATAGTTTTTTCTTCCTTCGGGGCACAGATATAATTGAGACGCAAGCTTGCTCTAGCATGATTAAAAATGGTAAAAATTTAAAATGATCACATATAACATCGGCGGTTTCTTCCAGTAACATCAACCCATATGGCTGTTTACAAAGTGAGAGCCAGTGTTTCGACTCCAGGCATGTTGCCTTCTTGATTGGAAGTTTCAGCCTGGTACTGACATGCATGTGTTGGATTGGCTGGGTCATTATCGGCCAATGAAATGACAAAAGACCATTGATTCTTGTTCTTAAACCGACTGACGAAATGAAAGGCGAGTTACAGTGACAGCATTTTTTATCCAACTTGAGCAATTAAGGGTTAAGGGCCTTGCTTAAGGGCCCAACAATGGTGACAGTGGGGATTGAACCACTGACCTGCGGATTAGTAACCCATCACATTAAGCACTAAAGCCAATACCGCCCGTTGACAAGCTGTTACTAGCATGTTTCCCCGAAAATAAGCCCTAACCACAAAATAAGACCTAGCGTGATATTACAAGGTGATTTTAATATAGGCCCGCCCCTTAAAATAAGCCCTAGTTGAGAGTGGCAGCAATTCATTGGCCTGCTACTCGCTCAATCTCGGGTTTGAGGTGAAAGCGCGGACTCATCTGTTAGGCAGTTTTACCTCAGGTACGCTGTCAAAGCATCAATCCTTGCGCGTTGAGGCTCAGTCGATGACATCAGCGATTGCTTTAAAACGAGGACATACACTTGCGTCCATAAAAATCGCTAAAATCGCTCGATTCGGTTCTGGTTAAAAAATTAAAAAAATAAAGAAATATAACGAAATAAGAATATATAAAACAAAGATATATGATAAGACATGTAATAGAGAAAAATGTAAAATACATCATCACCTAAAAATAAGCCCTAGTATCATATTTCGGTAAGAAAATTAATATAAGCCCTGTCTTATTTTCGGGGAAACACGGTAGCATGAGCTAATTCGTATTTGCCGTCAAACTCATCTCCGGCCGCGTTCTCGTCCTCAGAGTCAGTGGAATATACGTCTCGCTGTCTACACAACACACGTCAACCCCGCTCACCGTGTCGATGCATTGACTTCTGGGGCAACATCATCGCTAAGCTGCTGACACTCATACTGCTGCACACTGCTAGTAATCGACAGGTTGAAATCACCCACTTTGTTCTTTTTATGGTAATTTCTGATAAAATAAGCGTCTGTATCGTTTAAAAATATGAAATACACACTAATTACACTGTAAGGATGATCCGTCCCAGTACGTTTAAGTGCTTCGGCTAATATATGTGTGGCCAACTCGCACATAATCAAGTATGTGTACAATTCAGGACCGATTCGTGATGCACAGACGTGGCGTTAACAAGCAATTATATTTCTGGCGTATGAATAAAGAGTAAGTAATTTACTCACTTCTTTTCATTCTGTGCATGTCCGATTGTAGATTTTTGTTTCTAACATTTTAAAAATTAATATTCATGAAAGGATCAAAGGAGACCGCAATTGCAACCAACTGCTGTATGCTTTTTTTATTTTTATTTTTTTCCTCCATAAATTGCATAGATCTGGATGCTGTATGTCCCATTGGGATGCTGCAGCAGCACTTTTAACTCCACCCCCTTTTACAACTGTAACCCAACAGCCTCACCCTGTACCACAATTACAGAAAAAAGATGTGATATAAATTACCAATTACTATTATATTACCTCATATACACGGAAAACAAGTCACAATATCCCACAAGACAACACCAGTCTCCTTCTGCGGCCACCAGTTTTATGGAATATTCCACATTTCTGCTTGGGCGCTGCTGCGCCGTGAGCCAGACTGGCCTATAAGCAGAACAGCCTGGCCTTTGCTCTGTGTGAAGCTCTGCTTTAAAGAGCCTGCTTTTTGAAGCTGACTGCGGCGCTGTTCAAAGCCGCAGCTGTTTTGGGTGCTGCATGACAGCTATAATTGATGTTTATTTTGGCACAGAGTTCCCACATCCTTTCATGCAAATGTCTCAAGCACGCTGAACTGGCTCAGGGCAGCACCACGACGAGCTCTGTTTGCCCATGTGTGTGTGTGTGTGTGTGTGTGTGTGTGTGTGTGTGTGTGTGTGTGTGTGTGTGTGTGTAAAGCTAATGATGAGCTAATGAGGAACGTTTACATTACGCTTGTTAATGATAAAATTAGCGCGAGACGGACACCAATGAAATTTTTGTATCTGGAATGTTCCATTCATTTTCTGATCCATCTCATCTCATCTTCTTCCACTTAATCTGGGGTCGGGTCCTCGTGGGGGAAGCGACCTAAGCAAAGAGGTTCAGACATCCCTCTCCCCAACCGCTTCCCCCAGCTTTTCCGTGGGTGGGTGGGGGGGGCACCAAGGCGTTCCCAGACAAGCCGAGAGACCCAGCACCTGTAGGAGGGGCTATAGGGGTCGGGTACAATGTGTGGTGGGTGGCAGCCGAAGGAATGGGTTCTGTCGGACCGATCTTCGGTTACTGATTCTGACTCTTGGGACATGGAATGTCACCTCAGTGGCGAGGAAGGAGCGCGGTGCGTGAGGTTGAGAGATAACGTCTAGATATAGTCGGGCTCACCTCAACGCATAGCTTGGGCTCTGGAACCACCCATCTCGAGAGAGGCTGGAGCTTATTTTCTGATCCACTTAATCCTAATTATAATCATGGGGAGGCTGGACCGGGTGAAGGTCATGGACCTCGCCAGGCCATCGCAGGGCATAAACACTCTGACGGCCATGCAGCTCCTCTTTATGAAAGTCAGCGATGGTTCGTTTACATGAACCTCAGACCATAGACGGTGGGAGACACCAGGGAGGGGCGAAAACATGCACACACCACTTCCGTGACATGTGACACTAGCCACCCGCCTCTTCTCAAACTGTGGCGCCACTCTCAACACTCTCAGAGGGAAAGCGCTATCCGCCTCCTTGTACGAATGAGCTCAGAGAAGCCTATGATTGGCTGGTGATAGATGTGAGTGACAGGGAAGTGAGTGTATGAAATCCCTCCCTCCCTCCCG
>CM045748.1:29230359-29237859 GCA_024760905.1 Plotosus lineatus | reverse complement strand
GTGTGTGTGTGTGTGTGCGTATGCGTGTGTGTGTGTGTGTGTGTGTGTGTGTGTGTGTGTGTGTGTGTGTAGAGAATCTGCTAACCCATTCCCTTGATGCAAGCAGAGCTGATAAAACTTGACATTCTCCTGGGTTTGTTGCGCTACACTAACACATTCGAGTCTCTTACTGCTTGTTATGGCAGTGCTGAGCGCGTCCACTTCACGGCACTAAGGTCTTATGTTCAAGTCCCAGACTTTGCGAGTGAGGAGTCTGTGTGCTTTCTCTGCCGTTTCCTTCGGTTACTCAGGTTTCCTCCTTCAGTCCAAAGACATGCATGATGATCTGGCCAGCTGTTCAGGGTGTACCATACCTTTGCCCAGCATTGGCTGAGATAGGCTCCTTCCTAACAATGACCTAATAGGATTAAATGGTTCAGCAACTGAGTGTGTAAGCTTTTTTCCTACAGTGTGCTGTGAGCGATGTAGAGATATTTTGTTGTTTAGAGGGAACAGAGTCTCTGATCTCTGTATTAATAAATAAATAATGTTTTATTATTAAACTAATTTTATATAAATAATCAAAACACCACACACATTTCTGCAGGAATGCATTGACGTATTTGCCACTGGGGCTGTACAGTGTTACAGTCTACAGTTTAGAGTGTACCCCGCCCTCACCCAGAGTCGGCTGAGACGCTCATCAGCCTCCCGCGACCCTGATTCGTGATAAAGCGGCTCAGAAAATGAATGCTATTATTTAACTATAATAAAAGTCCAGGGTCCTGTAAAGCAGCCCCAGTCTCGTTCAACATTCACCTCAATGTTCTTTATTTTTAGAGACGCCCACTCTGTAGTTATGTGCTTCCATTAATTACTACTCAGTTTAATAAAGGGCGCCAATCATTCTGGAATGTGAACGTTGTCTTAAATTTCAAGTAAACCTTCACTTCACGCCGCAGATCTGAACCCTGTGTGCTGCTTTCGTGAGACACCGTCGTGTATTTACTTCCTGCAGGCCTTTGGAGCATTGGCGAGACCCAGAACATGGCCCTGACACCACACACACACACACACACACACACACACACACACACACACACACACACACACACACACACACAGGACTGTTTATATGAAGTCTGTCAGTGAGGCCACACACACACACACACACACACACACACACACATCTGCAGAAAGTGTCAGGGACACAGAGGGGATTGTGGGTAGAGGTGGCAGATCCTGCCAAGCTTTTGATCTGTTTCTGAAGGAAACAGAAAACTTCCTCTGCCTAAAGCGGAGGACACACACACACACACACACACACACACACACACACACACACACACACCCACCTGCTCAGAACCAAGGACTAAAATAATTGGGGGCTGCTTTAGACCGCTAAATATCACCATCATTAATTATTTATGTGTTGCCTGAGTGATGATTGTATAAATTTGTGCAAGAAGGTCCTGGGTTCGATTCCCAGCTCGGGTGTTTCTGTGTAGAGTTTGCATGTTCTCCTCGTGCTTGCATAGGTTTCCTCCGGGGACTCCGGTTTCCTCCCACAGTCCAAAAACATGCACAGTGGACTAACTGGCTGGTCCAAATCATCCCTAGGTGTGCGTGTGCGTGTGAGTGTGAATGGTTGTGTGAGTGTTGGCCTTGTGATGGCCTGGTCTGGTACCCCGCCCTTACCCGGAGTCGCCCCTCGTCATAAAGTAAAGTGTAGAATATTCCTTATTCGTTTCTTTCTGTCAGTCCTGCGTCCTGTCATGTCAGTGTGTAATGACTTTGTGAAAAGACTTCAAGTGGATGAACTTGTAAAGTTTGCCTGAGAATATAATTTACTTTTGGCGGCACGGTGGCGTAGTGGTTAGCACGTCCGCCTCACAGCAAGAAGGCCCGGGTTCGATTCCCGGCCTGGGCGTTTCTGTGTGGAGTTTGCATGTTCTCCCCGTGCTTGTGCGGGTTTCCTCCGGGTGCTCCGGTTTCCTCCCGCAATCCAAAGACGTGCACTGTAGGTTAATTGGCCGTTCTAAATTGACCGTAGTTTCTCTCCTGCAGCGGCACTGGAACCCAGTCGTATCGGCACTTGCCTTTCCATTGGATCCTTCCGGTGGCGCCGAGACAGGGGGGGACTTGCTGCTTGGGTAACAGCCTGTCCCTCATTACTCCCTACCCAGGCTCTGTGCACTGGGGAGTATCACCAGTCGGGATACTGGCCAGAGCGCAGCCATAGTCCTTCGGGACTGACGGAGGCCTACGCTACGCGCGCGCTATAATTTACTTTTATTTTTATTTTTATTGTTACAGACAGCGTGTCCAGCGTCCACTGTGTTCAGGGTGTTCAACATGTTCACTGTTAAACATGCCTTGCAGTTTGAGCACGATTAGCATGTTTAGGCTGTATTTAGTGTGTTAGCGTGTTTAGCCCGTGTTCGTTGTGTTCAGTATAATTGATGTGTCCGCGCCTTTAGCCTACGCTCATTGTGTTTAGCATATCTGGCATGTTTAGCAAGGTTTGTTGTGTACTGCATGTCCTGCATATTTAATGAGTTTCGGGTGTGTGTGTTTTTTTTTCCAGTTCAATGTGCTCATTGGATGTTTAGCATGTTCAGCATGTGTTTAGCGTGTTTCGTATATCTCGTGTGTTCAGCGCTTTTAGCATGAGCCTGTTCAGAATATTGAGTGTGGTTAACATTTCAACATGTTTAGCATGTGCTCAGTACGTTTAGCATTGTCCGCACATTTAGCATATTTCGTGCACGTTCAGGAGTGGGCACAAACTGGTTGGGTAGCAACCGCCCACCCATCAAATGTTGCTTCCCTATCACATGATCACCATCAACACACGTAGGATGAAGGTTATCACATATTTCCTTTAACACACATGATGCCAGATACCACTTTTTTTAACTGCTGCAGATGCATCTTGAGGAGTGATGTCATACACACCGAGGAAAACACGATCCGCCTTTATATATATGAGCTCACAGACGCCTACCATTGGCTAGTTAATCACTTAAGTGGCAGAGAAGTGAACGTATGTTGCCCCTTATCTGTCATGGGCTCCTGGCCCCACACGGACCAGACATCAATCCAAGTTTGAACTCAAGGATCAAAACTGGAATTTGCTTCTGTAGCGTTCCTTCTTTCTCCCCTCTTTTCTTTTTCTTTTTTTCTTACATTCCACTTTTTTTCACACATTCATTCTTTTTCTTTTTTTCTTTCTTTCCCTTATCTTTGTTCACTTCTTTCCAAATTTTTTGTGGATCTTGTGCATTATTTCAAAAGGATGAAAATAACTCTCTCTCTCTCTCTCTCTCTCTCTCTCTCTCTCTCTCTCTCTGCCTGTCGGTCTATCAGTCTTTTATATGTTCAGATTACTCTCTGTTCTGTCTGTTCTTTTTTTTACTGACCTCATTAGTGATCACACTTACACCGTGATGTGAGATGCACAGTTTCCACTTAGATAACATTAAATGATATGTGGGTTATGTGTGTGTGTGTGTGTGTGTGTGTGTGTGTGTGTGTGTGTGTGTGTGTGTGTGTGTGTGTGTGTGTGTAGCCAGGCTTTACAGTGCTGTCTCATGGGAGCCTCTCTCTCACTTTGAACACTTTGAAGCTTCTGCTTATTTTGGTGGCTCCTCTTATCTCTAAAGGGAAGATCGCCAGCTCAAATCTCTCTCTCTCTCTCTCTCTCTCTCTCTCTCTCTCTCTCTCTCTCACCCACCAACACAGACTTGTATATCTGCCTCTCTTTTTGTTTGTTCCTGTTCTCTCCTGTCTGTCTTCTCTATTTTGCTTCATGTTCTGTTCCTTATCATCCTTTTGGTTCCACCTCAATTCTTTTACTTTCCTAGCCGCCCCCCACACACACACACACACGCACATACACGCACGCACACACACACACACACACACACACACACACACACACACACACACACACACACGCATGCACACTCTGGCCCACATTTTTCAATCTAACAGAAACCAGAGCACAGAAATCATTGTATGGCAGGATCCATGAAGCAGTGAACATGGTGGCTGTCGTCTACCACATGTCTACATTAAAGGCCACGCCCATTCACTTCATGACATCGTGAACAGAAGTATAGCCATTAATAATAATTTTGGAGCACAAATCACATTGATTGTTTTTTTTTTTTTTTACATTTTGTTTTAATATACTGTATTAATCCAGCTGATGAAATTCAGCTTCTGCGTTTAACCCTGTGAACTTTAGGACCCGCTTATTAAATGCATTATTTCTATTTGGCAGCCTGAAAAATCATCTGAAAGGACGGCAGAAAAATGCTGAAATGAAAAAAGAATCACTGCCGCACACAAAAGCATTTCTACCAACAATAGAACTCCAGCTTTGAATTTTAGCCTGTGTCCTGCCGTAGTTTAGGGCCATGGCCGGTTCTGAGTAAGGGATCCCAAGGTCAGGGGTTCAAGCCCCAGTATCACCTTTCAAGCTCTATTAATCAAAAAATAATAATAAAAAGAACGATGAATTCAAGTCACTCTGAAAAGGACCGTCCGCCAAATGCCGTGAATGTAATTTTGAACAGTTATTCTGCTCACAGAAGTTGTGTCATGGTCGGCTCAGCGAGTTAATAGTCAGATACGATGAGAGGGGGCGGAGTAACTGTTTAATTCTCTGCACTGCAAGGAATCATTCTGACTGCTGGATTTAAACTATTTAGGTATATAAAGATATATAAATGTGTATATTCTCACTATAAAATACTTTACAGGAGAGATGGCTAGCATGGAGCTAAGTGTTTAGTATGCAGCTGACTGTTTTAAATGCCTTCTCCTTTCACGAGTCCAAAAAAACAACATCTAATATTTTAAAAGCCATCCATCCATCCATCCATCCATCCATCCACCCATCCATCCATCCATCCGTCTACATGTCCAACCATCCATATGTCAATCAATCGATCCATCTGAACAAGCATCCATCTATCTATCCAGCTGTCCATTCATTAATGCATCCACCCCTCCATCCATCCATCCATCCATCCATCCATCCATCCATCCATATGTTGATCAATTGATTCATCTGAACAAGCATCCATCTATCTATCTATTTATCAATCATCCATCCATTAATCCATCCATCTGTCTACTCATCTACTCATCTATCCAATTGTCTGTCCATCTAGTCTGTCTAGCTTGTCTACCTGTCAAATCATCCATCCATCCATATGTCCACATGTCCATACATCCATACAAATTTTTACACATTTGTTTCAATGTCTATTCATCCATCAGTCTACCCAACCAACTGTACATTTATAAACCCATCTATATTTCTGACCAGCCATCCATCTGTCCATTCATCCATCCATCCATTCATCTGTCTGTCTGACCAACCATCCATCTAACCATCCACCCAACAACCCATCCACCGCTCCATTATCTATACCAATAATTTGTAGATTTCACACTGACATTCACACCTATGAGTTATATAAAGTAGTCAGTTGAAGTAATGTGCATGTCTTTGGATGATGGGACCAAACTGGAGTTGCCAGAAGAAACCCATGCAGGCATACTTCACACAGACAAACCCTGGGTCAACCACGAGGTCCGAATCCAGAACGTTTCTTGCTATGAAGCACCAGTGCCTACAAGTATCTACTTAGGCCCTTTGCCCCTATAGGAGCACAGGCCATACACGACAGCTCTCCATCTGACACGACCCAGAGCTAACTTCTCAATCTCCCTCCAGGTCTTCCTGATCCTCTTTGCCTCTGCCTCGGTATCCCTCCTCCAGTTGCTCCTCGGTCTCCCTAGCTTCCTTTTCTTTTGCGGGTTCCGGGTCAGTGCTTCATGGGTGATTCTGGATCCAGCTCCATTTCCTCCTAAGTATCTGGCTTGCCCTGCTCTTTGCCACAGCTTCTCATTCCTTATCTTTTCAGGCCACCTGATGTTGAAGATTCTCCTGAGACATGCGTTGATGAAGGTCTGGATCGTTCTTCGTGCAACCTTAGTCATCCTCCATGTCTCGGCGCCATATAGCAGTATGAACTTCACGCTGGAGTTGAAGATGCGTAACTTTTTGGCCAGCTTGACTTCTTTAGACCTCCAGATGTTCTTCAGCAAAATGAAAGCCTGTCCCTTCCCCTCTTATTGTGTTACACTGGAACTGGAATAAGTCCTGAAGATAGTTTTACCTCTGAGTGACACCGGGGACTCCTTCTATAGAATAAAAGTCTCCTCACAGTCAACCGTGCCGCATTAAAAAACGCATTAGGTTATATGGACCACCCATCCTACAAGTCTCAGAATAACATTAATATTTATTACACAGCTCATTTAAATATTTAATTCTGATTCTGATTTTACAACATGGCGCCGCACAGTGGCGCATCACAGCGGGAAGGTCCCGGGTTTGATTCCCAGGCTCTTTTTGTGGGTTTTCTTTGGGTACCTCAGTTCCCTCTCATAGTCCAACACATGTAGGCTAATTGACTCTTCCTAATTGCCCCAGGTGTGAGTCTGAGTGTATGTTCTGGCCCTGTGATGGCCTGGCGAGCTGTCCAGGCTATAACTCAGCCTCCCCATAACCGTAATTAGGATTAAGCGGCTTGAATGAATGAATATTAGAACATGTATAATACTGTAATATAATCATGTGATTTGTGAACATGTTCCGACCAATCAGAATTCAGACACAAAAACTGAACAGTGTTACGAGATATTTTAGGTTTTGTGTCACTTCTTTTCAGAACTCATCCATCCCTTCATCTCCTTCCACTGTTTTACAAGTACATAGCATCTTCAATTTAATCCACAAATCCCCCCCAACGCCCCGCCTCCCCGCGTGTGCTTAAGTAGGTTTTGATATACGAGTGGGTAATTAACGCACATCATAAACAACGCTCTGCATTAGCTTTGCATCTCAGAACTTGGCAGTACTGTCATTTTGGACAAAAACATGCAGATCCTCTCTTTCTTTTTTCCTCTCTTTTTTTGATCCTCACTTCAAAGAGGACTCCCTACTGTTTGTTCCTCACTGCACTAATTGTGTCCCCCTTTCTGGATGGGGCGCAAACCCCCAACCGCTTCAAAAACCAGCCTAACGGAGCTAATGCAGAGAAACTCTCAGCTCGCAGATGCCTCAGTCAGCTCTCCTGTTTTCCTCCTAATACGTACGTTCAATACATTTTCACGCAATTGAAGGTTATTTGGCTTTTGTTGATAGAACGTGCTACACTGTTTACTTTTGTGGGACGAAACAAAGAATACATTCTTCTTCCTCTTATTTGTCAACAAGCATGACGTCTGCCAAAGTGAATCCCACATACTATACTTTTTTAAACACAATTTTTTTTGTATACCCCGCCCTCACCCAGAGGTGGCTCAGATGTGTGCCAGCTTCCGTGCAACCCTAATTAGGATGAAGCGGCTCCGAAAAGGAAAGTACGTCAAACAAACAAACAAACAAACAAAAAAAATCTATTTATTGCTATTGTGAAATAAGTAATTAACACATCT
>CM045748.1:29197859-29225359 GCA_024760905.1 Plotosus lineatus | reverse complement strand
CTGAAAGGAAGAAAGAAAGTGATACCTTGACTTACGAATTTAATCCATTCTGATGGCTAGCTTGTAAGTCAAAATAATCATTAGATAAAACAAAAATTCCCATCGGAAATAATAGAAAACCAATTAATCCGTTCCAACCCCCTCCCAAACTCATATAACCTGACACAAACACATATGTGACCTAATAATATATTAAAGATAAACATGTAAAAACAATAAATATTTCATAATAATAATAATAATAATAATAATAATAAGGGGCAGTGGTGGTCTAGTGGTATAAGGCGCCGGATCACTGATCCAAAGGTTGGGGGTTCGAGTCCCACTCTCCACAAGGTTGTCACTGTCCCCCCCAGTGCAGCTAACTGGGTTATCAAAGGCGGGCCATGTCTGTCACTGTCTATGGTGAGAGGTTCATGTAAAAGAACCATTGCTGACTTTCGTAAAGAGGAGCTGCAACGCCATCAGCGTGTTTCTGTCCCTTGCGAAAAAGGGTTATGACAGGAAGGGCATCCGACGTAAAAACCTCTGCCAAATCAAATGTGCGAATCAGATGATTCGCTGTGGCGACTCCCGAGTAAACGAGAAAAAGCCAAAAGGAAGACAGACATTATTATTATTATTATTATTATTATTATTCAGTTCAGTTCATTTTCTGTAACCGCTTCATCCTAATTAGGGTCGTGGGGAGGCTTGTGCCCATCCCAGCCAACTCAGGGCGAGGGCAGAGTACACCCTGGACAGCTCGCCAGGCCATCGCAGGGGGGGAAACATGCCGACGGCTTTGCAGCCTCCTCTTGTCGACAGTGAGAGACATGGCCCGCCTTTGATAACCCAGTTAGCTGCACTGGGGGGGGACAGTGACATCCTTGTGGAGAGTGGGACTTGAACCCCCAACCTTTGGATCAGCGATCCAGCGCCCAAAACCACTAGACCACCACCGCCCCTAATAATAATAATAATAATAATAATAATAATAATAATAATTATTATTATTATTATTATTATTATTATTATTATTATTATTATTATACATATACATTAACATGAAGAATAATTAATAATAAATAATAATAAAATAAGACTAAACAATGAATCAACTAACCCTTTCGATCATCGACTATGGTGAAAATGTCATGTGTTGGCAGTCAGGAGGTAATGCGTTACAGAGGAGAGAAGGAGGAGAATTTTGTGCGCGTGCACGCTACGAATGCTTCTCAAATAGTGGGGAATGCCCCTAGTGTGATGCCCGGGAAGGGAGGGAGGTGGCGGTATGACCCTGGGGAACATGTTTTTTTTGCAATACTGTACTAGAATTAAGTGTAGTTACACATCCTCTGCAGTAGGTGGCAGTAGCACTCTCACTGTATTCCCTATGGTGTAGGGAAAAAGTACCGAGCTAACGATATGAGGTGCAGTAAACACTATTTATAGTCGCACGGGGCACTGAGGGGGGGGGGGTGGAATGGTTTGGTTTTTTTCTTCCTACAGGGGACATCGCAGAAAATAATTGAGAAGCACTGCACAAGGCGTTCTCGGAGCATGAAGGAATACACGTGGAAGAGTATGAGGCTAATCGGCCCGGAAAAGCCATTTACCCAGGAAAGCTCGTAAATCAAAATTTTGCTGGTTGGATGGGGCACATTTTTGGTGGATCGAAACTCGTATCATGGAAAATTTGTTATAAAAGACACTTGTAAGTCAAGTTACCACTGTTTACCACTAAATTGGTAAAGCTGAACAGTATAGTAGTTTGATGGGGGCAGTATATTGGTATGACTTGGCCAGTATATTGCAGCTACAGGGGAGTAATTTAGGAGCATTGGAATCATTGGAGTAGTTTATACTGAGCTGGTGGATGGAGCAAATACTAAAGAAATACACTGTAGCAAAATGCAGCGCAGACATTGCTTTAAAGTTTATGATCTTTATAAAATAAAAGCTCATGAAAAAAAGAGATGGGCCCGGTGTTCACCAGATGTGTTTCTTGCTCTGGCATTACTCGCAACTTCATTTTCAGATCACTTCCATAGCACTTCTCTCAAGCACTTACTGTTGCTAGGTTACAAAAACATCTATCACTTCTGCACTGCTTTGTTGTGAGCATCAAATCTGTATTTACTTTGGAAAGTTCTGCTAAAATGATGGACAGAAATTGTGTCCTAAATATATTTCTTCTTCTTCCAAAAAAAAAAAAAAAAGCATACAAGAAGACAGCTGAGAAGGTTCGACTAACGGGTGAAAAAGTTGTGTGTAAGGGCTCCTGAGCGGCGTATCGACATAATGTCCGACCGCCAATCCGGACATCACCGGTCCGAATCCTGGTTAATGCTGCAGACATATCCATGGGAGCTAATTGTCGGAATGTGGCAGGAATGACATACACTCGCTTTGTTGTTACTGTGCTCACCAGCCAATCACAGGTGTCTGTGGCTCATATGAATGAGTAGGTGGATAGGTTTTTTTCCCCCTCTGGGTGTGTCAGGTCACCTCCATTAAAAAAAAAAAAAAAAAAAAAAATGTATTGTATGAGATTTCCTTTCAGTTTTTTCCCTTTATCAGGGGTCGCCATAGTGAATAATTCGCACGTTTGATTTGGCAAAGGTTTTTACGTCGGCTGCCCTTCCCGACACAACCCTTTTTAGCAAGGGACAGAAACACACTGACGGCTTTGCAGCTCCTCTTTTTACGAAAATCAGCAATGGTTCTTTTATATGAACCTCTCACCATAGACAGTGAGAGACATGGACTGCCTTTTATAACCCAGTAAGCTGCAACAGGGTGGGGTGGGGGCAGTAACAACCTTGTGGAGAGTGGGACTCGAACCCCCAACCTTAGGATCAGCGTTCCAGCGCCCTATACCAATAGACCACCACTGCCTATATATATATATATATATATATATATATATACACACACGTAAAGTCCTTTGGGCTTTTTACACCTGAGCCCTAGTGGTTCATCAGGCCGGTGCTTATCAGCGGTTTCTGTAGCGTGAAGTGACTAGGAGTTCAACTCCTCCTGGATGGGACACTCGTCCATCGCAAGTTACCTTCCCAGTATATTTTACTGGTTCCCATTTATACTGCTGGGTGAACAGAGGCACACTTGTGGTTGAGACCTTGTCCAGGGGTCTTAGCACAGTGGGGATCTAACTGGGATTTGAACACACAACCTCCCGATCATGAGTGCAGCATATATATATATATATATATATATATATATATATATATATATATATATATATATATATATATATATATATATATATATATATATATATATCCTGCGATGGCCTGGCAAGTTTTCCAGGCTGTACTCTGCCCTCACCTGGAGTCAGAAGGTATGGGCACCAACCTCACCGCGACCCTAATTAGGATTAAGCAGGTACAGAAAATGAATGGATGAACATACTATTTCTATAAAAACATATTTGGTGGAAACAAGCCCAAAGACATTGTCTTCATATTGATAGCAGGAATCATATTATGGGTGTAAACCTCTTATTTTGTTCTTCATACAACCAGGAAAGAATTAAAGCAGTGACTGAGAGTGAAAGCACGGGATCTCTGTATGCCCGCCCATAGTTAATCCATGGTTAACCCTCATTTATGTCCTGTCTGATTTCTCTTTCACACTTAAACGTGTGCATTCTCTTGCCTTCCCGTTACACAGGCATCAAAGGAGCTGATGGGAACAGCCATCTCTAGGCTGCCCGCATCAAAGCAAAGGAAGTGTGTCTGAAAGACAGGCTGGCTGTTCCTGACCTCGGTGTGTGTGTGTGTGTACGGGTACAAAATCAAATCCACGCCAAAACTGTGCAGTACTGTGTTGACGTGTGAGTGAGAGTCGGCCTAATAACACACGCATCAATGCATGTGGGTTTGCGGTACGACCAGGAGGAGGTGTGATCGCGTACTCACCTTTATGTGTGCTTTGCATGGTGTATTACCAATTGGTCTGGTTGATGAAATGGGTTTTAAAAAAAAGCCTTTTTGGGGGGGTTGTACACTGGTGTAGAGGTTCGAGTTCCGGCCTCAGTAAGGGCGTTTCTGAGTGGGTTTTCTCCGGGTACTCCAGTTTCCTCTTACGGTTCAAAGACACATTTATCTTATTGGCTGTTCTAATTTGCCCCTTCATGAATGTGAAAAGTTGTGTGTGTGTGTGTGTGTGTGTGTGTGTGTGTGTGTGTGTGTGTGTGTGTGTGTGTGTGTGTGTGTGTGTGTGTGTGTTGGTTCTGCAATGGTCAGGTCAGCTGTTCAGGGTGTGCCCCATTCGCTCAGTGTTGGCAAACTCCAATGGAGAGTGAACTACTTTCATCAACACCTGCTTTTTTTTTTTTTTTTTTTGGGGGGGGTTGGTTTTTTTTTTTTTCTTCTTGAAATTTTTTAATGTATTTACAGTAAGTCTATACTACACTGGAATGGTGGGATCTGATTGGTCCACTATTAGTGGACAGGTAAGTCAGACAGGTCATTGAGACAGATCACTAGGACAGGTCAGAGAAACAGGTTAGTGAGACAGGTCAGAGAGACAGGACAGTGAGACAGGTCAGAGAGACAGGACAGTGAGACAGGTCAGAGAGACAGGACAGAGAGACAGGACAGAGAGACAGGTTGGCTGTGTCATTTATACTTGCCTTTCCCCAGGCTACAGTTGATCCAGTGCGGTGTTGTGTTCAGAGTGATGGAGCTCTTGGGTCTGTTCGAGCATGATATGAGACACGCTCGGCTGCCTTGTCTTTCTCGCTGTCTCTTTAGTGTGCATGTGTATCTCTTGGTCTCTCGGTGTATGTGTGTGGGTTTGCTTTTTTTATTATTCATTCATTTATATATTTATTTATTATTTCGATACTGTATTAATCCCACAAGGGAAATTGTTGGCTTTGCATTTAACCCATCCAATGTGAGCGAACCCACTCGGGAAACAGCGGGCTGCCACACACACTGTGTAGCCAGGAGAGCATTTGGGGTTTAGGTGCATTTGCGAAAAGGCCACTTCAGCCTGAAGGTGGTGAAAGCGAAGATGCAGCTCATTCCTCCCACTACCACACATTTTTCTTGCTGGTTTGGGAATTGAACAAGAAACCTTCAGTCCCAAAGCTGCTTCTCTAGCCATTCAGCTACGACTGGTCCCTCTGTGTGTGTGTGTGTGTGTGTGTGTGTGTGTGTGTGTATTATTCCACCAGTTTCTCAGTGTGTGTGCGTGTGTGTGTGTGTGTGTGTGTGTGTGTTATTCCACCAGTTTCTCAGTGTGTGCGTGTGTGTGTGCGTGTGTGTGCGTGTGTGTGTGTGTGTATATGTGTGTCAGGGTGTGTGTGAGTGTGTGTGTCTGTGTGTGTGTGTGTGTGTGTGTGTGTGTGTGTATTATTCCACCAGTTTCTCTGTGTGTGTTCAAGTGTGTGTGTGTGTGTGTGTGTGTGTGTGTGTATTATTCCCTCAGTTTCTCAGTGTGTTTGTGTGTGTGTTTGTGTGTGTGTGTGTGTGTGTGTGTGTGTGTGTATGTAACACTGTGTATGTATTATTCCCCCAGTTTCTCAGTGTGTTTGTGGTTGTGTGTGTGTGTACCTTTCCTCCAGTCTCTCAGTGTGTGTGTGTGTGTGTGTGTGTGTGTGTGTGTGTGAGAGAGAGAGAGTGTATGTAACACTCATCTCATTTTCTGTAACCGCTTAATCCTAATTAGGGTCGCGGGGAGGCTGGTGCCCATCCCAGCCAACTTTGGGCGAGGGCAGAGTACACCCTGGACAGCTCGCCAGGCCATCGCAGGGCGGAAACACGCCGACGGCTTCGCAGCTACTCTTGTTGAAAGTCAGCAATGGTTCTTTTACATGCCTCACACCATAGACAGTGACAGACATGGCCGGCCTTTGATAACCAAGTTAGTTGCACTGGGGAGGACAGTGACAACCTTGTGGAGAGTGGGACTCGAACCCCCAACCTTTGGATCAGCGATCCACTGCCCTATACCACGAGACCACCACTGCCCCTGTATGTAACACTGTGTATGTATTATTCCCCCAGTTTCTCAGTGTGTTTGTGTGTGTGTACATTTTTTTTATTATTCCTCCAGTCTCTCTCTCTGTGTGTGTGTGTGTGTGTGTGTGTGTGTAACACTGTGTATTTGTGCTACTCTACTCAGTTGATTAAAATAAAATCTTTCCTCTGAATAACGTACAGTCACATTTTTCCATCATAAACACAAAACAAATGCAGCAAGCACCTGATCAAGTCCCAGTGCAACCGAAGACCGCTATCAACAAATTTCTGGCGCTCTAAGAATTTTTAATAAAAAAAAAAATAAATAAAAAAGCAAAATCCCACAGACTGTAAACGCTGCTATGAGTATTGTTGAGAAGTCTCCTAAAGGAGGCTATGTACAATGACATGAATATTATGGGATTGACATAATTATGTCAGGAGTGATGACTTGACATGAACGAAACATCAAACTCACTTTGTTTCTGTTTCCTCTCGCTTCATTTCTAAAGAATGTAAAATGAATGATGCAGCGAATAAACATGAATTGAAAGTAAGATGAACGAACATAAAGAACGAGTGAATATAAAGCTATTGAAGCTATTGAGCAAACATAAAACAAACAAACTTAAAACAAATGAATATAAAGTAAATGTAAAGCAAATGAGTGTAAAACGAATGTAAAATGAACAAATGTAAAAACGTACGACTACAAAGAAAATGTGAAAAATTAAAAAAATGAGCAGATGTGAAGCAAACAATTGTGAAGTAAGCAAATGTAAAACAACAGTAAAATGAACAGACATAAGCAGACACATGTAAAATGAGGAAATGTAAAGCAAACATAAAGCGAATGAACATAAAGTAAAAAATGTAAAGTGAGCGTAAAATGAAGAAACGTAAAGCAATTGAATGCAGAAGGAACAAATGTCAAGCAAAGGAAGTTAAACTCAACGAATGGAAAGCGAGCATAAAACAAATGAATGTAAAGTGCATGTAAAACCAACAAATAAAAAAACGAACGTAAAGTAAACGTAAAGTGAATGAAAAACAAACGAATATAACGTTGACATAAAATGAACATAAAACGAGCAAATATAAAGTGGATGTAAAACGAACGTAAAACGAAAGTAAAACTTAAGTAAAAGGAATGAATGTCAAGTGGATGTAAAGTGAACAAACATAAAGTAAGTGAATGTAAAACGAAAAACAAACGGAAAACAGGAATGAATGTAAAGCGGATGTAAAGCGAACTTTGATTAGTTTCCAAAGCAACAAATTTCATACGAATAATTAGATCAATCTTTCTCACCCGCACGGTACTGAGTAAGGCAGGGGTGGCCTGGTGGTAAAGGTGCTGGATCACTGATCCCAAGATTGGGGGTTCAAGTCCCACTCTCCACAGGTTGTCACTGCCCCCCCCCCCCCCTCCAGTGCACTAACTGGGTTATCAACAGCCGTCCATGTCTCTCGCTGCCTCTGGTGGGAGGTCCATTGCTGAGAAGAGTAGCTAGATAGCCGTCAGCGTCTTTCTTCCCCACGATGGCCTGGCGAGCTGTCCAGGGTGTACTCTGCCCGCACCGGAGTCGGCTAGGATGGGCGCCAGCCTCCCAGACCAACCAGAGCAAAAGTCGCTAAACACACCACTAATAGCTCTTTTCCACCATGTCGTACCGGACTCGGAGCGAATCACATTCGTGCTTTATTCTGTGTCTTCACCAAAAAGTATTCGTTTACTAAACCGTTTGATCCCACTAGGGTTGCATGGAGGCTGAAGTCTATCTCAGCCACCTCTGGGTGAAGGCAGGATGCACCCTGGAGATTTCGCCAGTTCATCACACAACCAACACACTCACACATTCACAACCAAGGACAGCTACACTAATTCCTAGGGGCAATTTAGAAACCAGCATGCCCAGAGGAAACCCACGCAAACCTAGGGAGAACTTGCAAAATGTGGGCGTGGTACTGGTCGTATCCATGCTTTATTTTGTGTCTTCACTAACACAATCAATCGACGAACCGCTTATTCTTACTAGGGACGCAGAGAGACCGGAGCCTATCTCAGCCGAACCTGGGGGGGGGGGGGTACGGAGTACACCCTGTACAGCTTGCCAATCCATCACAGGGTCAACACACACATGCACAACCATTCACACTCGCTTACACCTAGTGGCAATTTGTAACAGCCACTCTGGATAATGTTTTGCAATTTTTTTACTGTTGGAGGAAACCGGGATATCCCGGAGGAAACCCTTGGAAGCATGGGGAGAACATGCAAGCTCCACCCAGAAACACCTGAGCCCAGGACTGCAACCCAAGTCTTCTTGTTGACCTCCACACCACCATGATGCATTATAAAATTTACTTTGAATAATATTATAAGTTATTTAAACAAATATAAACTGAACATGACGTTATTGTATCTCAGAGACAGGCCTGGGAAAAAGTCCCGCATCTCTTTCATGTACCGCCTCGGTCCAATAAAACACTCTCAGTAAGCACCGCCTCCGGTCTCACTTCTAAAGAACCAATGTTGCCAGATTGGTAATAATCCCCATTTCCTACAGGCCTAGATTTGGATTATACTGTACACTCAGGAATCACTTTTAATTCTAAATGCAGAGATAATATATATACATGTATGGTTATTTATCACTTATCATCCGTTCGTGTTCTGTAACCACTTAATCCTGAATCGGGTCACAGGGAGGCTGGCACCCATCTCAGCCATCTCCAGGCAAGGGAAGAGTACACCCTGGACGGCTTGCCAGGTCATCGCAGGGCAGAAACACGCTGACGGCTTTGCAGCTCCATTGATGAAAACCAGCAAATAGTTCTTTTACATGAACCTCTCACCATAGACAGTGAGAGACACGGGCGGCCTTTGATAACCCAGTTAGCTGCACTCGGGGGGGGGGGGGGGGGGCGGCAACCTGTTGAGAGTGTGGCTTGACCCTCCCAACCTTGGGATCAGTGATCCATCACCTTTACCAGGCCACCACTGCCCGAGCACATCTGTTACTTATTATTTGAAATTGTTTATTGAACATCAAGAAGGTTCTCGTTCCGATCCTTGTCGTCAGCAAGGGTGTTTCAGTATGGAGTTTGCGTTGGAGTTTTCATTTGTTTTTGATATACTATGCTAATCCCTCAAAAATCCGGCACTGTATTTACCTCATCCAAGGTGAGCACACACACACACACACACACACACACACACACACACACACACACACACACTTGGAAGAGTGTCACACTAGGATACTCAGAGAACAGTTGGGGGTCCGGTGCCTTGCAGAGGGGCACGTCAACCATGACGATGGAGGAAGGGGAGGTGCTGCTGACTTCTCACCACCGCCGCACATTTTTCCTGCCGGTCCAGAAATCGAACCAGACACCTTTTGTCTCAATCCTGCTTCTCTAACCAGTAGGCAACAGCTACCTCTACGGGAATGTTCTCTGGTACTTGCGTGGGTTTAGTCTGGGTGCCCCAGTTTCCTCCAGCAGTCCAAAAACATGCACAGTAGAAACATAGGCTGTTGAAAATATGTCTATTCATGTATATGTACCGTGTAACCCAATGCATCATGGGTGTCAATGATGCTGGTGATAATGAGAAGAATCCTACAAGGTCCCACCCTGGGATTGTCCATGCCCAGTTGTGTATTCGGTGCTGGAACATTCTCACAGGACATTTTAGTAGGGGTGGCATTGCTGTTGGCATGACTGCACGTTGGTCTTACCCCTCCACACACACACACACACACACACACACACACACACACACACACACACACACACACACACACCCCTGAACCTGAAGTGTTATTTGCGAGTTGTCATAAAGTCATTTCCAACTCTTTTGTTTGCTCTGTCTGTCTATATAAAGCTCATAAAATGTTTTATTATTATTTTTTTTTTTTTACTGCATGTTTACAGATCCAGGTCTGAGCAGCTTCTACTCTTTTATAGTCAACTTCAAACATTCAGGACTAAATTTTGGACTGATATTGCAGCACAGCATCAGCACAGGACAATAATAAATAGCATTTGCAACAAGCTAGCCTGTTAGCATTAGTGAGAACTCGAATGTTGATTGTTAGCTTCATAAAAGAAAAGAAAAAGAAAACACTGATTAGCATCATTGTTACTGCATTTGGCTGCAACTTACATTTAGCATTGTGATCCAAGTGAGCGTTGAACCCCTGCCTTTTGGCTCAGTCACCCAGAACCTTAACCACTGAACTACCACAACCTTTAGCGGCGGCAGAAGCAGCGGCAGCACTGTCACTGTATAGTCATTCATATGAACCCGACCCAGGTTGGCGTGCTGACATAGCAATGAACACTTCGGTTTCACAGCAAAGTTGGGTTCGATTCCCAAGCTCAGCAGTGGCATTTCTGTGAGGAGTTTGAATGCTCTACCCGTGATTGCGTGGGTCTCCTCCTGAACTTGCACAGTAGGTTAACTGGCTGTTTCAAGTTGCCCCTCGGTGTGAGAGTGAGTGTGAATGTGTGTGTGTGTGTGTGTGTGGGGGGGTGTTGTTGTGCCTGCAGTGGTCTATTGTGCTGTATAGGGTGCACACCATTTTAATTGAGTGTTGGTTGATCCAGGCGCTCGCTTCCACTGTGCCCCAGTCGGATGAACAGATTGGGAATCGAGTGAGACATTCCATGGTCCAGTGTCCGAGCAGTATCGATTTGATCTTACTGTGATGGGGTGTGTGATCACACTCCCGGTTTCATCGAAAAGTGACTAATGTATATGGATCGTTTTATGACTTTTTTTAATTTTTTTGGATTATTATGAAATGTGCATGGGGCGACACAGTTGCACAGCTGTTGTGCAGTGGTCCACCTCAAGCAAAAAAGGCGGTTTGATTCCTGGTTCAATTCTCGTAAAAAAAAAAAAAAAAAAAAAAAAAAAAAGATGACGCCAACTCTCTCGCTTATCAGAAAACCACCTTAAATTACAATTTCGGATGCTGAAAGCGCCATCTCCGCAATAACTGACGATATCGCTAAATGGTTCCCCGATCAGCCCATACATGATTCTGGGACAGGGGTAGGCCTGAGAGCTGGAGGCAGCCGTATCATCTCATCATCATGAGGATGCTCATCTAATTTTCTGTAACCGCTTAATCCTAATTAGGGTCACAGGGAAGCTGGCGCCCATCCCAGCCAACTCAGGGAGAAGGAAAAGTACACCCTGGACGGCTCGCTAGGCCATCGCAGCACGGAAACACGCTGACGGCTTTGCAGCTACTCGTGTCGAAAGGCAGCAATGGTTCTTTTACATAATCCTCCCACCCACCACGGACAGTGAGCGACACGGCCAGCCTTTGGTAACCCAGTTAGCTGCACTGAAGGGACAGCAGTGACATCCCGTGGAGAGTAGATTTTGAACCCTCAACCTTAGGATCAGCACCTTTTCCACCAGGCCACCACCACCACCACCACCGCCCAGCGACCATATCATTCAACTTAATATCATCGAACAAGTCCAGTTCCACCTCACTCCTCACTGTCAGACTCACTGAATCACAGGCGAGTCCTCGGCAGGGTCTTGAAAGTGATCATTTCCGTTCATCCTGAGTTTGCATGTTGTGACTGATCATCGGATCAGTGATGATGGGGATTATTTAGAGTCTGGCAACCCGGCAGGCCTTCGAGGGCGGGGCTGGGATGGAGAGTACGCGTGTGAAGGGGATCAAAGCTCCACTCGCGCTCCGGCTCTGTGTTGGATGTAACACGCGCGCGTTTCGCTCTCACCGGGGATCGGGGGGTTGGATTACCGCCGATCTGATGTTTTATCACCGCGCTCTGATGCGGAGAAATGGGGAAACTCCATTCCAAACATGGTAAGGGAACTCGGGTTCCACGCCTCACAATGTCATGCCTTATTCCACTTGTATCTACTAACCCGGTTCCTCCCCGCTCTTCTTGTTTCCTCCCCATTTGCCTGCGCTTTTCTCCGGTCCAAAGCTGCGATCTGTAAGCCCAGGGAAAGCCCGGAAGGTGAGTGAGTCGCATGCACATGAAAGAGAAGCATGCCGTTCATTCCTTCAGTCCGCCGTGGAGCTGCTGGCTTGGAATGAAAGCGCCTCCTCGTGCGTTTCCTTATGATTTGATATGATGGTGATGCTGACGGTGATGCTGATGGTGATGATGGTGATGATGGTGATGGTGCGAGCTCGTGTTAAATACACTGTGCGTGTTGTTCCGTGCCAGGTGACAGTTTTGTCATGAATGCCTGTTTGGCGAGGAAAGGACTGGACGACTGGCTGGTGAAACAGAAGTATTACTGCAGCCCCGGCGCGCGCCTGGACCAGCAGCAGGACTGTCCCCAGAAAAGTAGCTGCGGGACCTCAGTGAGGGTAAGAAGCCTCGTGCCCGGGGGGTATTTACACTCATCGAAACATGTGATGGCTGCTTGCACACTTTTCGTTCTTGGGTTTGCCTACTTTTTTTTATTCGCTCCGATTTCGCGCGCGCGCGCGCGCGTGTGTGTGTGCGCGCGTGCTTGTGCGCGCGCTCGTGTTCCCACCGCACTTCAAATTGCGAGTAAATAAAAAAAAAAATAAATAAAAAAGTATCGCGGCATGTCGATGTCGACCCACCGCGACTCTAGAACTCGTTTTATTAACTTTACCGACTCAGTATTTTAAGATTATAACAAGAAGAACCGAGTTATGACGTCACAACCCGTTATTTCAACTAATATATCCTTATTTGGACCTTTTCTTGCCAGAATGATTATTTATTGTGATAACTAACTTGATCATAATGACCCATTATTATGCCTTTATTGTTATTTATAAACACCTTATTTTTGAAAAATTATTATTACTTTAATAAATTACGACTTCCCAGATTATTATTTCGATATAATCTTTCCGATTACTGTATATTGAATTTCAATTTATTATGTCATTAATTTCAACTTAATTAAAAAAAAAAAAAAGTTAGCCTGATGTAATGTATCTTTGTTTTTACTGAGTTATGTCAACATGTCACTGTCTATCCCATGCTGATGTTATTTTTATTTTATGTTGTAATTTTGACTGAACTACTGATTGTTGCAGGGTGTTGTCTGGTTTCTAAATCTGTTATTTTGCGGTAATAGTTTATTATTTAATGATGCGGACCAGTTTTTATTTTATCTCATTATTTCATTTTAACAGCACTTCATTCCAAGATGTAATACATCCACCTCTCATAATGAACATCTCACAGTCCATCAATAATCCGCTTAGTACTGTTCGGGTCGTGGTGGGGCTGGAGCATACACACACACACACACACACACACACACACACACACACACACACACACACACACACACACACACACACACACACACACACACTCCCCGGGGCAATCTGGAACACTTAATTAGTCGAATAGACATGTCTTTGGACTGTGGGAGGAAACCGGAGTACGCGAAGGAAACCCACTCAAGAACGGGGAGAACATGCAAACTGCACACAGACTCGTCCTCACTGAGCCCGAGACTCGAACCCAGGACCTTCTTCCTGTAGGAAGGACTTATAAACCACGACACCAATGTACCCCCTGAATGTTACTGTATAATGCAGCCTGTAGTCTGCAGATCAAATGATTGGTCAGAAGTAAGTATTATGTTAAAATGTATAATCTCAACTTCAAATAATGACATCACATCCTGTGGTATTGATTTTATTAAGCTCCGACTTCAAAGCTGCGTTTCAACAACTTCTGTGAGTTTTAATTCCGGGTTTTCAACTGGAGACGGGTTCCAGAAAAATCTCCAACTTCTTTCTTTCTTTCTTTCTTTTTTCTTTCTTTCTTTCTGTCTTTCTCTCTCTCTCTTTCTCCATCTTTCTTTCTTTCTTTTTTTCTCTCTTTTTATTCTGGGACATTCTTTCTGATTTAAATAATTTCTTACTGATGGGATGAAAACTCACAAATTTTTTCATGCCACTGTGTTACATTGTGTGATTTCCAAACAACAACAACAAAAGTAGTTTATTGAATGAAACGCGGCTCCTCTGACTCCCCCGTCACGTCAAAACCTTCGTCTCTGCTGCTGATATTTTATACGTTGCGAGCGCGCTGATGTAAATATTGTTTGTGTATTTCTGAACTGTTTCCCACTTTGCCATTTTCTATGATTGCATGGCTTGAAGACCACTTTAACCCCCCCCCCCCCGTCTCCCCCCGTCTCCACCCCTGTCTCCCCCGCGCCGACCCACATTAATGAGTTCCCGAGCTTGGAAAACGATCTTGGCATTGTGCTTTCGATAATCAAGAACAATACCAAGTGTGTATCGCGCAGCAAGCTGGGAACACGCGCAAAAAAAAAGGGGGCTTTGTTTTGCAGCCCAAGCCGAACTACAAAAGGCAGAATCGTTATTTTTCTTTTTCTTTTTTCTTCTTTTTTTATTTTTTTGAATCCACACACCCACTAATGAATGGCTTTTAAAATGTCAGCCAACGAGATCCCTACAATTGAAAATGCTCCCTTTGATGCCTGAGGTAGATCCGGGAACTTTTTTTTTCCAAGAGATGTTTATTCCTGGGAATAGTGTGGGGGGGCTTGTGTGTGTGTGTGTGTGTGTGTGTGTATGGGGGGTCTGGGAGGACGAGGAGGGGGTGTCATCTGGTTAAGAAATTTAACAAAAGGTCCAGAGTGTGTTTATAGCGAACAGGCCGCGCTTTAGCGAAAAAGAAAGGAGGAAGCGGATTATATTCTGACACATCAGTTACAGTAAAAAACTCTGATTTCTGATTTTCATCAGAGTTTGGGAACTTTACAAATGATCACAAAGTATTTGCACCTGACAGATGATCACTTTTAGGGATCCAAGCATAAATGGTGTAAAGTTTTTAAATTATTTTGGTTGCAATAACAGTTTAATAAGAACAATCAGACATTCATTTAAGTTTCGCAAAAGTCCAGAAATGGTTTGGTCTTGACAGGCGGCCATATTTTGCTAAAATCTTGGTTGTGGTGATGGTTATGGTGGTGGTGGTGATGGTGGTGATGGTGGTGATGGTGATGGTTGTGGTGGTGGTGATGGTGGTGGTGATGGTAGTGGTGATAGTGGTGGTGGTGGTGGTGGTCATGGTTGTGGTGATGGTGGTCGTGGTCGTGGTGATGGTGGTGATGGTGGTGGTCATGGTGATGGTGGTGATGGTGGTGATGGTGGTGGTGGTGATGGTTGTGGTGGTAATGGTGGTGGTGGTAATGGTGGTAGTGGTGATGGTGGTGGTGATGGTTGTGGTAGTGGTGATAGTGGTGGTGGTGGTGGTGGTCATGGTTGTGGTGATGGTGGTCGTGGTCGTGGTGATGGTGGTGATGGTGGTGGTCATGGTGATGGTGGTGATGGTGGTGATGGTGATGGTTGTGGTGGTGGTGATGGTTGTGGTGGTAATGGTGGTGGTGGTAATGGTGGTAGTGGTGATGGTGGTGGTGATGGTTGTGGTAGTGGTGATAGTGGTGGTGGTGGTGGTGGTCATGGTTGTGGTGATGGTGGTCGTGGTTGTGGTGATGGTGGTGATGGTGGTGGTCATGGTGATGGTTGTGGTGGTGGTGATGGTTGTGGTGGTAATGGTGGTGGTGGTAATGGTGGTAGTGGTGATGGTGGTGGTGATGGTTGTGGTAGTGGTGATGGTGGTGATGGTGGTGATGGTGATGGTTGTGGTGGTGGTGATGGTTGTGGTGGTAATGGTGGTGGTGGTAATGGTGGTAGTGGTGATGGTGGTGGTGATGGTTGTGGTAGTGGTGATAGTGGTGGTGGTGGTGGTGGTCATGGTTGTGGTGATGGTGGTCGTGGTCGTGGTGATGGTGGTGATGGTGGTGGTCATGGTGGTGGGTGTATGCCATAAAAGCTGTATAGTTGGACGTACTGGAGGTGTTCTGTGCTTGGGGAAAACTGTCTGAGTGCTCAGATGAATGTTGAGCTGAAAGTTGATGTGAACCATTTTTTTTTCTTTGCTTAACAGAACAGATGATGAGAATAAAAAAAAAAAATCACACCATCACACCAAAAAAAAAAAAAAGTTTGACTGCTGCCATGAAAGTATTCTGGTGCTTTCCTGAGAATGATGGGAAGCATGGCGTTTGGAGTTTTACAAAGGACTGCAGTCTGTTTGCACCTGACAGGAAATCTTTTTTTTTCCGGGGGGGGGGGGTGTTCTCTAAAAGGAAGAGATGTGTGGGTGGGGGTGGGATGGGGGGGGGCGCTTCTCACCAAAGTTTTTTTTTTTATTATTGTTGTCATGAACACAGTCCTCCTTATCCATGAGAATGATGGGATGTGAGGCATCTGTTTAAGAGATTTACAAAGGTCCAGTCTGTTTACCTGACAGGCAGTCGTTTTGCACTAAAAAGAAAAGAAAACAGTGCGTGAAAATAGTCGGACGTACCCAAGGCGTAGGGTAAAACGCCTCTGTGTTTAGACGAAAGGTGAAGTTTACACCCCCCCCCCCCCTTCCCCGCAAACCCCCACCCAGACAAACGCACGAGGGCGAAACGGTTTATTTAAGTAGAGGAACAGAGGAAGGAATGTGTCAAGGTTCGGAACAAACGCGGTGCTCTGTGGAAAGCGATGGATCACGGTGGGTTTAAAAGCATGACAGGCTGGTGACAGGGGCGCATTGTGCAACCGGGTAAAGGGAGAGGGGAAGAGAAGGGAGGGAGCACTAGTCTGTCTGTGATTTGGCATCCTGGTAAACACACAAGAACGTCGCTGTTTGAGAAGAGCCGTAATGCTCTGGAAACACTTCTGAAGAAGCATAAGCCTCTTTTTGGGTCACAGGTCCACCATGACTCAAAAGAGTTTTTCAGAAAGCAAAGGGTGTGTGTGTGTGTGTGTGTGTGTGTGTGTGTGTGTGTGTGTGTGTGTGTGTGTGTGTGTGTGTGTGAGGAGGGGATGTTTGGGGGTGGTGGTGGTGGTGCCACTCTTTAAAAAGTCCACTTGAAAAAGACAGGCCACTTTGCCAGGATTTTTTTCGAAGGCGCAGGAAAATATTCTTCGCCGTCTTTTTGATTGAAAGCAGCGAATGTTTATGAAACGGATAAACACAGACGCACCGTATCACACCGCGGTTCTGATAACTGACGGGACACTCATATTCTATCGCTTTAAAATATCATTATTCTTCCACATGCCAGTGCAGTCAGCATTTTTTTTTTTTTTTTTTTTGGGAAAGTGCTTTTAAAAGCTATGTTTCTTCTAAACACTGTTATTTTGAGCAAATTTGAAGGCAACTTCCTGCCTGGCCAAGACTTTTATGTAATTTCGTTCTTTTGTATGTTTTAAAGACAGAAACATTTGTGCGGACTGCCTGCGAGGCTGTGATTACCCGTGTTTGGATTGTAGGTGCACTCATGCTTTGGCTGAGTGAGGGAAAGCCTAGAAAGTTCAGTGTATGGGGAAGATTCTGATATAACGATGATGCGATGAAAATGATTTCACAGCGTAGGCTTTTTTTTTTCCATAAATTGTGGTTGGCGTGACCTCTTTGTATAAATACTAATTAAAGGAAAAGAAAACACATGGTTTCGTCAATACTTGAGGAAACATCACTATTCAACTCTTCGAACTTGCACTGATGCCACCTGGACCATCAGGGTATATAATTGGACGTCCGACCGACATTAAAGAGACACACTCAACAATGAGATATAAAGCGCAGGCGGTCCTCGACTTACGTGGTTCTCGACTTACGACGTTTCGACTTTACGACTCCACTAAATATATCTACGTAAGAAAATAGAGAAAGATTTGAAGTTACGCTGCCGTGGAGTGCATATCGATACACAGCTACGCAGTGCTACACGGTCATCAGCATCGTATATTTTGCCTCGAGGCGCGTCACAGTGTAGATTGTCTGTGTTTACGCTCCTTTTACGCAGCATGGCCACAAAAACGAAAGCAGAATCTTCTGGTGAATCTGGTCCAGCCAACAGGAATGCCATGACGATGGAAACGAAGCTGGATATTATTAAAAGGTCGGAGAAAGGCGAGACAACGACAAACATTGGTAATGCGTTAGGCTTCAGTAGGTCGACCGTGGCGAACATTATTAAAGACATCCGACTTACGCGGAATTCCGGGCTACGACACGTCACAGGAACGGAACTCATTCGTAACTTGTCACAGCCAATCATCCATAGGCGTGTCTATGGGCTCGTTCATGCAAAATGGGTGGCTAGCACTTTCCTCTTGAGTGTGTAAAGGCTGCCTCCAAATGTGTATGCACAGCAGTTCATAAAGAGACGGGTGGCAACGTTGCATGTGCATACTCACACCTCTCAGGTTATTGGTGGTCGTATGTGATAGGCAGGCAACACTTCATACAACAAAAATTAAGGATGGTGGCGTAGTGGTTAGCACGTCCGCCTCACAGCAAGAAGGTCCTGGGTTCGATTCCCAGCTCGGGCATTTCTGTGTGGCGTTTGCATGTTCTCTCAATACGTGCATGGGTTTCCTCTGCATACTCCAGTTTCCACCCACAGTCCAAAAACATGCACAGTAGGTTAATTGGCTGTTTCAAATTGCCCACAGGTGTGAGTGTGAATGATTGTGTGAGTGTTGGCCCTAAGAAGGCCTGGAGAGATATCCAGGGTGTACTCTGCCCTTGCCCAGAGTCGGCTGGCATGGGCGGCAACCTCCCTGTGACCCTAATCAGGTTTAAGTGATTCAGAAAATGATGGATGGATGATGTTAAAATGAGGGAAGAAAAAATGGGGTGGGTCCATCTTTTTATTTTATAAATCTCTTTTCTGCTGAAGACAGCACAGAACACTTGATCTCAGGCTTTTCCGCTTTCTACCAATCAGTGTTGCACTGCCAATTTGTCGTCCATGTCACATGGTCACGTTATCATCATCGTTCATTTTCTTTAACTGCTTGATCCTAATTAGCGTCGCTGGGAGGCTGGCGCCCATCCCAGCCGACTCTGGGCGAGGACAGAGTACACCCTGGACAGCTCGCCAGGCCATCGCAGGGAGAGAAACACGCTGATGGCTTTGCAGTCTACTGTTGTCGAAAGTCAGCAATGGTTCTTTTACATGAACCTCACACCATACACAGTGAGAGACATGGCCAGCCTTTGATAACCCAGTTAGTACACTGGGGGGACAGTGACAACCCGTTGAGATTGGGTCTGGATCAGTGATCCAGCACCTTCATTGTCACGTTACTAGTATTGTTACTATATACACACACACACACACACACACACACACACACACACACACACACACACTTACTGAGCACGTCTGGCTGTGTCTTTAAACATTTCCGCTCTCTCTACTACACAGAACCCTTCACCCTACTAGGGTCCGGCTTTCCAGACCATCGCAGATCCAACACATCCCAAATAATCCTTCAAATACACACACTCATATTTAGGGGCAATTTGGGACAGTCAGTTAGCCTAATGTGCATGTCTTTGGTCTGTGGGAGGACACTGGAATACCTAGAAGCACCGGGAGAACATGCGCCCATTAGAACTTGTTTAGAACTGCGAATTATTAAACAACGCTTGAGAAACTCGAGTTCTAACTGTGGGGTACCCTCAAGAGAAGTGAGATTGATGTGAATGGAGATGAATGGCCGATGCTAGAAGTTATATAGAGGAATACAGGTTCTTGGATTGGCCTGCTCAGGGAATTATTCAAGATTTCATGGAATGATCTACAGTGGAGGATCTTCCTTTCCACCAAGTTTCAGAAGGAAAACACTGCTTTTATAAATCCCAAACCTTGAACCATTCGCAGTATCTGTGAGAAGCTTTTTTAAACTCATGGCTTTAGGGAATGGAGAGAAATTACCAGTGAACAGAGACTTGTCACAATGCAGGTTCATGGTTTGTCTCATGTTGAAGCAACTGTTAAAGAGTTTAAGAAGAAATCCATCTGGAATGGGTGGTCTTCCCTTCCATGTTCCAAGTGGACAAAAACTCTTTAGAAACCCCGACTTCTATAAGAACCCTTGATGAACATGCTTTAACAGTGGAGTGCTCCCAAGAGCACCAAAACAGGTGGAAATGGAACTGAACAGCCATTGAAAGAGATTTGTTGCAATGTAGGTTCATGGTTTGTTCAACTATGGCAACTGAAAAAGATTGAATGTAGAAGTCAATGGATGGTCTTCCTTTCCCAGCAACTTTCAAGAGGATAAAAACGCTTCAGAAGAACTTTCAAGGAACATGTTTTAGCATTGAACTGCTCCTGAGAAGACCCAGCTTCAGGAAAATGGACATGAATAACTAGTGAAAGAGATCTGCCAGTAAACAACTATTTATTTATTTATTTATTGGATTCCACGTGCTGGGGGAATGAGGATATGTTCCAAATAGAAACGTAAAATAAAGAGGGCCTCCTTTAACACCATGTTCCAAGCTTTTAAAGACCTTGAACCATTAATCATTATGGAATTCTTGAGGAACACTTTTAACAGCGGGCAGCTCCAGATGAATATCTGGGGGGAAAAAATGGAGATGAATATCCAGTGAAAGAGGAAATGAAAGGGATCTCAGATGTTTTAGAAAGTTCTACCATTTTGTAATGGGTTCTCTGATGGAACAAGCAACATCTTCACTTTACTGTCCAATCAGGGGTCTTAGATTTGCTACATCCTGTCCCAAAGAGCTAATATTGTATCTTGAGACAAGTTCCGGGAAAATTCTTTTTTTTTTTTTTCCCCAGTGCATGTAAAGATGAAAACATTAATCAAAAACATTTATTACTTCATTGATTGGTCAGCCTGAGCCAATGAGAGCTGGAGTCTTGAGGATGGAACGGATGGTAGTTAATCTAACGATTTATCCACACTCAAAGCATTCTAGTTAATATTTATTTATTCACTCATGCAGTCATTTGCCGAACTGTTTGATCTACTAGAGTCATGAGGAGGGCGGAGCTTATCTCAGCGAACTCTGGGTGAAGGTGGAATACACCATAAACAATTCAACAGGCTGTCACTTGGCCAAGACGTGCAACCATTCACATTAAAACTCACACCATGATGCGATCTCATTCATTCATTCATTTTCTGAACCAATTAATCTTAATTAGGGTCACGGGGAAGCTGGTGCCCAACTCAGCCGACTCTGGGCGAGGGTGTAGTACACCCTGGACAGCTCACCAGGTTATTGCAGGGCAGAAACACGTTGACGGCTATGCGGCTCCTCTTGACTAAAGTCAACAATGGCTGTTTTACATGAACCTCCCGCCGCAGACAGTGGGAGACACGGCCACCAACGTGCGACTTGGACAGTCAATTAGCATAATGTGCATGTCTTTGGCCTGTGGGAGGGAAATTAGAGTGCCCGGTCGAACATGTACAGAGAGGACACGCAATCTCCACACAGAAACGCCCTCGCCGAGCCAAGGTCAGAACTCGAACCCAGGACCTTCTTACCGTGGGGTGGATGTACTAACCACGACGCCACACTGTGTTGCTCTGAAGGAAAACAGCATTGCTCTATTAATATTATCTGCCAAAATATCATACAATGATTAATTGAAGCTGCCAAAGCTTTATTACATATAATATCCTTGTGCATGACTCGACTTTTCGGGAAACAGTAAATACCACTGCAGGGGAACGTTAGCACGGCGCTATAGCTATGTTTGAAGAAGGCGGATATAACAAAAGTCCGTTGTTATTGTTATTGGAATCATATTGATGTAAATCACAGGATGATATCCGCTGGTAAAAGCCAAAGGTGATCATTCTTGGCGACAGAAGTGTTATTGTATTCAAACTTATTCGATCTTTGTTCCCATGAAAACTAAGTTGTCGGGCTTTTATTACAGCTGCACGCTGATGGGTAAAGATTAACCCGCGGTTTTTTTTTTTTTTTTTTTTTTTTTTTTTTTTTTTTTTTTTGCCGAGAGCTATTTTCAGTTGAGTGCAAAAGTTTGTGCACCCTTTGGAGAAAATGAAATGAAAGACCCTCCCGCAGTTTAAACATCTGCATCAGCTTGTCTGAATGTAATATAAATATTCCATAATTACTTGCATTGAGGTGGGCTGCACGGTGGAGGCTTTTTTGGTCAGCACGTCCACTTCACAGCAAGAAGGTCCTGGGTTCCATTCCCAGCTCGGACGTTTCTGTGTGGAATTTGCATGTTATCACCATGCTCGCATAGGTTTCCTCGGGGTACTCCGGTTTCCTCCTACAGTCCAAAAACACGTACAGTAGGTTAATTAGCTGTTCCGAATCTCTCGCAGGTTTGCGCGTGAGCGTGAATGGTGGTGTGAGTGTCGGCAAACAACCCCGAGGACAACAAAAATTGATTGAAGTAGTTATAGCTGTAGAACACACACAAATGTGATTCATTCATTACTTTTCTGAACCGCTTAATCCTAATTAGGGTCACTAGGTGGTTGGTGTCCATCTCAGCCGACGCTGCGTGACGGTAGAGAACACCATGGACAACTCACCAGGCCATCGCAGGACATGAACATGCTGAGGGCTCTGCAGGCTACTCTTCATTCATTCATTCATTTTCTGAACCGCTTAGACGGCTGGTGCCTATCTCAGCCGACTCTGGGTGAGGGCAGAGTACACTCATGGACAGCTCACCAGGCCATCAAAGGACAGAAACATGCTGAGGGCTCTGCAGGCTACTCTTCATTCATTCATTCATTTTCTGAACTGCTTAGACTTAATTAGGGTCACTGGGAGGCTGGTGCCCATCTCAGCCAACTCTGAGTGAGGGCAGAGTACACACTGGACAGCTCGCCAGGCCATCACAGGACAAAAACACGCTGATGGCTATACAGCTCCTCTTTACAAAAGTCAACGATGATTCTTTTATCTGAACCTCTCACCAGGGACATGGCCTGCCTTTGATAACCCAGTTAGCTGCCCTTGGGGGGGGGCTTGAACTCCTGACGTTGGGATTAGTAATCCAGTACTCTATCACCAGGCTTCCACTGGCCCACACAGGCCATCTTGACACAGATTTCAAAAATTGCAAAAAAAAAAAAAAAAAAATCAATTTGTGTCCGTCACTTTTTTTAATCACACTTCTAGTGTGTTCATCCCCTGAAATTAGGTGTGGAAAAAAGAAAAGGGTCACGGCACCATCCAAAGGAATTTTCTACAGATGTTCGTGGATGATTTTGATGTTTGTTTGTTTGTTTTTAATATTCATTTAACCCCAGCACACAAAAATATCGGGCTATTTTTACGTCTTACATCTCGGAGTCTTAAAGTTTAAGTGATTGTTTTCCAACCTTCCCTGCATAACAGAGGATGACACAGTTGTCCAAACCCTCGAGGTAAATTAGCAGGTTCTATCTAATGAGGAGTCAAGAACATTAGGAGAACATTAGCGAGGCCTTGAGGAAAAACGTGCACATTTTGCCAGATGGTTTGAAGTGATTTGGCAACGCTGCGTATGGATCCCTGCTGGAAGATTTGGACTCTTTGAACAATTTGGACTCTGCAGAGTTTCGTGTGTGTTTTCACATAAATTATTAAGTTCTGCAGCTTAATGGTTTTCCCAGTGTTAAGGGAGGAAGAACAAAACGGAGCAAGACGTGCGTCCGACCATAAATATTTATTTGGAAGCATTCGCTTTGTTTCGAGTTCAGCAAAGCGTTTCTCAGATGGCGTGATATTTAATTGCGTGTTAAAGTCGAAGGCAGGGATCGCTGATGGCGAATGCTTTTTATTTATTTATTTATTTATTCCAACCCCCCCCAGGTTGTCTGGTTTCTGGGGCTGCTTTGTTCGCTGGCCTTACTGAGTTGTATTTCAGAACAAATGCCAAACATATGCAAACGCAGGATTTCCAGAATGGCTTTTATGGCTGGATGATAAAGCTGATTGAAGTCGGGTCTGAATTCTTGATTGCGAACACGTCGTTCTTGTCTTTAATTTGTACGGATGTTTGTTTTGTGAGTCATATCAACGGCCAATTTTATTTACGTAACATACTTTTATACAGAAATATGGTTCGCACTGTCTCTGTTTGCCTGAACTGATTATACCACACAAGTCCCGTGTGTGTGTGTGTGTGTGTGTGTCTGTGTGTGTGTGTGTGTGTATCTGAAAGGGGGGTGTTGTTGTAAAATGTGGACTATATGAGAAGGACAGTGGGGAGTCAGGGTCAGGAATCTGTTTGATGTTGAGACTCTCTGTTGCTGAGTGCTGAAAGTGTCCTCTCATAGGCCGACCCTGCTCATAAAGCACTGCCTCCCTTCACGCCACACTACAGCAGTGTTAGATCACAAAATAACATGACCGGCATCGTAAATTCATCCTGTTATTCCTTTCCGAGATTCAGATATGCTACACTGTAGGTAGAAAATAAGTAAATGAATAAAAATCCCAATCCGATCTCATTTGTTTATTTATTTGTCAATCAGATTTTTAGCTCCCGCCCCCAAAATGGCTTTGGGAGCAATAGGAATTGATTTCATTCGACTCGCTATCCGTTCGTCACACTCTAGTTTCCCGACGTTTACTTGCTGTGCGTTGATGCTGGGGCTTTCAAACTTGCCATGCTCGTCCTATATGGGCGTATTATGAAATAGTCCTTTCGGCGGGAGCGCCTGGACCCCCTGCGGTCTATTTTTCCTACTAGAGTTGCAGAGAGATCGGAGCTTATCTCAGCTGACTGTGTGAAGGCAGCTTACTCACTGAATTGATTGTTATTGCAAAGCCAACACACACACACACACACACACACACACACACACACACACACACACACACACACACACACACACAATCCTTCACATTCACACTCACTCCTAGGTGCAATTTGAAAAAGCAAGGAAACCTAATGGGAATGTCTTTGGATTGTCGGAGGAAACCGGAGTACCTGGAGGAAACCCATCAGAGCACTGGGGAGAACATCAACAAACACCACAGCGAAGCGCCCTCACCGATGCCTGGGACTCCACAACGGGGGGCGTTCCTAACGTGTTCTAATCAGATGCCCGAACCACCTCTACTGCCTCCTCTCAACGTGGACGAGCAGCCGTTCTCCTCTGAGCTCTTCCCTGATTGCTGAGCCTCTCACCCTATCTCTAAAGAAAAGCCCCGCCACCCTGCCAAGGAAGCCCATGTCAGCCGCTTATATCCACCATCTTGTTCTTGTTCAAAGCTCGTGAAAGTTGGTGAGGATTGGAATCTCATCTCACTCACGACGGGTCGGTACAAGCTCCGCTTTACAGCAGAGGCTGAGTGGGTGTGGGAGTAGATGAGTGAGTGAGTTTGTAGGAGGATGCGTGAGTGAGTGAGTGAGTGAGTGAGTGAGTGAGTGAGTTTATGGGTGGGTGAGTGAGTTTGTTGGCTGGGTGAGTGAGTGGATGAGTGAGTGAGTTTGTGGGTGAGTGATTGGGTGGGTGAGTGAGTGGATTAGTGAGTGAGTTTGTGGGTGAGTGAGTTAGTTTGTGGGTGAGTGAGTGAGTGAGTGAGTGAGTGGGTGGGTGAGTGAGTGAGTGAATGAGCGAGTGAGTTTATGGGTGGGTGAGTGAGTGAGTGGATGAGCGAGTGAGTTTGTGGGTGGGTGAGTGAGTAAGTGAGTGAGTGGGTGGGTGGGTGAGTGAGTGGATTAGTGAGTGAGTTTGTGGGTGAGTGAGTGAGTTTGTGGGTGAGTGAGTGAGTGAGTGAGTGAGTGAGTGGGTGGGTGAGTGAGTGACTGAATGAGCGAGTGAGTTTATGGGTGGGTGAGTGAGTGAGTGGATGAGCGAGTGAGTTTGTGGGTGAGTGAGTGAGTGAGTGAGTGAGTGAGTGAGTGGGTGGGTGGGTGAGTGAGTGGGTGGATGAGCGAGTGAGTGGATGAGCGAGTGAGTGAGTGAGTGGGTGGGTGGGTGAGTGAGGGGTGGATGAGTGAGTGAGTGGATGAGCGAGTGAGTTTGTGGGTGAGTGCGTGAGTGAGTGGGTGAGTGAGAGGGTGGGTGGGTGGATGAGTGAGTGATTGGATGAGCGAGTGAGTTTGTGGGTGATTGAGTGAGTGAGAGGGTGGGTGGGTGGGTGGATGAGTGAGTGAGTTTGTGGGCGGGTGGGTGAGTTTGTGGGTGAGTGAGTGAGTAAGTTTGTGGGTGGGTGGGTGAGGGAGTGAGTGGGTGAGTGAGTGAGTGGGTGGGTGGGTGAGTGAGTGAGTGGATTAGTGAGTGAGTTTGTGGGTGAGTGAGTGAGTGAGTGGGAGGGTGAGTGAGTGAGTGAATGAGCGAGTGAGTTTATGGGTGGGTGAGTGAGTGAGTGGATGAGCGAGTGAGTGAGTGGATGAGCGAGTGAGTGAGTGAGTGAGTGGGTGGGTGGGTGAGTGAGTGGGTGGGTGGGTGAGTTTGTGGGTGGGTGAGTGAGTGAGTGGCTGGGTGAGTGAGTGAGTTTGTGGGTGGGTGGGTGAGGGAGTGAGTGGGTGAGTTAGTAAGTGAGTGAGCGGGGGGGTGGGTGAGCGAGTGAGTTTGTGGGTGGGTGGGTGAGTTTGTTGAGTGGGTGGGTGAGTGAGTGAGTGGATGAGCGAGTGAGTTTGTGGGTGGGTGGGTGAGTTTGTTGAGTGGGTGGGTGAGTGAGTGAGTGGATGAGCGAGTGAGGTTGTGGGTGGGTGGGTGGGTGGGGGAGTGAGTGAGTGAGTTTGTGGGTGGGTGGGTGGCGGAGTGAGTGAGTGGGTGAGTGAGTGAGTGAGTAAGTGAGTGAGTGGGTGGGTGGGTGAGTGAGTGAGTGGATTAGTGAGTGAGTTTGTGGGTGAGTGAGTGAGTGAGTGGGAGGGTGATTGAGTGAGTGAATGAGCGAGTGAGTTTATGGGTGGGTGAGTGAGTGAGTGGATGAGCGAGTGAGTGAGTGGATGAGCGAGTGAGTGGTGAGTGAGTGAGTGAGTGAGTGAGTGGGTGGGTGGGTGGGTGAGTGGGTGGGTGGGTGAGTTTGTGGGTGGGTGAGTGAGTGAGTGGCTGGGTGAGTGAGTGAGTTTGTGGGTGGGTGGGTGAGGGAGTGAGTGGGTGAGTGAGTGAGTGGCTGGGTGAGTGAGTGAGTTTGTGGGTGGGTGGGTGAGGGTGAGTGAGTGAGTGAGTGGGTGGGTGGGTGGGTGGGTGAGTGAGTGAGTGAGTTTGTGGGTGGGTGGGTGAGTGAGTGAGTGAGTGGGTGAGTTAGTAAGTGAGTGAGCGAGTGGGTGGGTGAGCGAGTGAGTTTGTGGGTGGGTGGGTGAGTTTGTTGAGTGGGTGGGTGAGTGAGTGAGTGGATGAGCGAGTGAGTTTGTGGGTGGGTGGGTGAGTTTGTTGAGTGGGTGAGTGAGTCAGTGAGTGGATGAGCGAGTGAGTTTGTGGAGTGGGAGGGTGGGTGGGTGAGTGAGTGAGTGAGTTTTTGGGTGGGTGAGTGAGTGAGTGAGTGGGTGAGTGAGTGAGTGAGTGAGTGAGTGGGTGGGTGGGTGGGTGAGTGAGTGGGTGGATGAGCGAGTGAGTTTGTGTGTGAGTGCGTGAGTGAGTGGGTGAGTGAGTGAGTGAGTGAGAGGGTGGGTTGATGGATGAGTGAGTGATTGGATGAGCAAGTGAGTTTGTGGGTGAT
>CM045748.1:29187859-29190359 GCA_024760905.1 Plotosus lineatus | reverse complement strand
AAAAAGGGATGAGCCTATTGTGTAGACGGTGACACATTCTAGTGACTGTGAGGACGAGACGCTGCCAGAGACGAGTTTGACGGTGAATCCCAAACGGTTTACGCGGCTAATGTTTAGCTGACTCGGCTGTCATGACGTCAGGGCAGTTAAGGAACAAAAAGAGATGTTTTGCGTGATTTCTACATTTGTTATTTGTGCAGCTCAGCACCGGATGATAATGTGCTATGACGTGTGGGGTCAGTGACGTAGCCCAGCCAATCCAACCAGTTCACATCACGACCAGGCTGGGAACAGCCAATCAGAAAGTGACAACCCGTTGATAGTGGGGCTCGAACCCCCAACTTTGGGATCAGTCATCCAGCACCTTCACCACCAGGCCACCACTGCCCGGTTGTTTGAGATACGTTAGTTAAAAATCGTGTTCAAGGTGGGGCTGGTAATCTGGAAAGCTAGCAAAAGCTAAACTAGCATCTCTTCAGGACTCCGGCGAAACCCAGTCCTGCCCTCGGAGACCCTTCCAAAGCCACGCCCCTCCTGTACATATGCTCTGACTGCATGTCCATGTACACTAGGTCACGCACCGGCAGGGCGACACAGAAGCATTTGATTGGATATTTTCTAGCAGGTTGCTACACAGTGATGGCTCGTCGTTCTCACAGGATTGCAGGCCACAGATGTCTAATTTCTCTTAAACCCTTTTTCGATCTTCTACGTTACTCACTGTTGTTCTTTTCAATCAATAGAACAGCCATATACCATATACATAAGATATAATGAAAGTGGGAGGAGTCTCGATTGTGTTGTTTCAAGTAAGATCATGTAGGTCACCGATTCTGACTGCTTGATCTGCTACTCCGGCTAGACGGCTGTCCAGGTTGCTCAGGGACACGACGCAGACTGAAACGGGCGCATGAAACTCGGCTTTATTTACCCGTGATCGACTGTACTCGATGATGTCGGCAATAACCCCAACCTGAAGAGTGTGAGAAAGGTTGAGAGATGATGCGCTCGGTTGTGTGAAATGAACTGAAGTGTACTTGCGCTGTAGGCTGTCGCAAATCTTGCAGCAGCTTCAGTCTGCCGCTTTGATGTGTATGAAGTAATGTGGAGTGAAATGTTTGCAACAGTAATGTCGTATGAGCAAGAGCTGTAAAATGCTCGCTGCCGTAAAAACGCGCCGCACAGATTCGTCTGAACTTGCTGCCTGCACACTGTAGTGGGGGCGCGATTCGGGGGTAAGTAGGTTATTGAGGAAGTGAATGAGGTGTGATTTCTCAAGACTGGATCCTCGGCCTCACCAAAGCGTCTAGAATGGCCTCAAGAGGGACATGATGGCATGTGGACTTCTTGTTGTTAGAAAGGTTTGAGGAAGTAACAGGAAACCTATCACTGTTAAGATAACTGACCCGGAAGCTTAAACGGGAAGGTTTGGGGCTAAGTCTGATATTACACCCTGAACAGCTCACCAGGCCATGAGACACCCAACTTTGCATATATACTTTTTAATTTTCCAAATTTTCTCCCTAATTTAGTCGCATCCAATTCCGACCTATCAGGTATTACTTTCCCTATGACACGACCACCTTCATTAAGGGCGGGGCGAAAGCATGGACACATCCCCTCTGTGACACCCACCTCTTTTTAACTGCGGCGCATGTGTATTTGTCGCGGATTTAACACGCTCATAGGGAATGTGCTATCCACCCCCTCATATCAATGAGCTCACAGACAGCCATGATTGGCTGGCCCTCGCTGTGAGCGACAGGGAAGTGAGCATATGCCGCCCGTCCCTCCTGTGAGAGCTCGACCAATTAGCTCTCATGGACCTCAGGCTTTGGACGGCTGTTGCATTAACCCGGATTCGAACATGTGGTCTCTGGGATGCGTCTATTTTGCGGCGGGAAATTGGACCCCACATATGGAAAATGGACCCCCTCCAAATTTAAGGTTAGGGTTAGGGTATTATATATACAGGGATCCCTCACTTTCCGTGATTAATTGGCACCGGGATCTCCACGTGGCCATCGAAATCCGTGAAGTAGGATCACCCCCCCACCCCAACTGACGTATACGTACATGTATATGTGTATATAATATCAATAAATACATACCCGATGCTATAAATGCTTATAATAACGATTAAACATTGAAAAAAATAACATAATATGTAAATAAAATATAAATACAGATGCTCTCCAACTCACCAACATTTGTTTTTCAAACATCCGGCAATACCAACAAAGCTGTCCAAGGTCGAAAGTGAAAGTGAAATGAAATTGAAGAACAAGTAGAAATAGAAATGGAATAAAATCTACAGACAGATAGATCATAAATATAAATATGAAATACAGTATGATTAAACATAATCCTGAGGTACACTTAATACTAGGCTCCAGCAGAGGGGGGCGTGGCTGCACAGATGTGTGCACACACAGATGCAACAATGGATTCAGTTTTGATGGGAGATTTTGGGTTGTTTTTTGTTTGGTGTTTGTTTAGG
>CM045748.1:29172859-29182859 GCA_024760905.1 Plotosus lineatus | reverse complement strand
CTTAATTCTATTACAGTATGGCAAAAAAAGCATATTCCCCAGGACCCCCCCCCCCCCCCTCCGGCATTACACGCCCACTATTTGAGAAGCACTGGCCTTGTGGGAGCTCACCATGAGCCTTTCCTCACTGGCATTCATAGTGTGCACACGCACAAAATTCTCCTCCTCCTCTGTTACGCACCGCTTCATGCCTGCCCACGTGACATCTTTGCTGCAGTCGATGATTGGAAGGGTTAGTTGACTTATTGTTTATTCTTGTATTATTATTATTTATTATTAATGTTAATATGCATGTATTATTATTATTATGAAATATTTATTGTTTTTTTTTACATGGTTATCTTTAATATATTTGGTGAAATATACGTGTTTGTGTCAGGTTATATGAGTTTTGGAGGGGGTTGGAATGGATTAATTGGTTTTCTGGTATTTCCTATTGGATTTTTTTTTAAATGTAATTTCTTATGTATGTTTGTTGCCCTGTGATGGCCTGGCGAGCTGTTCAGATAGTAGCTTTCCTTGACCCAGACTCGTATTGGATGGATTCCACCATCCCCGACAACCTCGTAGGATTTAGCGGCTTAGCAAATGAATGAATGATTGTATATCACATTAGGGGGTGGGGCTTGAAAACTTTTATGGCTGATGTTTAACAGTAAATTGTTTGCACGGTCATTCACATTCTGTGCATGTTATCGGTAGTTTTATCAACAATATCTCATGAGATGTGCATCCATTGTACTCAGTATGAATCTTAAAAGCTCTTGATTAAGGATCTGGATCTCCCTCCCACCCTCTTTTCTGTTCCTCCTCTGCCTCATGCCGGCTCCTTTGATGTGCCTTCATATCATGACCTTTGACCCGCAAGGGTGAAAGGTCGGTAGACTGTCAGCACGGATGAATATGTCAACATCGGTTAATGAGAACACACTCTGCGCCCTTAAGGGGTCTTTCCCTCTAACAAAGCCCTGGAGTGCACTAGAAAGGGGCAGTTATTGTTGTGTCACATCCCCCCGCCCCCCACCCCACCCTCCAGAGGGTGCTTCAAGTGTGAGACAAAAGCACATGGGAAGGATTTGGAGTCAGTGTTCACAAACTCTGCGCTCCTTCATTGACTAGTGAGGCTTGGACTTTCTGTATATACAGCCGTCTCAGAACCTTTTTATTTGGCAGGGACATGATCAAAGCATAAAAACACGCCTGTACGTTTTTTCAGACGTGGAGCAAAAAATATGGTGTTGCCTCTGAAATGTACAGGTCTGGACCACATGGAAATGTCTGGGGGGTTATAAACCCCCAGCATTCTGTATGTGTGTGTGTGTGTGTGTGTGTGTGTGTGTGTGTGTGTGTGTGTGTGTGTGTGTGTGTGTGTGTCTCTGTGAGGCTGGGTGGATGATGCTAAAATTAGAGACATGCTACAAGGCACCAGGAAGTTAAGCCATGGTAGAGCTGAGTAGAACCTTTACTGACCGCTTTCTTACACACCCAGCTTATTATATCGCCCTGTAGGTTACAGTTCGAGATCGACGCTATCTTTTCTGCAGATGAGACAAGCTACACAACACTATTCTAGCCAATCAGCAATGGGGGGAGGGGGGGCATTTATAACACAAAGATATGTATTCTGTTGCTGATTGGTCATAACGTGTTTATAGTGTAGATGTCACATGGGAATGTTCTATCAGAATTGTTGCCTTGACAATGCATGGCCATGAATTTTAGGGGCGGAGCTTCTGAAAGAGGGAGTTGTGTATTTGTTTGGCTGGTTAGTTTAAATATCAGTCGTTCTCCAGAAACGATAATGGCACCTTGAATGAGACTTTCTTTGAATTTATTAAGTTTGTCGAGAAAGTGTTCAGCATATTTAATGACAGGGGACATAAATATTCATAGATGTTTTTGTTCACTTGTAAATGACAAGGTATTTATATCGATTGCCGCTTGGTGCTTGTGGGTGTGGCCTGTACACTTTATCAGAAAATTTATACTTTCTTTCTGTCATCCCTGTCACATCAAACATGCAATTTACTCGTATTATTTTATCCAGATATATATATCTCTATCAATTGGTGTCCGAGGCTGATGAAGGGTAGTGTGCTGTCCTGAAACAACTTAATTCCAGGTTTAAAATAAATAAATCTCCTATGTGTTTCTTGACTATGCTCTGAAGTGAAAGTGAGAAATGTCAACACTTGAATTTCTTGTTTCACCGCCTGTCACTCACTGATTTCCACATTAATTTGCACCACCTATCTTATTAGTTTAGTTATCCGTATAATGAGTTCATGTTCCGTGTTTCACGCTCCCCGACTTACGTTCATCCATTTTACGTTTTTGTTTTTTTTTTGTTTTTTTTTTTTTAAAAGTCAAATTTTGAGTTTAGACGTACCTGCGTAGTACGCTGATGTAATGACGCAATGACGCTGCATTCAATGTTTACAAACTACAGACTGAGGGTATATATCTCAGTTATATAGCGTGTTACCCTTGTGTTAAGACGTCGTCTCTGTGATCTTTGTGTTTACACTGTTTTGTGGACTTTTGTAACTCTAAGCAAATATGGTTGGTAAGAAGCGTAAGCCTACCAGCATGGGTGCAAGTCTCATACACAGAGATGAATTAACTATATGCTTAGATCGGCACAATCTACCATGCATACTCAGTTCAGCAAAGAGAGTTGTAAAATGAATGAAAACCCGAATACACAAATTACAGAACAATTACAGATATTTATTGTCTTTTAGCAGAATCCTAAGAGTGTATACTTATTTTTATATTAATATTCATTAGGATTTGTACTTGTTCTTTGTATGCATCTCTTGAATACAGTTTACTTACTTACACAAAAGAAAGAACTCTCCGCTTTGCTGGGAGACTGCATCAGTGCAGGCTGTGTTGTAAACGAGTTCAACAGCACCCTTGTGCACTGGAAAGATCGGAAGTCTGTATAACCCACAGCAAGTACACTACTTTAACAAGTACACTACTTTCGGTATTGAGCGCTTCACATACTGTAAGCGTTGATTGACTGTTTTAAGCTTCATGTAAAGTGACTCGGTATAAATAAGTGACTTATTTGAAATTAATGTTGATATTATTTGATATATTTGATATTATTTTACAATGTTATGTTTATAATAATTGATTTAGGGGTGCTTTATGAGATACGGTAATGGTATTTATGGATGTATAGTACAGTATGAGTGTCATACGTCACACGTCATACGTCACTGTAACAACTTTCACTTTCAATTTTCGTTCGGCCGTCTGGAACCAATTAAAAATGTAAGTCAGGGAGCGTCTGTACTCACTTGCTTATCTGTCAAAAATCCAGGGAGGCTGGAACTCATCTCAGCTGACACTTGGCAAAGGCGGGGTACACCCTGAATAGCAGACCATTGCTGGTCAACACATACACAACTACTCACACTCGGCCTCAGATAGAGTCAATTTGAAATATCCAATTAGTCTAATGTGTATGTCTTTTGTCTGTGGGAGGAAACTAGCGTACCTAGAAGAACCCATACACGCATGCGGAATGGATGCAAACTTCTCACAGAAACGTCTGAACCTGAGACTCGAACCCAGGACCTTCTTGCTTTGAGGTTTACATGCCAACTACTACACAGCCATGATGCTCCAAATACAATAGAGGCAGGCATTAGTAATGACACACAATATGCAATGTATATTTACTTAGATAAAATACAGATAAGCGGGCAGTGGTGGCCCGGTGGTAACGGTGCTGGATTGACGATCCTAATGTTGGGGGTTCAAGCCCCACTGTCAACAGGTTGTCACTGCTGTTCCCCCAGTGCAGCTAACTGGGTTATCAAAGGCCAGCCATGTCTCTCACTGTCTATGGTGGGAGGTTCATGTAAAGGAACCATTGCTGACCTTTGAGAAGAAGAACTGCATAGCCATCAGAGTGTTTCTGCCCTGTGCTGGCCTGGCGAGCCAGCCAATAATGAATGAATGAAAGTACAGATAGGTACAAACCGTTTAAATCATGCGCCCTGTACCATAATCACTATACCACGAGCCCAACATGCATGTTATCCTTGCACAGAAATTGAAGACTGGCTTGTTTTTATATGAGAAAAGTTTGATTGAGTTTGGTGTTTAATCTTTGATTCACCATCGATTAAGCTCGATCTAACTACTGAAGTGCATTCAAGACTGAAGCGTCTTGATTACCCTGCCAAGCGAGTAATATGTCTATCAGCAAGAGGTAGATGTACGTAAAAATACTGCGTAAGAATGTCCCGAGCGTGTGAAGGCTATATCGAGGCAGAGAGAGAAACTAGTACTAATAATACACCTTCATCCATCATCCAGGACAACAAGCAATTAGCGCATTCCACCCCGACCCGCTCGTTCCACTACGGTCTCAGTGTGTGTTTGAGGAAAAAGAGGAAAGCTTGTCTGAGGCGTAAGGAATGGAAAGTGTGAATGATCTGCTCTTGAAAGGTCACGTGATGCTTTCAAAAAGAAAACCTGCGTTGCAAATGTTTAGTATAATTTCTCTAAATTTTGACTTGCGCTCTGTGTGGCTGCAGTTCCAAAAGTATCTTTCCACCTACTGTGTATCCTTTTAGTTTTAATAGCTGCATATCAGTCGGTCGTAAATCACAAGTGGCGCTGCGGAAAAAAATTTACAACCCTTAAGCTCGACTGTCAGATATCTGGTATCATGAAAGCCAAGGAATGGAATATGAAGACGAAAATATTTCACACACACAAGCTTAAAAATACACGTTTTAAGCACCCAGTATCTTAGTATTTTAATAGCATGTTTAATTTAATATGTTTTCAATGTTATAAAATTACAAGAACAAACTATGGAATGTGTGTGAGATTTCTGAAATATTCAGTGACCTGAGACCCGGATTCATTTCAATTTGAAAATAAATAAATTAACTAATAATATTTACATTCGTTAACTCATTCAGTGATCTGTTATTTTTTAACATTCTAACATTCTAACTGTGTATGTTAGACCAACACTATGTATAACAGACTGACGCTATTTATAACAGACCAATGCTACAGGTTGTATATCAGACCAATGTGATGCATAACAGACCACTGGTACAGTATGCATATTAAACCTATGCTATTTTAACATACCTATGCTATGCATAACAGACTTACGCACCAGATTGTATATCAGACTAACGCTAATTTATAACAGACCTGTATTATACATACCAGACCTACTCTATGTATAAAAGATCTACACTATGTTTAACAGACCTATACAGACCAGCATGATATATAACAGACCTATACTATGCACAACAGACCTACACTATACATAACAGACCCATGCTGTGTATAACAGACCTATACTATGTATAATAGACCTATACTATGTATAACAGACGTATACTATATATAACAGACCAGCATGATGTATAACAGACCTATACTATGCATAACAGACTGATGCTTATGTATAACAGACCTATGTTATGTTTAAAAGATCTATAATATGTATAACAGACCAGTATGATGTATAACAGACCTATTCTATGCATAACAGACCTGTACTACGTATAACAGACCAGTATGATGTATAACAGACCTATTCTATTCATAACAGACCTATATGTACTATGCATAACAGACCTATACTATGTATAACAGACCTGTACTATGTATAACAGACCAGTATGATATATAACAGACCTATTCTATGCATAACAGACCTATACGTACTATGCATAACAGACCTATACTATGTATAACAGACCTGTACTATGTATAACAGACCTATTCTATGCATAACAGACCTATACGTACTATGCATAACAGACCTGTACTATGTATAACAGACCTATTCTATGCATAACAGACCTATATGTACTATGCATAACAGACCAGTATGATGTATAACAGACCTATTCTATGCATAACAGACCTGTACTATGTATAACAGACCTGTACGATGTATAACAGACCAGTATGATGTATAACAGACCTGTACTATGTATAACAGACCTATACTAAGTATAACAGACCTTTACTATGCATAACAGACCTATACGTAGTATGCATGACAGACCTATACTATTAATAACAGACATGTACTATGTATAACAGACCTATTCTATGCATAACAGACCTATATGTACTATGCATAACAGACCTATACTATGTATAACAGACCTGTACTATGTATAACAGACCAGTATGATGTATAACAGACCTATTCTATGCATAACAGACCTGTACTATGTATAACAGACCTGTACGATGTATAACAGACCAGTATGATGTATAACAGACCTGTACTATGTATAACAGACCTATACTAAGTATAACAGACCTTTACTATGCATAACAGACCTATACGTAGTATGCATGACAGACCTATACTATTAATAACAGACCTATTCTATGCATAACAGGCCTATAGTATGCATAAAAGACCTATACTTATGTATAACAGGTTGACACTATGTACAACAGACCAGCATTATGTACAATTGAACAATGCTACAGTATGCATATCAGACCAACACTATGTATAACAAGACTGTCACTATTTGTAATAGGCCATTTATAACAGACCATTACTGTGTACAGCAGACTGTTATATGTCTAACAGACTATTGCTATGTGTTACCAACCAATGCTGTGTATGACAGGCCGTCTCTATGGACCAGGCCATCACCTTGGCCCATCAGCATAAAGAAATGTCATTAGCGAAATTTGAACCCCTGCAGCACAGTCAGCAGTGTATGGTCCGCAGAGGATACTCAGTCCTGCCACCAGCTCGAGAAAAAAAAAGAAAAAAAACTTCAGGAAGAAGAAGTGTTCTTAGCTTCAGGTTTAACTTTAACTCTATTCCTTTAAGTGTATCTTTTGTAATCTCGTGTCTTTAGCATGACAGTAGGATCTGAGGTTGTGCAAGATATAAGGTTTAATTGCAAATATATAATTGCAAAAATTGCATTATATTGAAGTTTAAGTAACAACTGTACCTAATTAGCATGTCCGCTTCACAACATGAGGGTCCTGGGTTCCAGTCCTGTGCTCGGCAAAGTTGTTTCTGTATGGAGTTGACACACTTTCCCCATGCAGGCGTGGGTTTCCTCTGGGTTCTCTGGTTTCTTCTCACATTCCGAGACATAAACATTTGGCTAATTGGCTGTTCCAAATTGCCCCTGGGTGTGGATGTGAATGTGAATGCGTGTATGTGTTTCCCTGTGATGGTCCTGAAAGCTGTTCAGTGTGTACCCCACCTTTGCAGAATGTCAGCTGAGATAGGCTCCAGCCTCGCTGCAATCCTAATGGTTGGATTAAGCGGTTTATAATCAGAACAGTATGAACAATAGATCGTCTGCCACCGAGTATCAGTGTGAATGAGATATTTATATAAACCCAAGATTTAAATAATGGTTAGAATTATTTTCAGAGCTGCTGTTATAGAAAATTAATCAACACCTTCTGACCAGTGAGCTCCAGGAATTCAGCAGGGTTTAAACCGTAATAAAATACCAACTCCAGCAGTTCCGATCCGTTTGACTGACAGTTATGTGTTCATAAATTCGAAATAGATTGATATGAGATCTGAGTTAAAGGTTGCCTCATGCTATCCTGTTGCACCATTAGAGGATGTGACAGACGACGTCTCATGTGCTTCACACGCTTCAGCGATCACCTTACACTCCTCTTCTTAATCCTTTCATCCAAAGGTCCGGTGTGTTCCGCTGGCTTTAGTCTCATTTTCAAAAATGTTACGGCAGACATGAAGTTATTGCTGCTGCCTTAAAATACGAACTCAAATGTAAACGCACATTTAATAATATGTTTTTTAAATCTTAAAAAATAGGTGTTTTTCTTTTTTTTTTTTTTTTTTTTTTTTTTTTTTTACAAGTTCATCCACCTGATTTGATTTTGATTAATTATTATTGAGAGGTGGAGTATGAGCTTCATTAGATTCTGGAGCAAATTTTAGAGCCAGACATTTTTATTGGATTCTTTAATATTGTGAATATGCTAATCTTTAGAATTATTATTTTTAAAATACTACCAAGAGGGGGTGCTGTGTTTTTGTTTTATTATTCTTTTTTTCCAGCTTGGAGGGGGTCTGCACTCTTGTATTTCTTTTCTTTTCTTTTATTTTCTTTTCTTTTCTTTTCTTTTTACATTTACATTTTTATGTGTTTATTGTCACATTAACAGGTGTAGAATGTAAATGTAAAATTGTAAAACGAGCTGTCCAGGGTGTACTCCACCCTTGCCCGGAGTCGGCTGAGATGGGTGTCAGCCTCCTCATGACCCTGATTAGGATTAAGTGGTTCAGAAAATGAATCCTGCTAATGCTTACCTTTCCAGTTGTGAAAAATCATAGAAAAGTTAGATAGTAGCTATATTTTTACTTTTTTATATAATATAAAAGGGAAATTAAACCACAACTAGATAAAAATTTGCATATGTCATGTTTGTCTTTCACAGCAAAACGTCCTACTGTTATTCCAAGATACTTCATAAATATAATTTTATTCAGAAGTTTGTTCATTCATTCATTTTCTGAACTGCTTCAACCTAATCAGGGTCATGGGGAGGCTGGTGCCCATCACAGCCAACTTCGGGTGAAGGCAGAGTACACCCTGGACAGCTCACCAAGACATCACAGGGAGAAACACGCTGACGACTATGCAGCTACTCTTGTCAAAAGTCAGCAATGGTTTCTACATGAACCTCGGCATTAGACAGAGACATGATTAACCTTTGATAACCCAGTTAGTGTACTGGGGGGACAGCAGTGACAACCGTTGACAGTGGGGCTTGAACTACCAACCTTAGAATCGGAAATTCAGCAGCTTTACCAGCAGGTTGCCACTGCAGTTGTTTGTTCTTTTATATGCACTTTATTAGTTTAATATATGTATAATGTTATTTTTGTCATTAACTCTTGTCAAAAGTCAGCAATGGTTTCTACATGAACCTCGGCATTAGACAGAGACATGGTTAACCTTTGATAACCCAGTTAGTGTACTGGGGGGACAGCAGTGACAACCGTTGACAGTGGGGCTTGAACTGCCAACCTTAGAATCGGAAATTCAGCAGCTTTACCAGCAGGTCGCCACTGCAGTTGTTTGTTCTTTTATATGCACTTTATTAGTTTAATATATGTATAATGTTATTTTTGTCATTAACTTGTTTTATGTTACCTAAATTCATGTTTAACAATTTTGAGCACTTACGACAGTAATTTTACAGAACTTTTGCAGATTGCAAAATGCAAGTAAAAACCATCTGCTGATGAAAATGCACAGTTGATCACGGTTAACAAACGTTCCCTGCACAGAAAACTTTATTGCTTCAACAACTGCACATTTTATCTCTTTCTGTGTTTTTTTAATTTCATTTTTTGCATTTTCCCTTCATTTTTCTCCTTAATTCAATCGTATCTAATTCCGACCCAACAGGTATTACCTTCCCTATCACATGGACCAGGGAGGGGCAAAAGCATGCATACGCCTCCTCCGTGACATGCAATGCTAGCCACCTACCTCTTTTTGAACTACCACACCATATGTATTTAGGGCCGGTCTAACACACTTGGAGGGAAAGCGCTTTCCGCATCCTTGAACGAATGTGCTCACAGACGCTCGTGATTGGTGATTGATATGTGTGAAAGGGAAATAAGCGTATTCCGTCCCTCCCTCCCGTGAGAGTTCGGCCAATTAGCTTCCATGGACTCTTGGTCACTGACAGCTGTGTGCATTAAACCGGATTCAGACTTGCGATCTCTTTGTTTTTTGTTAAACTAAGCAGGCAGTAAGAAGTGTGATGGTGATGTTTATTGACGCTTGCAAACAAAAATAGAAGAGTTACTTCGAACTTCTAAAGTAAAACTTAAGTCATATTTTTTCTCCTTTCCTTTGTTGTAGGACCCTTTAAAAGAGGCTTGTGCTGAGGGCATTCGTGATGAGAACTATCGTTTAGAAGGTAAATCTCTCTCTCTCTCTCTCTCTCTCTCTCT
>CM045748.1:29160359-29170359 GCA_024760905.1 Plotosus lineatus | reverse complement strand
GTGTGTGTGTGTGTGTGTCTGTATGTTTGTGTGTGTTTGTGTCTATGTTTCTGTGTGCTTGTGTGTGTGTCTTTGTTTGTGTGTGTGTGTGTTTGTGTGTGCGCTTGTGTGTATGTGTGTGTGATTTTGTGTGTTTGTGTGTGTGTTTGTGTTTTTGTGTGTGTGTGTGTGTGTGTGTGTGTGTGTGTGTGTGTGTGTGTGTGCATGTGAGTGTGTGTTTGTGTGTGTGTATGTGTGTGTATGTGTGTGTTTGGTTGTGTGTGTCTTTGTATTTTTGTGTGTGTTCACAACTTGCTTACAGTGTCCGGTATAATAAACTCTGTAGGTGGTCTGATGTTTGCACTGTTAGAGTGGAGTTTGCCAATAGGAACAACTTGTGAACTTGTCAACTTCAGGAAGCAAGCATGCACGCGTGTGTGCGTGTGTGTGTGTGTGTGTGTGTGTGTGTGTGTGTGTGTGTGTGTGTGTGTGTTTTGTGTGCGTGTGTCACTACTGTAACCCCTTCAGGCCACTCATTACGCTCATAACCCTCCAGATAAGAATCTATGAAACATGGCGGGCATACAGGCGGATTCTTGCTCTGGCTCACAGTGTTGCCTTTGAGTCCGTCGCCTTGATCAAAAGCCTAGAGCCGCCACTATTTCCCTCAAAACAAGCCTGTAAAAGCTCCCTGGGACGATTTCTTTCATTCTCCGGCCTTATCCTTTCTCTCATTCTCTCTTTATCACTCTCTTTTCTCTGATTAGGGACAGGACAGGTCCTCTTTGATCTGAGTGGATCAGCAGTGAAGAGAGAGGAGAACAAGAAGAAGAAGAATGATGGAGGGAGAGAGACGCTATTGTGTGTGTTGATCCTTTTGGCTGGGACAACAAACACAGTTTTAAATTTGACTTTGCCTAATTAATTAGATATTCTGTTTAGCAGATGGACTGATCGTCAGCCAAACGATTTGAGAATGGAACTTCAAAGCATGGCGATTGGGGGAAGGAGGGGTGGATTTAGCCTGCAGGACGCAGCGGCTGTCTCCGTACGCTGTTTTAGATCCACGCGTGTCGGAGCACATAGTCAGTGTCGGTGTCCAAACAGAGGAATTAGCGCACTGTTTCATTCTTTCTCATCCGTTTAAATTCAACGATCAATGATGCCACGGCGCCGAAATGTTCTCTCTCTCTCTCTCTCTCTCTCTCTCTCTCTCTCTCTCTCTCTCTCTCTCACGAATAAAACATACTGAAGATGATTTCTTTTAAAGTGCAGCAGAGGACAATAACATTCCCATCAAGACGACTGCATGGGCGGACATCTTTAACCTCAGCGGTTGGGTCACCATCTGAGTTGCATGTACAGACTCAAATAAATTTTCCATCCTCTTCCACCAGCTGCACCTCCTCAAAGTCTTTACTCTCTCCATTCTCAAACTTTTTACACTCGGCGACCCCTTTATCTACAAAACCGATTCCACACACCATTCCAACAAATTCTCTGATGATTTCTTTGGGTTGGATGTTTGGGCCATCATGTTGTGAGAGTGGGCGTAATGGTGAGCACGTCCATGTCACAACAAGAAGGTCTTGGGTTTGATTCCCAGCTCGGGTGCTTCTGTGTGGAGTTTGCATGTTCTCCACATGCTTGCGTGGGTTCCTCCAGGTTCTCCGGTTTCCCCACACCGTCCAAAAACATGCACAGGAGGTTAACTGGCTGTTCCAAATCTCCCTTAGGTGTGAATGGTTGTCTGAGTGTCAGCCCTGCGATGGCCTGGTGAGCCAACCAGGGTGTATCCCTTCCTCACCCGGAGTCGGCTGAGATGGGCGGCAGCCTCCCCGTGACCGTAATTAGGATTAAGCGGTTCAGAAAATAAATAAATGAATAATTCATAAAAAGAAGCAATGAAGTAGAACCGCTTAATCCTACCAGGCTGTGGGGAGACTGGAGCCTATCCCAGCCAGTTCTATGTAAAGGTTGTGTACATAATGAACAGCTCATCAGACCATTGTAGGACCAAAACACACAACACAATTGACATGCGGACAATTTGAAACAGCAAATTAGCCTTGAAGTGGATGTTTTTGGACTGTTGGTGGAACCCGCAGTACCCGTATGGAACCCATGCATGCAGAGAAAGAACATGCAGAGTCACACACAATAATACTTGAGCCCAGGAATCAAACCCAGGACCTTCATTTTTTGTGAGGCTGACATGCTATTCAATACACCGCCATTTATTTTCTAAGCCACTTCATCCTAATTATTGTCGCGGGGAGCCCGGCGCATCATCTCAGCCGACTCTGGTCGAGGGCGGGGGTATACCATGGACAGCTCACGAGGCCACTGCGAGGCCATCACTTACACAACCATTCACACTTTACCTCGGGGTAATTTAGAACAGTTAATTAGCCTACTGTGCGTGTTATTTGGACTGTGGGAGGAAACTGGAGAAACCTGGAGAAAACTAACACAAGCACACGGAGAACGTGCAAACTTCACACACAAACGTCCCCAGTCCAGGAATCGAATCCAGGACCTTCTGCTGTGATGAGAACTTGCTGGAACTACTGCGTCATAGTTCCAGCTGGTGATGTATTTAATTGATGAAATAAACATAATATAGAGTGGTACCTTGGCTTACGAGTGTCTTTTATAATGAATTTTCATTGATACGAGCTTCAATCCACCAAAAATCCGCCCCATCCAACCAGCAAAATTTAGATTTACCAGCTCTGCTGGGGAAATGGCTATTCCAGGCCGATTAGCCTCGTATTCTTCTGCGTGTATTCCTCCGCACTCCAAGAACGCCTTGTACAGTGCTTCTCAATTTTCTGTGACACCTCCTATAGGAAGAAAAAAAAAAATTCAACCCCCCCCCACCTTTGTGCCCACCTGACATCTTCACCACTGCCGATGATCGGAAGGGTTAATTGATTTATTGTTTATTCTTGTTTTATTATTATTTATTATTAATTGCAGTCGGCCTCCTTCTTACGAAAACCCCTGAAGAAGAAACATCCAGTATATGAAAAAAATTTTCTTCAATTTTTGTCCGCTGTATACGAAACAAGTTCTTCTTACGAAAAGCGCCAAACGCGCCATTCAAACATTAAAACGCGCTATTCAAACAATGCGCGAGTTGCTCTCTCATTGGCCGTCTCCCAACATCCCGTGCCACTGGCCTCCCAGTGGTCTCCTATTGGTCTCCCATTGGCCAGGAGGGAGCTGAATCTCCATAGTACTGTCCCTATAATGCTTGTTTGTCACACGCGTAAAGGAGTTTGGTACTGTTGGTTGGTGAGTTTCGTGAGTTTTTTTTAAGAGTGCTCATTGCAGCTTAGTTTTTCATTTTTTAAGTTGTTTAATCAGTAAATGTTTAATAAATGTGCCGTGCTCCGCTGAATGTGGGCAAAACGCGACTTATCCGGACCAATGATCCCTCAAGCAAACAGGTGAATGTTGATTACTAAACAAGTATTCAAAGCGCACTTACCTGCTTGACAGATGTCCAGACTCAACATTTACTTGTTTGCTTGAGGGATCGGAGGTGCGGACGAGCCGCGCCCGGTCTCAAATGCTCCGGTGTCAGCTGCGATGCTACCCGCATTTGGCAGAGTGCGCCACAGAGTGCGCCACAAATGTTTAATAATGAATGTAAAAATGAATAAAAAATGTTTAATAATGGTTTAATTAATAAATATGTTAATAAATGGTTTAATGTGTTAATAAGATGTTTAAATGGTTTAATAAATAATTTTCTTTTACTTTTAACACATATTTCATACAAAATTGGTGTACTTTTATCATTTTTAAAGGGTTTATGGGGTAGTCTTGGGAGCCTTGGAACAAATCACGTGTTTTACATGTAAAATGCGCCTCCTACTTACGAAAACTCCAGGCTACGAAAACGGCTCTGGAACGGATTAATTTTGTAAGAAGGGGGCCGACTGTATTATTATTAATGTTTTTGAACATTTCTTCTTCTTATTATTATTAATATGAAATATTTATTGTTTTTATTTATTTTTTTTGTGTGTATTTTATTGTATTTTATTTATTGTCAGGTTTATATGAGTTTGGAGGGGGTTGTAACGGATTTATTGGTTTTTGTATTATTTCCAATGGGAATTTTTGTTTCATCTAACGAGCATTCTGACTTACAAGCTTCCCATATTTTTTTCTTACATAATAAAGTTTATCTTCAATGAATTTAGAATGAACCCATTCATACGTGATATGAGTCCCAGTTAAGGTGTCGTTTATGAAACACTAATGACTCCTTTTCTGTTCTTTCTTATTTAACAAGATCCCTCAAAGCAAACATTCACCAGGTCAAATAGAAAGTACCCACAGCACCCCCTGGTGGTCCTGCTGTAATACTACATTTTTAAAATGCTCACAATGTTAAATAATCCTATATAAAATTCCAGAAGGTGGAACTTGATCCAGATCATCTCAACGAGTCTTCTTTGTTGAAAACCCTATCTCCAGTAGACATTTCATGAAATCCGCTCATAACTACTAGTGTTCACCTGTTAACAAACACGCACTGGAGAGAAAACATGATCTCCTCGGCAGACTTGAAAACCAAGGAACCCTGCATTGAAACTCTTCTAACTTCTGCATTAGACCTACAGCTACTGATCTTTTTTGTTTTATCTCGAGTGTCTGATGATTCTTTAGAACCTGGTTCTGTGGACTACGCACAAAACGAAACACACAAACCACAACATCTTCCAAAAATCCCAGACCTTGATGTCCTCATAATTAGTTTGTGAGGCCACAGTCATGGTATGTGTGGTCATCATCATCCAGCTTCTGTCCACCTCCTGTGGAGACTGTTTGTTGTTTCTGAAGTAGACGTGACAGCTTCCTGTTTACTGTTTGTTGCCTCTGCAGTAGCCCTGCCTCCTGAGAAGATTGACAACTTTAGTGCAGAGGGGAAGATGCAGGAGAAGGAGCGCTCTGCACCCACGGGTCCACACAAACAATTACAGTTTGAGGTAATACACACACACACACACACACACACACACACACACACACACACACACACACACACACACTGTAAAGCTACCTAGTCTTGTGCCCAGGCCTAATATGGTGGATACTGTGTGTAGTCTAGATGTAAATAGATTGATGTGTTTGATTCGTGAGGATTGTATTTTTTTAATTATATTTATTATACAGGTTTGAGTCTCGGGGTTTGCATGTTCTCCTTGCGTTTGTGTAGGTTTCCATCGGTTACTCCGGTTTCCTTCCACATTCCTAAGACATACAGGCTAAATGGCTATTCCAAATTGCCCCTAGGTGTGAGTGTGAGTGTGAATAGTTGCGTGTTGCCCTATGATGGTCTGCTAAGCTGTACCCTGCCATAGCTCCAAATGGGCTAAGATTGGCTCCAGCCTCCGCTCAATCCTAGTAGCAGTACTGGTCATCGTTACAGCATAATTAGTGAGCATTTAATATGTTTACATGATAGAGTTGCTTATTTTAACATAAACTATAAAAAACATAAAAATGGTGATTTTATCCGGTGGATTACTATCGACGGTTGAAATGCGGGGTTTAATAATGATGTCAACGTGTTGGGCGGGTTTGCCGTCTCTTGTGGCGACAGTGAGACGTCACATTCTAGTGACACTGAGGACGAGCCGATGCAGAGATGAGTGTGACTGTGAATCCAAAATGGCTTACGCGGCTAACTTTTTTTTGACTCAGTTTTCCTGTCGTCAGTTGATCTAGGAACATAAATGAATGTTTTTAGTCACTGGATGATAATGTAGTAATGATGCGGAGGGTCAGTGACGTAGCCCGGCTAAGCCATCGAGTTAGCGTCACTACCAGGCTGGTACAGCCAATCAGGAAGGCGACATGAGCCTCTGAGCATACACATGAGTCATAAAAATCGCCCGCACTTTAAAATCGAACATGGAATGATGTTATTGGAAGAAACCGCTGATGTGATACATGATCATTTTTAAAGAGCGGGTAACAATAATTCACCACAAGTACCCTTTAAGCGGCTCGGCTGATGAGTGAGTGAGTGAGTGATTCGTTTGGATAATGAAGGTGCATTGTGTGGTAGAAGGATTTTTGGACATTTTGGTTCACATGGGCGATTGCCGGGCTTGGGGGAGGTTTTCGCTTTTCGGGTGCACGTGCTGATAATGATTATGTGTTGATCAGGAGTTGGAGTGTGCTGTTTCAGTGGAAGAGGATAACCGGCAGGAGTGGACATTCACTCTGTACGACTTTGACAACAATGGCAAAGTTACAAGAGAGGTAAGACCAGTGTACTGTAGACCAACACACACGTGCTGATGGTCTCTGTATGATTATGACGTCTGATGATAGCACTGATTTTATTTCAATACACTTTTTGTCAAACTTGATAAAATTATTCACAGTTTGCTACTGCTCTGTTTAGCATATGTGCGAAAAAATAAATAAATAATTAAACAAACCCACACAAACACAACCGTGACTTTTAAAATGGCAAAAAACAAACAAACAAAAAAAACAACAAAGTGGCTCAAAATGAGCCACACAATACAATTCCAGCCAATCAGTACCAGTGTAGAGGGGGAGGGGAAATAGGGGCTGGGGGTGTCATTGTTAGGATTCTTGCCTTCACTTGTCCATGTGTCCTGACCACCATTGTCGTTTTTAAGGACATCACTAGTTTGCTGCACACCATCTATGAGGTAGTGGATGCCTCAGTGAACCACTCGCCCAGCAGCAGCAAAACCCTTCGTGTGAAGCTGTCCGTCGCCCCCGACGCCAGCCAGAGGTGGAGGAACACTGGTGGCAGTCATGCCAATGCAGGTACCAGGAACCTGCTGTTCTGTTATGCGTGTGTGGGACATGATAAAAGTCAGGCGGATTCTCACCAAAGAGGATTGGAAGTGTGTGTGTGTGTGTGTGTGTGTGTGTGTGTGTGTGTGTGTGTGTGTGCACGCGCGTGTGTTTATGTTTATGAGCTATTTATATGCACTATGCATTTGAGCAAAGGTCTTTCATAACAGAGTCTTCAAACTGCATCAGATGCTGCTATTTTAATGAACCTGTGTGTGTGTGTGTGTGTGTGTGTGTGTGTGTGTGTGTGTGTGTGTGTGTGTGTGTGTGTTTGGCTCCCTAGGTTGAAAATAGAATAAATGAAGCATTGTTTTTACCTCTTTTATAAATCTTCAAAGTAAAAGCCAAGGAACAAAGGCCTGTTTCTTTGGCAGGTATGTGTGTGTGTGTGTGTGTGTGTGTGTGTGTGTGTATGTGTGTGTGTGTGTGTGAGAGAGAGAGAGAGAGAGAGAGAGAGAGAGAGAGAGAGAGAGAGAGAGAGAGAGAGAGTGTGCGTGTGCACGCACACACACACCCACACACACACACACACACACACACACACACACACACACACATGAGAGTATGAGCGCACATGCCGACACGTGTGTTATGCTGAGAAGCTCAGCACTGTTTCCTTTGATAATGCTTTCCATCTCTCTTTTACTCTCTCTTTTTCTATCAATTTCTCTCTCTCTCTCTCTCTCTCTCTCATTTGCTCTCTCTCTCTCTCTCTCTCTCTCCTTCTCTTTCTCCTTCTCTCTCTCGATCTCTCTCTCTTTCTCTTACTCTCTTTTACTCTCTTTTACTCTGTCTCCTTTCTCTCTCTCTCTCCTCTCTCTCCTTCTCTCTCACTCTCTCTCTCTCTCTCTCTCCCTGATCTCTCTTTTTCTCTTACTCTCTTTGTCTCTCTCTCTCTCTCTCTCTCTCTCTCTCTCTCTCTTAACTGCACTCTCACTTTCTCTCTCTCTCTCTCTCTCTCTTTCTCTTTCTCCTTCTCTCTCTTTATCTCTCTCTCTCTCTCTCTCCCTCTCTCTCTCTCTCTCTCTCTCTCTCTCTCTCAGACATGCCTCTCCCCAGACTAAAAGCTGAAAAATCCTTTGATGAGCCCAAATACTCGGATAAGAAGTCCAGAGGCGTTGTAAGGTACCAGTATCAGACCTTCACTGTTCTGAACCAATCACTGCTAGATGATGTCATCACCGTGCGCCTCTTCTTGAATCACCTGAAAACTCGGTCAAGGCCGACTTTAAGTTTTCTTTGCTAAATTCATGTTTGTAGTGTGAAACATCAGCTTCACGTAAACCCTGGAAAAGCTGCGGGTTTCTTCAACCACTTTCATGTTTTTATCACAAGTACAATTTATTTTCACATCATCTCGAAAGTTTCAGTACATTTACATTTACGAGATTTCAGCATATGCTCGAATCCACAGCGACTTATAATTTTACGATTCATTTATAAAACTGACCATTGGAGAGGTTAGGGCCTTGCCCGACACACATACACACACACACACACACACACACACACGTATATATATATATATATATATATATATATATATATATATATATATATATATATATATATATCTTCTTTTCCTTTCGGCTTTTCCCTTCAGGGGTCGCCACAGCGAATCATCTGCATCCATCTCACCCAATCCTCTGCATCTTCTTCTCTTACACCAACGACCTTCATATATAAATATATATATATATATATATATATATATATATATATATATATATATATATATATATATATATAATTCTAGTAAATTTGGCATAGCCAAGGCTAGCCTAGAGACAAGCTAATTCGAGTTAAGTCGTTTTTCGACTTACGTTGTCTCTCCTGGAACCAATTAACGACGTAAGCCAGGGCATATCTGTGTATCAAACTTAAAATTAAAAAATCTCATTGAAAAGTCAAGGATTCCAGCTCAGGTACCATCATAGTGTCACTGTTGGGCCCTTGTTCAGTTCCAAGTCACTCTGGATAAGGGTGTTTAGCAAATGCTATAAATGTAAATGTGATCTCCATCATGTGAAAGCAGCAGGAATTCCTTGTCTGATATCTTGTACATTACTCTTCTTCTTCTTCTTCTTCTTTTTTTCCTTTCGGCTGTTCCCTTCAGTAGTCGCCACAGCAAATCGTCTGCCTCCATCTCACCCTGTCCTCTGCATCTTCTACTCTTACTCCAACTACCTTCATGTCCTCCTTCACTACATCCATAAATCTTCTCTTTGGTCTTCCTCGAGGCCTTCTGCCTGGTAGATCCAACCTCAGCATCCTACTACCAATATATTCACTATCCCTCCTCTGTACATGTCCAAACCATCTCAGTCTAGCCTCTCGGACATTGTCTCTAAAACGTCTTACATGTGCTGTCCCTCTGATGTGCTCATTCCTGATCCTATCCATCCTCGTTACTCCCAAAGAGAACCTCAACATTTCCATCTCCGCTACCTCCAACTCTGCCTCCTGTCTTTTCCCCAGGGCCACTGTTTCTAAACCATACAACATCGCTGGCCTCAACACCGTCTTGTACACTTTTCCTTTCATTCTTGCCGATACCTTCCTATCACACATCACACCGGACACTTTTCTCCAACCATTCCAACCTGCCTGCGCACACTTCTTCACCTCTTTTCCACACTCTCCATTGCTCTGGATTGTTGAGCCTAAGTACTTAAAATCCTCAACCTTCTTTATCTCTGCCCCCTGTAACCTCACCGTTCCTCTTGGGTCCTTGTCGTTCACACACATGTATTCTGATTTTCTGAGGCTAACCTTCATTCCCCTCCTTTCCAGGGCATACCTCCACCTCTCTAGATTTTCCTGCACTTGTTCTCTGCTCTCACTACAGATCACGATGTCATCTGCAAACATCATAGTCCATGGAGATTCTTGTCTCACCTCGTCTGTCAGCCTGTCCATCACCATAGCAAACAAGATATCTTGTATATTACTAGGTTAGCTTATTTTAGCTAACTGTATGCTAACAGCTCAACCTTTTTTTTTCCACCATACACACCTGTCTGTCTTTTAAAGGTGCTAAAATAAACCCAATTTTTGTACATAACCATAACGCTGGAAATGGAAAGAACCCCATAGTGGCTCAAAACTAGCCACACAACACTATTCCAGCTAATCAGTGTCAGTGCACAGGACAAGATGG
>CM045748.1:29080359-29145359 GCA_024760905.1 Plotosus lineatus | reverse complement strand
AGAGAGCAATAGAAAGAGAGATAGGGAGAGAGAGAGCAATATAGAGAGTGCAATAGGCAATAGAGAGAGAGGATGAGAGAGAGAGAAAGAGAGTGCAATAGAAAGAGAGATCGAGAGAGAGAGAGAGAGAGAGAGAGGGAGAGAGAGAATGAGAGACAGAGAGAAAGGGAAAGAGAGAGAGAGCGATAGAGAGAGAGAGCAATAGAAAAAGAGACAGAGAGAGAGAGAGAGAGCATGATAGAGAGAGTGCAATAGAGAGAGAGAATGAGAGAGAGAGAGAGAGAGAGAGAGAGAGCGCGAGAGAGGGTGAGAGAGAGTGTGTGAGAGTGAGAGAGAGAGAGAGAGAGTGTGTGTGTGTGTGAGAGAGAGAGAGAGAGAGAGTGAGAGAGAGAGAGAGAGAGAGAGTGAAAGAGAGAGAGAGAGAGAGAGAGAGTGAAAGAGAGAGAGAGAGAGAGAGAGAGAGTAAGACAGAGAGGGAAAGAGAGGGAGAGAGGGAGAGAGAGAGAGAGAGAGAGAGAGAGAGAGAGAGAGAGAGAGAGAGAGTGGCTCCAAAAAAGTTCCATTGGTGTTCTGTAGATCATTGGGGCCTCTTTCTTTTTCGAAACATCAAAGTGAGCGCGGCAGCTTTGATGTGGCAGCATGCTGTTTAAGGTACAGCTTGAATGGGAGGATGTCAAGCTGCAAGGTGCCTCTGTATTTTGCGCAGCGAGCTGTGCCGAGCTGGAGATGAAAGGAACGGACCGGGTTTGATAATGAATGTCCAACAAGTAGGAGCCATCTTGAGTGGCGGCGCACCCAGCAGGAGTCAGAGCTTGCGGTGAACCCTGCCCCCTTCGACCTGCTTCTCTCTCTTTCTATTCCCCCATCCCTCCTTCGCTTGTTCCTTCGCCGTCTTCAACCGCACCCTGAAAAGAGTCTCAAGAGTCAACTTTAAGCTTCTCATCAATTAAAACTCAACACACACGCACACGTACACAGATGCTCATCCATACTGGACCTCCTTTGACTGCGGCCTTTTCTCTTCAAGAGACATTTGATCCGTTCTTCTTTTTAAACTTTCATGTCCCCTGACTAATTGGGTACCAATTCTGATGCGAGTCCAGTCAGTTATGATGTCGCTTATCAGTGTCCGTGCTTTATACATTCGAAGCCATTGTGCCATTCTGGCCCGTTATTGGTGCTGACTTCAGACAGCAAGACCGTAGACTCCACAGTATCTTTGATCTTCTGTCGACCGTCTCAAAGGAGCATCTTGCGAAAGTGAAACTTGTAATGTCCTGCAATGATACAGAACCGCTGATATGCTTTTAATTTACTGTGACTGAAGGCTGATCAAACGACACCAGAACAAGGCACTTGTTCCTGTTTGATCCCACTGAAACGGAACTGTTGTGATCTGGAATTGATTAGTTTGTGTCTCAGAAAGTGTTCAGTGGACGAAAATTAAATATCGTATCATAGGAGAAAGCATTTTAAAAAGAGAGACCAAACAGATGGGGTAATTTACACGTGTGATATCTGGTTGACACGTGAGAACTGTAGCTCGGATTACCACTACCATTTCATATAGATTTTTGGAGGCGGTGTCATGCAAGAATCTTGGCGGAAGGAATATACACACCTGCCTGAGAAACATGAGCATCCGCCATGTCAACCAGCCGTAACTACCATGCAAACGTCTCAGCTGATGCTTTATGTATGCTTTGACGTCCACTAAAAAAAATAATAACATCTAGTAGACCATGCGTGCAGACACCGTCATGGCTCCAACGGTTCAACCAACCCAGCGTTTGACCCAGGACTACCAAACTTTCCATGAATGAAAGCCACACCCCCAATGGTTGGTTGGTTCGCAAGGTCGCGCACGTATTCTGATGGAAGTGGGCTGAACATTTACAAGACAATACCGGTTGAGTTAGGAAGATAAAATATCTGCGACTGTAATGTAACCCCAGCTAGTTATGTGACACCAAGGCTTGAGCTGCATTCACACAGGATGTGTGTAAGTGACACGCAAAGTCAATGATCGCCAGTGGAAGAAGCAACGAGACATGGAATTTTCTCAAGTAACGATGTGGGCGGGAACGGAAAGCAACTGAGACGTACTTTGGCGTCAGCGGCTTCCGGTCAGCGATTAGGGGGTGATCAAACGAGAAGTGCAGGACAGCAGCGAGTGACGCAAATGGGAATTTGTAGCTGTTGCATTATAGTCTTAAAAAAATAAAATAAAAATGTCATGTGACATTCATGACATCACAATTTCATCACCTGGTTATTGACCTCATCGCAAAAAAAAAAAAAAAAAAATTCAAAAATGTTTCAAATTGCTGCAAATGTCACAAAAAATGAGGCAAAATAGTCTGAAAATCATCTCAAACAGTCCACGTACATCACGAGAAATTCGCAAAGTTGACATTTTGCTCATTAATTATTTGATTTGTTTTGTTTGAGAGGAAAATCGACGAGTTGGAGACTTTGTTGCAGAATTTTTTTTGTGAAAAGTTTGAGACTTGCTGGCACCTCGCGTGTTCTGTGGATCGCGGCATCATTAGCATTTTGTTCGCGTGAATAAACAGCGAATTGTTTGAAAACAAAAAGCAAACAAAATGTGACTGAATCTTAACCCGAGATTAGTTTTTTCACCAAATATCTGTAAAGCGATCGTAAAGCACGCATAAATCCCTGTCACCCTCTCGCAACTTATGCACCATTTGAACTTTCAAAAAGACCTTGAAGCGAATTTCAAAATTTTTCAAAAAAATTCACAAAAAAATTCGCAAAAAATCAAAATTAAATTGTCCTTTGCTTTTCACCATTTATTCATTTTCTGAACCTCTTAATCCTACTTAGAGTTACAGGCAGGCTGGCGCCCATCCCAACCGACTCTGGGCGAGGGCAGGGTACACCTTGAACAGCTCGCCAGGCCATCGGAGCAGTTACTCTTCCATTGAACCTTGAAAGATTCTGCTGACAGATGCCTCCAAACACTGAGTTCCCCAGAACCTTTTCCTATCCGTTTCCGTAGACCGTGTCAGACAGGTGATCTCGCGTTCAGTTCAGTGCTTATTGCTCCTTGCTTTCTGTGTGACTTTAAGCTTTCATTTATATTGTATAACACTGACCCAGTCATGCCTCGTCATAACTCCAGGATTCACGGTTCGATGCTGAGTTTGGTTTACTGTCTGTGGTGTGTGTTTTTTTTTTTTTTTGTCCATGTTTCTCTGAGTTCTCCTGATTCCTCCCACCTCACACGAGACCTGAGGTGAAATGCCCCAAGTGTGGGTAGTGCACTATAACGGACTATTGTACTGTCCTTGGAGTCTTCACACCTCACGCTCAGTACTGCTTCAAGATCTAGTATGAACTCATGAATCAGTGATAATGATATGCAGAAGTGATGGACCCAGTGGGCCAACTGGTATACATCCATTTCCATCCGTGAAGGCACAGTCTACCCTCAAGGGCTAATTATTGGACCAGTGTATTTGTTTCATTTCATTTTGCTAAATGCTTCATGTTTTATTAAGGACGTGTGGAGGTTGGCTCCTATCCCAGCCAGCCCTGGGCAATGGTGGCATACACTGTGAACATCTCACCAGGCCATTGCAGTGTTAATGCACACATCCGTTCACACTCTCATTCACATCGAGGCACAACTGAGAATATCCAGTGAACCTAATCTGCATGTAGCCAAAGGAACCCGATACAAGCACTGGGAGAACATGTAAACTCCAAACAGAAATGCCCTCACTGAAGCCTATGTCAGATAACATTTGGCAAAGGTGGGTACCTCCTAAACAGCTCTTCTGACCATCACAGAGCCAACACACGTAAGAATTCACAGTAATTTGGAAAAAAAACCAATGAACCTTAATATGTATGTCTTTAGATTGTGGGAGGAAACCAGAGTACCCAGAGGAACCCCACACAAACACATGAAGAACATGCACACAGTGACCTCAGAGCTCAGGACTCAAACTCAGGACCTTCTTGCTGTGAGGCAGACGTGCTAACCACTACAGCGCTGTCCTGCTATACTTGTGGTTGACTGAAACCTAAAACGTAGTGTCGATCTTAGGTCATCCAGTCATCATTTTCTGAACCGCTGCATCCTAATTAGGGTCACAGGGAGGCTGGCGCCCATCTCAGTTGACTCTGGGCGAGGGCGTTGATCCGAGCTGATGAGAAGAAACAGAATGGAGTCCATGTGCATCCTTCTACTGTCAGTAAAGCACTCCCCAGTTCACTTCTTCTCAACATCTCCACAGCCTGCAGTGATACACGCGGAACACCAATGATAAAAGCCATGCTGGACGTTTTTTAGTCGAACGGAACCTTGTAGGATTTTCAGCAGCTGTCAGAAGGAAGAATGCTCAGTGGCGTACAACTGACAAGTGGTTCAACAAAACTGCACAAGCTTGCACTTCATGTGTATCATATGTGACACAGTCAAACTTAATTCCTCCCAGAGCGTCTGTCTTCTGGTTATTGCTGAGCGCATGTCACTGCCGGGCTTCGGCGAGACAGATCTGTGAAAATCATTCATTCAGTTAGGGGGGTAAGAGAGTAGCAGCGGTCTCGGGACAGTGGAGCGAAAAAATAAAGAAGCACAGACTGCACGTCTCATTACTGAGAGCAGTGGATTTTTTTCACACCCTCAGTTCAGCCACACTGTAAATCACACAGAGAACAACATCCCTCACCATAAACCACTGAAAGCAGCTCCTGATTCCAGACACTGGGTTTCAAAACACAGCACGAACCCACTGATACGAGCAGTTCTACTCTATCTATCTATCTATCTATCTATCTATCTATCTATCTAGCTGTATGTCTGTCTGTCTGTCTGTCTTGTCTATCTAGCTATCTATCTATCTGTCTATCTGTCTGTCTATCTGCCTGCCTGCATGCCCATTATGTCTGCCTGTTTGTTTGCCCAGAGACATGTACTATATGTTAGTCTGTCTGTCTGTCTACCTCTCTGCCCATCCAAAGATATCTCTATCTATCTATCTATCTATCTATCTATCTATCTATCTATCTATCTATCTATCTATCTGTCTGTCTGTCTGTCTGTCTGTCTGCCTGTCTGTCTATTTGTCTGTCTGCCTGCCTACATACCTATCTGTCTGCCTGTTTTTTGCCCAGAGATATGTATGTTAGCCTGTCTGTCTGTCTACCTCTCTGTCCATCCAAAGATCTATCTATCTAGCTAGCTAGCTAACTGTCTGTCTGTCTGTATATCTATCTGTCTGCCTGTCTGTCTGTCTCTCTGTCTGTCTTGTCTATGTAGCTGCCCATCTATCTATCTGTTTGTCTGTCTGCCTGCCTGCCTGCATGCTCATATGTCCGCCTGTTTGTTTTCGCAGAGATATGCACTGTATGTTAGTCTGTCTGTCTGACTACCTCCCTGTCTCTCTCTCTATCTATCTATCTATCTATCTATCTATCTATCTAGCTATCTATCTATCTGCCTAGCCGGCTGTTTGTCCAGATCTGTATGTCAGATAATCTATCTGTCTGTCTGCCTGCCTATCTATCTGTAACCCTTGACTTCCTCTGATGGGGAGCTTGACCTTAAATCATAAAAGATAATCTATGGTACATTTACCTTGACTGGACCACCTTAAGTACCCATGTTTGAACAGGTAGGTAATATTTTATTTCATGTTTTATATACTTATTGTTATATTACTGTTATATTTACTTTCACAAAATCAAGGATGCTGCAATGGCCTGGTGAGCTGTCCAGGGTGGATCAGAAAGCGAATGAATCATAATCAAAGATGATTCCATAATTGAGCTTTGCTTGCCCTTTGAGATGCATTACACCAGTTCATCATCAGTTCATTTTCTGTACCCGCTTAATCCTAATTTGGGTCACGGGGAGGCTGGTGCCCATCACAGCCAACTTCGGGCGAGGGCAGAGTACACCCTGGACAGCTCGCCAGGCCATCACAGGGTGGAAACACGCTGACGGCTTTGCAGCCTACTCTTGTCGAAAGTCAGCAATGGTTTTTTACATGCCTCACACCATAGACAGTGACAGACATGGCTGGCTTTGATAACCCAGTTAGCTCCACTGGGGGGGGGGAGAGTAACAACCTTGTGCAGAGTGGGACTCGAACCCCCAACCTTTGGATCAGCGATTCACCGCCCTATACCACTAGACCACCACTGCCACATGCATTACACCAAGGGTGCCAAACTCATTCCCTAAAGGGCGTGTGGCTGCAGGGTTTGGTTTCAACCAGGCAGTGACCAATCAACTGCCTGAAGACTCAGATCAGTTACGTATATGAGGCAAGTCAAGTGTGCTGCTGCTTGGCTGAAACAAAAAAAATCTGCAGCCACATGGCATTTTGTATGAGTGTGACACCCCTGCACTACACAGTACTAGTGCGCCATCTAGTGTCTAATATCAGTGCTACACTAAGTTCCATGTCCTCCTCCCCAGATATGCGGATGTCTCTCGTGTGACTGTATTTGCCTCACAGTGACTTTGGTGACCTGCCCAGGGTTTACCCTCCTCTCTCCAGTGTATATTTCATTGCATGTACAGGGCTTTAGACTGTGGGGAGGAAACACAAGGTTCAAGCCCTTAGAAACTTTGAGTTCGATATCTTGTGAATCGAATTTATATTTAATTATTTAATGTCTAATAATAATAATAATAATAATAATAATAATAAATTATTATTGTCATCATCATCATAATGCAGCCGTGAGAGGCGGCACAAGCCAGTGTTCATCTTCACGCCAGTCCCGAGCCCGGATAAATGCAGAGAGTTTCGTCAGGAAGGGCATCCGATGTAAAACATATGCCAAAATTTGATATGCGAATCATAAAAACTAATGCCATACCGGATCGGTCGAGGCCCGAGTTAACAACGACCACTACTAGTGCTGTTAACCAACAGGGTGCTGGTGGAAACGAGTTGGAAACTGTTGGCCAAAGAAGGAGAGGTGGGAGGCGTGTCCGTAGGCGGAGAGAGAGAAGAAGAAAGGCATGGGTCTAGGACTGAGAGTAGGGACTTTGAATGTTGGAACTATGACAGGAAAAGGTAGAGAGCTGCCTGACATGATGCAGAGGAGGAAGTTGGACATACTGTGTGTTCAGGAGACCAGGTGGAAAGGTAGCAAGGCTAGAAGATTAGGATCAGGGTTTAAGCTGTTTTATCATGGTGTGGATGGGAAGAGAAATGGAGTAGGAGTCATCTTGAAGGAGGAGTTTGTCAGGAATGTTCTAGAAGTGAAAAGAGTGTCAGACAGAGTGATGAGTCTCCAGTTAGAAGTTGAAGGTGTGATGGTCAATGTTGTTAGTGCTTATGCCCCACAGGCAGGATGTGAGCAAGAAGAGAAGGAGAGATTCTGGAGTGAGTTAGATGAAGTGATGCAGAGTACCCCCAGAGGAGAAAGAGTGGTCATTGGGGCAGACTTCAATGGACATATTGGTGCAGACAACAGAGGGGACAAGGAAGTGATGGGTGAGTTTGGTGTGCAGGACAGGAACACTGAAGGACAGATGTTGATTTTGCAAAAAGGGTGGCAATGGCTGTGGTGAATACTTTTTTCCAGAAGAAACAGGCGCATCGGGTGACTTATAAAAGTGGAGGTAGGAGCACACAGGTAGACTACATCTTGTGTAGATGATGTAATTTGAAGGAAGCCAATGACCGCAAAGTAGTAGCGGGTGAGAGTGTTGCCAAACAGCATAGGATGGCGCTGTGCAGGTTGACACTGATGGTGAGGAAGGTGAAGAAGGTAAAGGCAGAGCAGAAGACAAAGTGGTGGAAGCTGAAAAAAGAAGAATGTCATGTTGTCTTCAAGGGGGAGTTGAAACAGGCTTTGGGTGGTCAGGAAGTGCTTCCAAATGACTGGACAACTACAGCTAATGTGATCAGAGAGACAGGTAGGAGAGTTCTTGGTGTGTCCTCTGGAAGGAAAGTAGATAAAGAGACTTGGTGGTGGAATGAGGAAGTGCAGGAGTGCGTACTAAGGAAGAGGTTAGCTAAGAAGAAGTGGGACATTGAGAGGACCGAAGAGAGTAAACAGGAGTACAGGGAGACACAGTGTAAGGCAAAGGTAGCGGTATGAAAAGGCCAAACAGAGGGCGTATGATGACCTGTATGCTAGGTTGGACAGTAAGGAGGAAGAAAATGATTTATACAGGTTGGCACAGGAGAGAAATAGAGATGGGAAGGATGTGCAACAAGTTAGAGTGATTAAGGACAGAGAGGGAAATGTATTGACTGATGTCAGAAGTGTGCTGGGAAGATGGAAAGAGTACTTTGAAGAGCTGATGAATGAGGAAAATGAGGGAGAAAAAAGAGTCGAAGAGGTGACTGTTGAGGACCAGGAAGCAGCAAAGATTAGTAAGGGTGAAGTGAGGAGGGCATTGAAGAGGATGAAGAGTGGAAAGGCAGTTGGTCCTGATGATATACTGGTGGGGGTATTAAAGTGTGGAGGAGAGGTAGCAGTAGATTTTCTGACAAGAACATTCAACAAGGTCTTAGAGAGTGAGAGGATGGTGGCGGAATGGCGAGAGAGAGAGAGAGAGACACACAAACACACACACACACACGTGCGCGCACACACAGACAGACACACACACACACACACACACACACATACAAACAGGGGGTAGAGACAGACAGAGAGGAGAGAGAGAGAGAGAGAGAGAGAGAGAGAGAGAGAGAGAGAGAGAGACAAACACACACACACACACGTGCGCGCACACACAGACACACACATACAAACAGGGGGTAGAGACAGACAGAGGAGAGAGAGAGAGAGAGAGAGAGAGAGAGAGAGAGAGAGAGAGAGACGGGGCGCGGGGGTTGTTGATAGAGACGGGGACGGCGAACAGATAGACAGAGAGAGAGAGAGAGAGAGAGAGAGAGACAAACACATACACACACACACACACACACACTGGAGGAAGACAGAGACAGAGAACCAGAGAGAGACAGAGACAGAGACACACACACACAGTGGGGGGGGACTTTATGATATTGGGCTATTATTATAATACCGGAAAGAAAGAACAAACCATCCATGGCTGAATTTGTACAATTATAAATGAATATCAAGATCAGCACTTTTTTCGACTCCTCTGTAAGTTTGGTGTAGTTTCACTTTCAGTTCGGAAACAGCGTCAGTCGCCTCCGTGTCACACGAGCGCATTGCTTGATATTATTACAGGCTTGAGCAGATCACACACAGAGCGCGCGGCACACAGGACAGAGTGCAGCAGCGCTTTAATCGGGATCAGAGCTCAGTACGGGTTTCAGATTGTGGAGGATAAACTAATCTCGAGAAATTATCGCAGCAGGTACGTCACTCTTCAACTCTGCACACTGCGCATGTCCGAGGATTTCAGAATTCACAGCTCTTAATGTCTCGTTTTTATTAGAAAAATATACATACAGTATTTATATTGGCTAAGATGAGGAGATACCGTTGCGTGTGTGTGTGTCTGTGTGTGTGTGTGTGTGTGTGTGAGGATGAAAGGGAGGTGCACAGAGATGTGTGATATTTAATATAAATATGCATTTGTAGTTTGAGTCACGTGACATTTGTCACTTAATGTTTAATTTATGGATTTTCCTGGTATGCAGCAGCTTCAGACACACCCCCCCCCCAACATCACTCAATCATTTACCAAACCTCTTAATCCTACTCTCAGGATCAAGGGTAAGCTGGAACCTGTCTCAGCCGACACTGCTCAAAGGCGGTGTACACCCTGAACAGCTTGCCAGACTATCTCAGGGCAACACCCATACAACCACTGACACAGACACTCACACAGCCACTTGGCCTTATGTGCAGTCGTTGGATTGTAGGAGAAAACCAGCATCCTCAGAGGAAACCCACTCAAGCAGGCGGAGAACATGCCAACTCCACAGAGAAACAGTCGAGCCTGGGACTTAAACCCATCACCTTCTTGCTGTGAGGCAGATACGTTAACCACTAGGCCACAGGGCCTCCCCATTTTTTAAGGAAAATTGAAAATGAACTGTAATGTCCAATTAAAATCACAATTCATTCCGAATTTATTTTCTTTCAGTCCTGTGTCATTTCAGTCATTTTTTTCAGCCCTGTGTCCAAAAGGAAGACGTTGACTTAATATTACGTATTTGCCACAGATTTAGGATTATTGGTTGTCCTGCTTGACACACGACCATGATGGAACTTCTAGACTTGTGAATTCTTTTTCTTCATTTGTCAAATTTTTGGAGTGAAATATAATGATGTTACTAGACTACCTTTGCTACCTCTGGTTATTTGGAAGATGGCTATCTCTTGACTTTTTTTTTTTGTGTGTGTGGATGGAGGGACACAAAGTTGAAGTGAAAAGGAGTTAATCAGCCTCCACACTGGATCAACCCTTTTCCATTTTCATTCGTGACATGGACTTGTGTGACTCCTGTCATGGAGCTCAAGGATGTTTTATTTCTGGCTACAGGCTATGACCTTTTCTTTTGGACCATCCTAAATTTAAGAACATCTTTCCTTTATCATCTGGTATCAAATGGACGGTTGTTACTTCTTGCAGTTATGGACATAGTTGCCAATGGGGCATAAAACACAGAGCTTATGAATCATTCTCTGATGATCATAAATATCTTACGTTGTCAAATAACTCATTTTCTTGAGTAACCTGAATTTGAAGACCCTTCCACTTGTTCTACAATGTTTCTGCATCAGGCAAGGAATATAGTCCATCATCAGAATTTTTGTGCCGTCCCAGAAATGAACCGGTACCTCTAAAAGCAGTACACTGTATGCTACATAGGAAGCTGAGTCATGTATGCACAGCAGCTGGTGCTCAGACAAAGAGCAGAACTGTTGGCAGCGCTGTGCTGTGGTGGCACCGCTGAACCTTTGGATTCTGTGCTTGACCTGCTGTTGGCTTGGGGCGTCCTTGTTTGGGAAGACTACCACAATGTCCAGGGCCTTAATAAGCCCCTCTGTTCCAAAACTCGAGACCTTCTGGACTTGGTATACACCAAGGGAGATGAGGCCTGCAGTCTGATGCTGGCTGCTTTTGATCAAGTCTTACCCAAAGCCCAGAAATCTGGACTTTGCTTTGGCAGTGGTGCCTCAAAGCGAAGGGACATCAAAAAGACTTCCCAAAGTGCCAGTGAAGCTTTGCTGATTGACAGACCAACACTGGTAAAAAAGATTCAGGACAAACTTGATGGGGTTTTGGATGCTCTGATGGAAGCTGGTTGCTTTACTTCACAAGACTGTGATGCAGTGCTGTTACCCATTTATACACGTTCACAGAAGGTAAGCAAAGGATTGGACCAGTCCTGGACCAGTTGCTTCTTGTGTAAGATTTTATTGTTAGGATATGTACTGTGTTTCTTTATGTTTCTGGTTAGGTAAGAAAGCTGTTGGACCAAGTAAGGTACAGAGGAGAGGCTGCAGCCAATGCTTTACTGCAGTATCTCCAGCATGTCAGCATTAAGCCACAGGGTGTGAAAGAAGACAAGCAACTCTTTAATGGTATGGATGTGATTTTCAGTTGTTCAGCTCATTTCATTTATTTACTTTCTCCTCCTGTTGAAGTTATGATTTAAATTTGAATTCAAATATACAAAGCAACCTTCACTTGATAACTTTGAATTGTGGGAACTCCACATACCCTGTTTTGGATGATGGGGAGATTTGACCCCATCCAAGCCGACACTGGGCATAGGCAGAGTTTACTCCGAATAGCTCTTTAAACCATTCATTCATTTATTTTCTGAACCCCTTAGCTGAGTCTGTGGGGCCGGTGGTGTCGTGGTTAGGGTGCCGTGCTCATGATCGGGAGGTTGTGAGTTCAAATCCCACTGAGACCCTCACTGTGCTAAGACCCCTGGGCAAGGTCTCAACCACAGGTGCAGTGGATATGTTAATAAACAGTTTTAGAATTTATTAAGAGGGCAGTGGTAGCTCAGTGGTAATGTGGTGGATTACAGATTCCAAGGTTGGGGGTACAAGCCCCACTGTCACCGGGTTGTCACTGCTGTCCAACCTGTGCATCTAACTGGGTTATCAAAGGCTGGCCATGTCTCTCACTGTCTGTGGTGTGAAATTGCTTACTTTCATAAGGAGTAGCTACATAACCGTCAGCATGGTGATGGCCTGGCAAGCTGTCCAGGGTTTACTATGCCATCGCCCCGAGTCGGCGGAGATGGGCACTGGCCTCCCCATGACCCTAATTAACATTAAGTGGTTCAGAAAATGATCAAAGGAAAGAGTTCCCCTAGTGCAGCGAGGTGGGTTATTAAAGGCCATCCATGTTTTTCACTGTCTGTGTAAAAATATGTAAAAGCACGTAAAAGAACCATTGCAGTCATTTGAAAAGTACTAGTAGTTGGATTACCGTTAGTGTGTCTCTGCCCTGCAATGGCCTGGTGAACTGTTCAGAGTGTACTCTGCTCTTGCCCAGAGTCAGCCGAAATGGGTGCCTGCCTCCCTGCAACCTTAATTAAGATTATACGGTTCAGAAAAATAAATGAATGAATTCTACCATGAGTCCCGAGAGTGGGCCAGCAGTCAGCCGTAGCAGAATTCCAGACAGACCTTTTTATTCTTCATTGACAGCAATACAGTAGTTACATTCTTCCTAATTGATGATTCCTTATTACTCTCTTCTCCAGAATGCCTTATCTACCAGAACAAGCTTTGCAGCTCCATTGCCGCTCAGTCACACTTTCTCAGCACATATGGTGGAACAGGAAGGTTTTCTTTAGATGACATCTATACTGATGGCCTTTTAGAAGTGGTGCAAAGTGAAAGAGAGGTTACAGCTCTGGGACTGCAAGATCTGGTGGGTCTGCCTGGGACTGTCAATGAGGAAGCTGACACAATACTTGTTTCTGGTGAAGCAGGCACTGGTAAGAGTACCCTGCTGCAGAGACTCCACCTGTTGTGGGCTCGAGGTACCTTGTTGGTCGACATTCTTATGCTGTTCCCCTTCAGTTGTCGTAAACTGAATGCTGAGCAGAGACTACTCTCTTTGAAAGAGCTCCTGTTCCTGCACTGCTGCTGGCCAGACCGGGGTCAAGAAGAAATTTTTCAGTTTATCCTTGACCATCCTCACCTAGTTCTTTTCACCTTTGATGGACTTGATGAGTTTAGGCAGAGCTTTACAGATGAAGAGCGCCATTGCTGCCCCACAGAGAAAGCACCAGTGCCCACTCTGCTTTTCAACCTGCTTCAAGGTACCTTAATGAAAGGGGTGAAGAAGGTGGTAACCAGCAGGCCTCAATCAGTGAATCAAACTCTGAAACAATATCTCCGTAAAGAAGTCCTGGTCAAGGGTTTCTCTCCTGTTGGAATTGACCATTTTGTAAGGAAACACCACAATGATGTCACTGTAGCTACTCAGGTTGTGAAGTCTCTTGAGGCTAACACAGCTCTGCTTGGGCTCTGCCATATTCCTGTTTTCTGCTGGATTATATCAAAGTGTTACAAAGAGTTGCTCGGATGTGGGAAAGGCAGTCCTCAGACGGTCACTGATGTGTACGTCATGGTTCTGAAGCATTTTCTCCAGAAGCAAGAGCCTCAGGGACGCAAGACTTTGGCAAAGGGATGGCTACAGGAACATCTAGAGTTGGTGAAAAGACAAGGACAGTTGGCAATGAAAGGGTTAGAGACTTCCTGTTATGTCTTCACAGAGTCAGACTTGCACAAATTTGGCATTACAGAGGAGGACCTTGGTCTGGGGTTTCTTATACACTGTAAAGACCTCTCTGATTGTACAGACTGCAAACACTTTGAGTTCCTGCATATAACAATGCAGTGCTTCTTTGCTGCACTATATATGGTTCTCAACAACAGTGGCAACTGCTCTGCCATCCTAAATCTTTTCCGGTCCTATTGCAAACAACCAAAAGTTCTTAATCACAACTGTCTTGTCCACTGCATGAAGTCAGCTGCTGATGAATGCAATGTTAGAGAAATCCCAAACCAGCAGATTACTTCAGAGTTCATTGCAGGTCTTCTTTCCCAACGCTATCACAATCTCCTCATACAGTGCTGTCCTGCTGGCTTGCTCAAGAAAAAATCCAAGCACGTGGTAAAGTGTTTGTCTAAGGGTATACAGAGACATTTCAAATCAATCCCACCCCCAGTGAAGGATGAAAAGAAGAGCATGCATGCCATGCCCAGTTTTGTTTGGCTCATTAAGTGCATCTATGAAATGCAGGAGAGTGAGATTGCTAAGGGTGCAGTGGCCAATCTAGAAGTAGAGCACCTGAAGTTAATATACTGTAATATTGGGCCAGTGGAATGCACTGCTCTGGCTTATGTACTCAGGTACCTACAGAGTCCTGTCGGAATACAGCTGGACAACAACTCGGTGGGGGACGTGGGATTGGAACAACTCCTGCCATGTCTTCATGTTTGTCACTCCCTATAGTAAGAATGCAATGCCATTGACAATTCTTAAATTTATTGAATTCTCAATACATTCCTCATTCGTTCATTTATTCATTTTCTGAACCGCTCAATCCCAATTAGGGTCATGGGGAGGCTGGCGCCCATCTCAGACGACTCTGGGCAAGGGCAGAGTACAACCTGGACAGCTCGCTAGGCCATCGCAGGGCAATAACATGCTGACGGTTATGCAGCTCCTCTTGTCGAAAGTCAGCAATGGTTCCTTTACATGAACCTCACACCATAGACAGTAACAGACCTGGCCGGCCTTTGATAACCCAATTAGCTGCACGGAGGGAGTTGGGGTGGGGGATCCTTTGACTAATGGTTTCTTAAATATTGCAATTAATACAGAAACACGCTGACGTCTATGCAGCTACTGTTGAAGAAAATCAGCAATGGTTCTTTTACACACCTCTCACCATGATGGGAGAGTGTGTGTGTGTGTGTGTGTGTGTGTGTGGGGGGGGGGGGTGGCAGCAGTGATAAGAGTGGATGGTGGGGCTTGAACCCCCATCCTTAGAATCAGTAATCCAGCACCTTACCACCGGGTCACCCAATCATACAAATATACAGATGCAAAATTGTCAAAAATTACTTCTGTTCCCTGACTGTAAAACTGCCCTAAAATATTTCAATTACAAGTATCTTCCTAGAGTATACGGTGAAAATATAACATTGCAAATTTAACGTTCTAAGCTGGGCAGCGATGGCCCAGTGGTGAGGTGCTGGATCGCTGATCCCAAGGTTGGGGGGGGTTCAAGCCCCACTCTCAACGGGTTGTCACTGTCCTCCCACTGCACTAACTGGGTTATCAAAGGCCGGCAATGTCTCTCACTGTCTATGGTGTGAGGTTCATGTAAAAGAACCATTGCTAACTAGCTGCATAGATGTCAGCGTGTTTCTGCCCTGTGATGGCCTGGCGAGATGTCCATGGTGTACTCTGCCCTCGCTGGGATGGGTGCCAGCCTCCCCACGACCCTAACGAGCATTAATCGGTTACAGAAAATGAATGAATGAATGAACAGTTCTAAGCTTCTGAAAGAGGTTCCAAATGGAATATTTAGGTGTTTCACCAATGCGACCCTATTTTGACCTACAATATAATATTGAAGATTAGGCAGAACATGAAAGCTGCACAGAAATGCATTTTCTGAGCACAGTGGCTCCTTTGCTCTAAGGCGGGTGTACTAACAACCACACCACCATGCTACCCAATATGCAAATAAATATTCTAAATTGAGTACAAGTCTGAACGCAGTCACTTCAAGGCTGTTTAGTCTGAGTCACTGGGGGGAGGTGGGATGTGGAAGATTCGCCTTTAGAAAAGACTTCAACATATGGAGTCTGTAAAGGGACACTGAAGAAGAAAGAAGCCTTTGGTTTCTCGTGCACATGAGAAAATTTCTCTTGTGCACCAGAGAGTTGCAGAAGTGTTTTTTTGTTGTTGTCTTCCTCTGATGTCAACTTGTGGGTTCCATACCAACAAGATACTCTCGAGAAAAACAAAGCTATTCTTGCAGAAGCTTTTATGCATAGTATTAAAGCTGGAGTTGGTATATTTTAGCTGTACAGTATATGCAAACTACTATACAGGTTGAAATTGTTTCAATAGCAACAGCAATCTATAATTTATGAAATCTAAAAAAAAAAAGGTTGGGAAAAAATCTGTCATCTGTGGCCAATGGGGTTGTGTAAAAACACCAACCAATCACTGCAAGGTGGTCAACTCACAAATATCCAATGAAATACTTTCATGTCTTGCTGCACATCTGTGGTTCTACCATGCATGTCCCTGCAGTCAGAATGCATCTGAAGGTGGTGTGGCTTTGGAAGGGACTCCGAGGGTACAGAAGAACCCTGAATAGATGCTACGTTAAAATTTTACGAACTGTCCAGATTACCAATCCCAGCTTTAAATTTCACAGTGTTTAAGAAATCAAACACACACTTATAGGGCGGTGGTGGCCTGGTGGTAAAGGTGCTAGATCACTGATCCCAAGGTTGGGGGTTCAAGCCCAACTCTCAACAGGTTGTCACTGACCCCCCCCCCTCCCCTCCCCCCAGTGCAGCCTAGCTGGGTCATCAACGGTCGGACGTGTCTCTCACTGTCTATTGTGGGAGGTCCATGTAAAAGAACAATTGCTGAATTTTGACAAGAGTTTCTGCAGAGCCGTCACCGTGTTTCTGCTCTGCAGTGGCCTGACGAGCCATCCGGGGTGTACTCTACCCTCATCTACAGTCGGCTGGGATGGGTGCCAGCCTCCCAGCGACCCTAATTAGGATTAAGTGGTTGCAGAAAATGAATGTATGACACACACTTATATTTAGTTCTGTTTCTTTTCAACCTTGACAGTTTAAGGAACAATAATATATCCGATGAAGGGATCCGTAAACTTGTTGAGAAGGGAGTGCACTGCGATTGCTTCAAGAAAGTAGCGTGAGTTTGTAAAATAATTCTGTTGTCAATTCATACCATCTTACAAAATAAATTTTGAGTCGTTTTATTTTTAAATACAACTTTAATTTGTGCAGGCTGTTTAACAACAAACTAACGGATGACTGCACAAAGTATCTTGCGCTGCTGATGAAGACAAAGAAGAACTTCCTTTCATTAAGGTATTATATAAAATTGTACCTAATAATAATTAGTAAATAATATTTAATTAATAACCACAAGATTTTGAACAGGCAGCGGTGGCCAGGTGATAAAGGTGCTGGATCACTGATCCTAAGGTCGGGGGTTCAAGCCTCACTTTCAGCAGGTTGTCACTGTCCCCCCAGTGCACTAACTGGGTTATGAAAGGCCGGTCGTGTCACTCACAGTCTATGGTGTGAGGTTTGTGGAGAAGAACCATTGCTGACTTTTGACAAGAAGATCTGCATAGCCATCAGCGTGTTTCCATCCTGCGATGGCCAGGGTGTACTCTGCCCTTTCCTGGAGTCTGCTGGGATGGGCGCCAGCCTCCCCGGGACCCTAATTAGGATTAAGCAGTTACAGAAAATGATGAAATGAATGAAGATTTTTGAACACAAGCTTCATAACCCAGCGAAATTGTATGAGGACTAATGAAGACACTGTCTCTAGTCCAAAAGGAAATTATGGACGGCAAAACTAACGGGACTTCTGCTGGTTTCGCCATATTAAAATTACACTGTAATGAACTGACAACTTTGTTTGGAGTTGGCACTGATGTGATATTTGGATATGCACAAAGATTAAAGTTTTACCATCATCATCATCATCATCATCATCATCATCATCATCAATTAATCATTTATTAGGGTTTCAGTGAGGCTACAGCACAGCCCATCGTGGGGCAACACACTCACACATCCATTCCCATTCACAGTCACAGTCACATCTAGGGGCAACAGCCAATCAGCTTAATGTATACATCTTGGGATTGTGGGAGGAAACTTGGAGTATCTGAAGGAAACCCACACAAGCAAGGGGAGAGCGTGCAAACTCCATTTCTTCCTGTAAGGTGGATGTACTGCCCACTGTGCTACTGTGCCACCCATAAAATCTTTTTGAATATGAAAAAAAAGAAAAAAATCTGTCAAGGATTAACTATAACGTCCGTTTGTATAGTGTGTGTGTGTGTGTGTGTGTGTGTGTGTGTGTGTGTGTGTGTGTGTGTGTGTGTGTGTGTGTGTGTGTGTGTGTGTGTGGATGTTGAGTTTATTTAAATGAAGCTGAAACTCTCTTGTAATCTTATCAATAATGTGTACTATATTCATTCTTTACAGACTTGGAAATAATAACATCACCTCCCAGGGGGCGGAGCAGCTGGCAGAAGGGCTGAGATACAACACATCACTGCAGTACCTTGGGTGAGATTTTTTTTGTAATTTATTTCCATCACTTCCACAGCGATATTCAGTATAATTGTGGATGCGGTAGATGATGTGTGATTTACGGATACAGTAAAGGGCTAAATTAAAAATTTCAGAAACTATGCTGTTCAGTTCAGTTCATTTTCTGTACCCGCTTAATCCTAACTAGGGTCGCGGGGAGGCGGGCGCCCATCCCAACCAACTCTGGGTGAGGGCAGAGTCCACACTAGACAGCTCGCCAGGCCAGTGCAGGCGGAAACACGCCGACGGCGTTGCAGCCTACTCTTGTCGAAAGTCAGCAATGGTTCTTTTACATGCCTCTCACCATAGACAGTGAGAGACATGGCCGGCCTTTGATAACCCAGTTAGCTGCACTGGGGAGGACAGTAACAACCTTGTAGAGAGTGGGACTCGAACCCCTAACCTTTGGATCAGCGATCCAGCGCCCTATAACACTAGACCACCACTGCCCTGACACTCTGCTGTCTGATTCAATTATATTCATTGTTAACATTCATTCATTCATTTCTGAACCACTTAATCCTGATCAGGGTCGCAAGGAGGTTGGCTCCCATCTCAGCCGACTCTGAGCAAAGGACAAAGGTACACCGTGGTCAGCTCAACAGGCCATCACAGGGCAGAAAAACACTAACGGCTATGCAGCTCCTCTTTATGAAAGTCAGCAATGGTTCTTTTTTCTTTGAGGTCCCACATGCGTACACCTTTATAATAGAGAACAGGCCATCCTGCAGATCTGGAGTCAGTAGTCAGCTCCTCGTGCAGAATGTTTTCAGTATTCTTCCATTTTGCATCAGGCAGACATGGCCGAGCTAGAGCGAGCGTCTTTTTGTGAGCAGGGGGTACATTGAAAATGCATCCTGTGCCTTGTCCTCGTACGATGTCGTTAACAATCGTCATGAGACAATACACTGATATTTACAGAGCCTGAGGTGAATGTGTGCTTTACTACACTTTACTATATTGCACCCTTGATGGGTGGGAAGTGGATATGAATAATCGTGTAGTCTTCACTATCACATGATCACCACCAACCAGGGAGAGGTGAAAGCATACACACACACACACACACACACACACACACACACACACACACACCCACCTCTTTTCAAACTGCTGCACATGTGTATTTTGGGGGCAGTCTAAAACACAAAAGCTCACAGTAGCCCATGATTTGCCGGCTATCAGACAATTAGCTCCCATGGCATCCCATCCACCATCTTAGTTACTACAATTCATAACAAACTCCTTGTGCCCTTGAGCTGTCAAAACATCATTGTATTTCCTCAGAATTTATGCTGTTGTGTGTCAAATCTGACCGTGAGTAGCACTGTCCAAGATGGTGAAGCGAAGTCCCACCACCAACAGCACAGCATACAACTCAAAACACACAACACTGTCACCTTTGATATCAATGGGTTGCAACAGAAGTAGAACACATCAGGTTCCCCTTCAGTCCCTCTTATAGCCGAAAAGAGGAATCTGAGGCCTCAGAGACAGTGAAAGTTTAGAAAAGAAACCCCTGGGCGTTTCCAGATTTGAATTGGAGGTTTCGCTGATCTTGAGCTCACTGAACTCTGATTCCTATTTTTTGATGATGAACATGGAAGCCAATGTTGTCTTAGGTTTTTGTGTGTGTGCGTGTGTGTGTGTGTGTGTGTGTGTGTGTGTGTGTGTGTGTGTGTGCGTGTGTGTGTGTGTGTGTGTGTGTGTGTGTGTGTGTGTGTGTGTGTGTGTGTGTGTGTGTTTCGAGACAAAATGTTTTAAAGGATGACAAAATCAAATAAAGATTCTCATGTTGGACCTCATTGTTCTTTTATATATATATGTATATATACCTCCAGTGCAGCTAACTGGGTTATCAAAGGCCGGCCTCTCACTGTTGATAGTGGGAGGTTCATCTAAAAGAACCATTGCTGACTTTCAACAAGAGGAGCTGCATAGCCATCAGCGTGTTTCCACCCTGCGATAACCTGGCAAGTTGTCCAGGGTGTACTCTGCCCTCGCCAGAGTTGGCTGGGATGGGTGCCAGCCTCTCAGTGATACTAATTAGCATTAAGCAGTTCCAGAAAATGAACTGATATATATATATATATATATATATATATATATATATATATATATATATATATATCTTCTTCTTTTGCTTTCGGCTGCTCCCTTCAGGGGTCGCCACAGCAAATCATCTGTCGCCATCTCACCCTGTCCTCTGCATATATATATATATATATATATATATATATATATATATATATATATATATATATATATATATATATATATGTGTGTGTGTGTATACCTCGTGACTTAAATATTCATCAAATTTAAAAAATGAAAGAAAAATAGGAAAAGTTAAAGAAAACGCCACTAAACAAGGCCAATTATGCAAATTATGCAAAATACAATAAAAAAAACATGAAAATTGCATACATTTTTATGTGAGGTGCGCATCTGTGTGCGTGCTCGAGCGCGTCTGGATGTGTGTGTATTTATATTTTATTAATATTTTATTTGCATCTTATGTCTTATTTTTGAATGTTTAATTATTATTACATATAAGCATTTGTGAGGCCGGTGGTGTACTGGTTAGGGTGATGGGCTCATGCTCGGGAGGTTGTGGGTTCAAATCCCAGTGAGACCCCCACTGTGCTAAGACCAAAGATCTTAACCACACATGTGCCTCTGTTCACCTCACAGTATAAATGGGTCCCAGTAAAAATATACTGGGAAGGTAACCTGCGATGGACTAGTGTCCCATCCAGGAGGAGTTGACCTCCTAGTTGCTTCAGGCTACAGAATCCGGGGATAAGCACCAGTCCGATGAACCAGTAGGCTCGGGTGTTAAAAGCCCAACGGACTTTACCTTACTATTATATATAAGCATTTATAGCATCGAATATGTATTTATTGATATTATATCCACATATACATGTACGTATACATCAGTCAGGGGCGTCGATCCGACTTTGCGGAAATCTGCAGTCACGGGGGGGGGGATCTCGGTCCCAATTAACCGCGGAAGTCAGGGATCCCTGCATATATAAATATGTGTGTATTTGGATGAAAGGACATTTTAATGTTTTTATTTAGCCACTGCATAAAGGCAGAGCTTCCCTGAAGGTCATTAATTTATTTATTCATTCATTTGTTCAACCATTCAGACTCACACTACCAGCCTACCACAAGGCCACCACTGCCGCGAAAAACCTATATTACCATATTTCTATATTTTATATAGATACATGTTGTTATGATATTTGTTTGATTTTTGTGGGGTTTTTTTTTCCCCTAACAGGCTTTGGGGAAATAAAATTGGCGATAACGGCACTGAGGCTTTAGCTGATGCACTGAAGGACAGCACCACACTGATATGGTTAAGGTATGAATAATCTTGACTGGTTCATTATCCAAAATATGTAGACATGAGCAGGAGTGTTATTCAGAGATTGTGAACACATCTCACAGTATATTTGAGACTTTGAATAGTTAGCATGGAGGTCGAGTTGAAAATAACACGGTAACGTCACCGTATTTCTGTTTTCACAGTCTAGCGGATAACGGTGTTGGCAACGCAGGAGCGTTTGCATTAGCAGAGCTTGTTAAGAGAAATACGACGCTTATAGAGCTCTGGTGAGATGTTCATGTGGCGACATATTTAAAAATGTTTAAATGTAATTATAATAAAATGAACTGTATTCGTACTTCAACAGCTTCTTTCTTTCTTTTTACTTCCTCTACCTGTAATCGACCTCTCAGGCTGAACCAGAATAGCATTAGCAGGGATGGCGTGGAGTGTTTGATTGAAGCTTTGAAAGTGAATTGTTCTGTAAAGGAAGTGTGGTAAGAGTCGATTTAATGCGAACAGACGTTCAACAAACTCATAAAATCTACAGTACTGTACAGTTCACTCTGGAAAGGATGATGGCGTCATAATCGAAAAACTGTCTCAATTCACTGTGTATATGTGTGTGTGTGTGTGTGTGTGTGTGTGTGTGTGTGTGTGTGTGTGTGTTATGCAACATAATATTTATTTTCATTCAGTGTTGGGTTCATTTCTGGAATCGATGACTAAAACACTGAACCCCTCCACACTTTCATTAGGGTTAATATCAGGACTCTGGGGGGGCCAATTCACGTGTGAAAATGATTTCTCGTGCTCACTGGACCACTCTTTCATTATTCGAGTCCCCATTTTATATCCGATCCATCGGGGAAAGAAAAGTGCATTGATGTGATAACCTGCACATTCAGAACATTCAGATCATCAGCTGCTTCATTTTATTGCTGCATTAATGTTGCTGAGCCTCGACCGGACCAACCAGAGAAACAATGCCATGGAGTTTACATGCTGTGACGAATGCTCTCCATCAAAATATTACACTGTGCAACCTTTTTTGGCCAGCTGTGTGTGTGTGTGTGTGTGTGTGTGTGTGTGTGTGTGTGTGTGTGTGTGTGTGTGTGTGTGTGTGTGGTGGTGGGGTGTCCAGATTCCCTGCTACCAGTAAAAATCTTGTATTACTTAAATTTTGTTACATTCCCATGTAGTATAAGCTAAAAGTAATTGCAGCAATATCCACCTCACCATCAGTGAATAATTATTAATAGCTTCTTCTTCTTCTTTTTTTTTTTTTTTTTTTTTTTTTTAGCATATTTTAGTTTTTGTACAAGCAGATGTATTAGAAATAATTGAGGTGTGTCCTGTTACAGGTTGAGAGGAAACAACCTGAGCACTGAGGACGTGGCGCAACTCCAAGAGCAAGAAAGCAGACTCATCTTCTAAGGATGAAAGAGTGATGTGATCAGACATATTCTTTCCATCACATTACTTTTGTTTATACGTGTACCGTATTTAACCATTTACGGAAAAGATGCACTATCTCATCTCAGGGATGAACATTCATTTACTTATTTATTCATTTATTCATTTTTCCAAGCCTCTCAGCCAACCATGGATGAAGTGGGCTTCCAGTCCATCACAGGACAACAAACACAACCATTTACACTCATGGTCAGACCTAATGTGCATGTGTCTGGATTGTTGGAGGAAACTGGAGCACCCAGAGAAAACCCATATATGCATACCATATCATGGGAAACATGCAAACTCCACACAGAAACACAGCCACCAAGTCCAGGACTCGAACCTGGGACCTTCTTGTTGTGAGGTGGAGGTGCTAATCATGATGTCACCATGGTACCGAGGGAGGAATATTTTTCATGGTTTAATTTTTCAACAAGGCATCACTGATAGCATTAAGCTCTTAAATCAGTAACAGGGTTGAAAACTTCTGGCAGGAAGCAGTTTTATTTGATATTTAATTTCTTCTTGTTATTTTATTTTATTATTTTTAGATCAAAGTTTGCACTGGTATTAGTTGAATCTATTATTTGATTAGCAAAGAATTTTCACAGAGGACAGTGGTGGTCTGGTAATAAGGTGCTGGATTACCAATCCTAACGTTTAGGGTTCAAGCCCCACCATCATCGGGTTGTCACAGCTGTCCCCCCAGTGCACTAACTGGGTTATCAAAGGCCATCCATGTCTCTCACTGTCTATGGTGTGAGGTTCATGTAAAAGAACCATTGCTGACTTTTGACAAGAGGAGCTGTATAGCCGTTAGCGTGTTTCTGCTCTGCGATGGCCTGGCGAGCCGTCCAGGGTGTACTCTGCCCTTGCCCAGCCTCCCCGTGACCCTAATTAGGATTAAGCGTTTCAGAAAATGAATGAATGAAAGAATTGTGACTTCATCAGACAATATTGGAATTAACAGAAAATAAAGAATGAAGCGGGTGCTAATTTTCCTCTTCCTGCAAACTTCAGGGAATTCCGATGTTTAAACTTCTGGTTGAACAGGTAACTTGTGGAATGTACCAAATTTTCCGATGGGTGGATGTGTTTCAGTAACAGTGTTGAGTGAATGTAAAGAAAATGCACTGAAGCGACAATGGATGTGTTATTTAAAAGGATGTGTACAAACCTAGAAAGTACACGGCTGGTATAGCGAGTATTACTCATGCAGACATAATCAGATTTAAACTGTTATTTTAATAAGCTGGAACAGGCAGTAATGCTGGTTTTACTACTTTTTTCATGACGAAGATGGCTATGAAGAACATGTTATCTTTGCTTAAAATGTTTACCTCATGTTAATCTCACATATTTATAAATGTAAAATTACAAATAGCACCAAAGTTAAAGAATCATCCGCAAAATATTGACTCAAATGTTATCAACATTTTGTAACTTATCTTTCATGTTTACATCAATGTTTATTCTCTCGTGTGGTTTTAGACAATGTAATTGCTGTTATAGAAACTAAAAATAAAAATATTAAAATAATAATAATATCAGATTAGATTTATTGTATATACGAGGGTTGTACCAAACAGTAATTCAAAAGTTTGCACAATTTTTTTATGAACTGACATACGTTGTTCAAATTATCCATGTTTGTAGAACAACTCTTTCTTTATAATAATATAATAATCCTTCTCTGTATCAGCGGAGCCTAAATGTGGTAATAGCAGGCCGGATTCATTTCCATTGAGGGTTGGTGTCCACCAAGGTTGTCCTTTATTACCGATTCTTCTTCTTCTTCTTCTTCTTCTTCTTTTACTTTCGGCTGCTCCCTTCAGGGGTCGCCACAGCAAATCATCCGCCTCCACCTCACCCTGTCCTCCGCATCTTCTTTTCTGACTCCAACGACCTTCATGTCTTCCTTCACCACATCCATAAATCTCTTCTTCGGTCTTCCTCGAGGCCTTCTGCCTGGTAGTTCCAACCTCAGCATCCTACTGCCAATATACTCACTATTCCTCCTCTGTACATGTCCAAACCATCTCAATCTAGCCTCTCTGACTTTGTCTCCAAAACATCTTACGTGGGCTGTCCCTCTGATATACTCATTTCTGATCCTATCCATCCTCGTTACTCCCAGGGAGAACCTCAACATTTTCATCTCCGCTACCTCCAGCTCTGCCTCCTGCCTTTTCCTCAGCGCCACTGTTTCTAAGCCATACAACATCGCTGGCCTCACCACCATCTTGTACACTTTTCCCTTCATTCTTGCTGACACTCTCCTATCGCACATCACACCGGATACTTTTCTCCAACCATTCCAGCCTGCCTGCACACGCTTCTTCACCTCTTTTCCACACTCTCCATTGCTCTGGATTGTTGAGCCTAAGTACTTAAAATCCTCCACCTTCGTTATCTCTGCTCCCTGTAACATCACCGTTCCTCCTGGGTCCTTCTCATTCACACACATGTATTCTGATTTTCTGAGGCTAACCTTCATTCCTCTCCTTTCCAGGGCATACCTCCACCTCTCTAGATTTTCCTGCACTTGTTCTCTGCTCTCACTACAGATCACGATGTCATCTGCAAACATCATAGTCCATGGAGATTCTTGTCTCACCTCGTCTGTCAGCCTGTCCATCACCATAGCAAACAAGAAGGGGCTCAGAGCTGACCCTTGATGCAGTCCTACCTCCACCTTGAATTCGTCGGTCACACCGACAGCACACCTCACCACTGTCTTGCATCTCTCATACATGTCCTGCACCACTCTAACATACTTCTCTGCCACTCCAGACTTCCTCATGCAATACCACAGTTCTTCTCTTGGCACCCTGTTATATGCATTTTCCAGATCCACAAAGGCACAATGTAGCTCCCTCTGACCTTCTCTGTACTTCTCTATTAACATCCTCAAGGCAAACATTGCATCTGTGGTGCTCTTTCTTGGCATGAAACCAAACTGTTGTTCACAAATGCTGACCTCTGCCCTGAGTCTAGCTTCCACTATTCTTTCCCATAACTTCATCGTATGGCTCATCAACTTTATCCCTCTGTAGTTGCCACAACTCTGCACGTCTCCCTTGTTCTTAAAAATGGGCACCAGCACACTTCTCCTCCACTCCTCCGGCATCTGCTCACTCTCTAGTACCTTGTTGAATGTTCTTGTCAGAAAATCTACTGCTACCTCTCCTAGACACTTCCATACCTCCACAGGTATATCATCAGGACCAACTGCCTTTCCATTCTTCATCCTCTTCAATGCCCTTCTCACTTCACCCTTACTGATCTTTGCTACATCCTGCTCCTCAATGGTTACCTCTTCTACTCTTTTTTCTCTCTCATTTTCCTCATTCATCAGCTCTTCAAAGTACTCTTTCCATCTTCCCAGCACACTTCTGTCATTAGTCAATACAGTTCCCTCTCTGTCCTTTATCAATCTAACTTGCTGCACGTCCTTCCCATCTCTATTTCTCTGCTGTGCCAACCTGTATAGATCATTTTCTCCCTCTTTACTATCCAACCTATCATACAAGTCATCATACGCCCTCTGTTTGGCCTTAGCCACTGCTACTTTCGCCTTACGCTGTGTCTCCCTGTACTCCTGTTCAGTCCTCTCAATGTCCCACTTCTTCTTGGCTAACCTCTTCCTTTGTACACACTCCTGCACTTCCTCATTCCACCACCAAGTCTCCTTATCTACTTTCCTTCCAGAGGACACACCAAGTACTCTCCTACCTGTGTCCCTGATCACATTTGCTGTGGTTGTCCAGTCATTTGGAAGCACTTCCTGGCCACCCAAAGCCTGTTTCAACTCCTCCTTGAAGACAACATGACACTCATGTTTTTATGAAAATATTATAGAAATATAATTAATCACTATTATAATTGTTTGAATAATAATAATAATCATCATCATCATCATCATCATGATAAGAACAACAACAACAAACTTTACCTGCATCGAAACAGTGCCCTAAAACGCACACACACGCACACACACGCACACACACGCACACACACGCACACACATGCACACACATGCACACACACACACACACACACACACACACACACACACACACACACACACACAACATGACACTCTTCCTTTTTCATCTTCCACCACTTTGTCTTCTGCTCTGCCTTTGCCTTTTTCACCTTTCTCACCATCAGAGTCATCCTGCACACCACCATCCTATGCTGTTTGGCAACACTCTCACCCACGATGACTTTGCAGTCACTGACTTCCTTCAAATTACATTGCCTACACAAGATGTAGTCTACCTGTGTGCTCCTACCTCCGCTTTTATAAGTCACCCTATGCTCCTGTTTCTTCTCAAAGAAAGTATTCACCACAGCCATTTCCATCCTTTTTGCAAAATCTATCAACATCTGTCCTTCTGCGTTCCTGTCCTGGATACCAAACCTGCCCATCACTTCCTCGTCCCCTCTGTTGCCTGCACCAACATGTCCATTGAAGTCTGCACCAATGACCACTCTTTCACCTCTGGTGGTACTCTGCATCACTTCATCTAAGTCACTCCAGAATCTCTCCTTCTCTTCTAGCTCACATCCTGCCTGTGGGGCATAAGCACTAACAACATTGAGCATTACACCTTCAATTTCTAACTTGAGACTCATCACTCTGTCTGACACTCTTTTCACTTTTAGAACATTCCTGACAAACTCCTCCTTCAAGATGACTCCGACTCCATTTCTCTTCCCATCCACACCATGATAAAATATCTTAAACCCTGCTCCTAAGCTTTTAGCTTTGCTACCTTTCCACCTGGTCTCCTGAACACACAGTATGTCCACCTTCCTCCTCTGCATCATGTCAACTAGCTCTCTACCTTTTCTGTGCATAGTTCCAACATTCAAAGTCCCCACTCTCAGTCCTAGACTCATGCCTTTCCTCTTCTCTCTCTGCCTAGGGACACGCCTCCCACCTCTCCTTCTTCGACGTCTTCGACCAACAGTAGTCCAATTTCCATCAGCACCCTGTTGATTGACAGCACTGATGGCGGTCGTTGTTAACCCGGGCCTCGACCGATCCGGTATGGAGGTAATACTTTTGATTTGCATCATAAATAATTGGCATTGGTTTTACGTCGGATGCCCTTCCTGACACAACCCTCTGCATTTCTCCGGGCTTGGGACCGGCATGAGGGGGAGAGACACTGGTTAGTGCCCCCCCACCTCATGGCTGCATTCCTTTATTACCGATTCTGTTTATCATTTTTATGGAGAGAATTTCTAGGCTCAGCCACGGCGTTGAGGGGTTCTGATTTGGTGGCCGTTGGATCTCATCACTGGTTTTTGCAAATGATATTGTCCTTTTTGGCTTCATCAATCCAGGACCTCCAGCTCTCATTCGAGCGATTCACAGTCGAGTGTGACGCGACCAGGATAAGAATCAACACCTCCAAGTCTGAGACCATGGTTCTCAACCAGAAAAAGGTGGAATGCCCACTTCGGGTCTGAAATGAGGTTCTGCCCTAAGTGGAAGGGTTTGAGTATCTCGTGGTCTTGTTCACGAGTGAGGGAAGGATTGAGTGGGAGATAGACAGGCCGATCGCTGCAGCCTCTGCTGTAAAGCGGAGCCTGTACCAATCCATCGTAGTGATGAGTGAGCTAAGCCACAAGGTAAAGCTCTAAGTTTACTAGTTTATCTATGTTTCAACACTCACCTATGGTCATGAGCTCTGGGTAGTGACTGAAAGAACACAATTGTGGATACTTGCGGCTGAAATGAGCTTCCTTCGAGACAGGGTGAGAAGCTCAGCCATCCTGTGGAGTTTGGAGTAGAACTCCGGCTCCTCCGCATTGAGAGGAGCCAGAGGTGGCTCGGTCATCTGGTTAGAATACCTCCCGAACGCCTCCCTGGTGTGGTGTTTCAAGCATGTCCAACCAGAAGAGACCCCGAGATCAACCCAGAACATGCAGGAGGGATTATATCTCTTGGCTGGTTTGGGAATGCCTCAATGTCCCTCTGGAAGAGCTGGAGGAAGAGGCTGGGGAGAGGGATGTTTGGATCCCACTGCTTAGGCTCCTGTCCCTGCAACTCGACCCCGGATCAAGCAGAGGAAGATGATGACAAAGATGAACCCTTCTTTTTCTGAACAAGTACCTGTTGAATTCCAAGCAGACGCAATGGACCGTCATTGACTTTTTGATGAAGGAAGGATACAGGCTGCCTGACATGAAGGCCCCTGAAAAGAAAAACAGCATTTAAAAAAAAAAAAAAAAAAACTCAGACAATGGCATTAAATAGAAATATACACAGAAGAGAATGTGAACATTTTTAATTATTAATGCATCTCAGCAAATGTTGTCTCAAAAAAGGACAAATAGAAGAAATTGCTCCTTTTTGTGTGTTGCCCTGCGATGGCCTGGTGAGCTGTTCAGGGTGTACCCTGCATTCATTCAGAGTCGGCTGAGAGGGGCACCAGTAAACCTGTGACCCTAATTTAGATTAAGTGGCTTCAAGAATGAATCCATGAATGTATTAATTTCTCCTTGAGAATACTATAGTATAGAAAATAAATGGTGCACACTTGGGCATCATGATTTGAAATAAATGAACAAACAATGTCATGTTCCTGAAATCTTCTCTAAAGCTTTGTTTTCTCTGGACTTTACATGTCGAGACGAAGACTGTGTGTTTGGTTCTCTCATTTTTATCCCCTTCTATAAACAATTTTTAAAACAAATTAATTCTGATATATGTAGTACGTATTGATATACACAGGATACGTAGGATACGTGTATGGTGGTTGAGAGTCCGCCCGAAAATTTGTCAAGCAATGACGTAAAAGAAAAGGTTTTTTATTCTACGTCATTGTTGTCAAGTAACGGAAATTATGTGGGAGCCATGTTTTTTCGGCAGTGCCTCGAGATAGCGGTTTGTTTCGAATTTTGAATTCGACCTACGGGCTACCGTAGCGCTTCAAACAAACTTCACGGAAAACCCCAGAAGGTGGGATTTAAACACCAACAGCCAATCAAACCCGAGAACGGTGCTTTCGATCCAATCAGAGTTCAACGTGTCAAACCATCAATTTAGTTTAAGAAAGCACACTATAAATTATTTATATTTTTAAATAATTTGCTCCCCTTACGTCATTATTTTATTTGGGCTCAGTTTTCTTTCCAAAACGTTATACACACACACACACACACACACACACTTACACTATTCATTCAAGGCTAATTGTGTTTCCTTTCCTACATAGCCCACTAGCTTAGCAACTGCATTAGCGACCACAATGCTAGCGGTTTATTTGTAAATGCAAGTGCAGCTAGCTCAGTGGCTAGCTGAGTGGTTTATGTTCTTAATATATTTAACACCAGAAACAAGGCAACGGTGAGATTTATACATTGAAGACCAAGAGATTTTCATTCACGGAAGAGCTCCACGAAGGTATTTATTCATGTCATTGAGTTAAATAATAGAAAAGTTGTTTATATCCAGCTGGCTAATGTTTCCACCTGTATGGACTGAAAGTCTAAACACTGCACTGCAGCGGCTTGTCATTATTGGGTTCTTTTCAATGCAAAGTAAACAATACCTAATGTTAGCCAACCAGACAGATGTTTCTCTATAACTATTCTCGGGATTTAAATCGCCTGTCACTGTCGGTTCAATACAGATGTGATGTCATTTATTTACCATTTTATTACATTCACACACTCGGTGTTATTGATAGTATTACTCATGGTATTTATGTTTAAGCACATGTTTCCTGGGGTGGTCCTTGTAATTGAGGAGGTATGGTCAGGTATTTCAGATAAGTATATAATTCTCTGTAGTACTGTGTTTTAAAATCTCACAACAGAGGAGGGAAGACATCTACACCCACACCCTCCCATGGGGTTTTAGGGGAAGAGAAGGAATCATGGGGTGCAATTTTCACCTGAGCATTTCATTCATTCATCCATCCATCCATCCATCTCTCTCCTGTTCATGTTTTTGTCCTGATTTATAGTGTGCTGAATTCGACATCTGTCCCAGGAGCTTTGTACACATGTTGGGAATACACCCTGAATAGGGCATCATTTTATTCAGGGCCACCATGCACACATGTTCACACTTACTTAGGGTCGAGAAGCCACATACAATCAGTGATCCCAGTGGAAAACCCAGAGACTAGAATCAGGATCAGAAGCTCAAGTCATTCATTTTCCAGAACTGCTTAATCCTGTTCAGGTTGCTTGGAGGTTGATGCCTATCTCAGCCCACTATGGATGAAGGCTGTGTACACCCTGAACAGATGAACGGACCAGGCCAGCACATGTGTAACAATTCACACTCATGCTCACACCTTGGGGCAACTTGGACCTGTCAGTTAGCCAAACAAACCCACATGTTTTTGGGCTGTGGGAGGAAACCAGAGAACTTGGAGGAAATCAATGTATGCATGGAGATACAGTAACATGCAATCTCTACACAGACTCGTCCTGACCGAGCCTGGGACCCAAAAACAGCACCCAGTTGCCTTGAGGCGGGAACGCAAACTATTACATCGTGCAGTCCTTATGCCAACATGCCAGCGTTAAAGATGCAATGCCTCTACGTAATCATATTTAAACCCAATAAAATGCACAGATGTACAATAACGCATCGATGGGTGGAATGTATTAGAATACAATTCAACATGGAATTTACATGTTGGAAGTAGGAAAGATGGGCAAACATTTGAGCTGAACTGTGACGTCTACGCTACTGGGTCAGAGCAGGGTGTGCAAGTGTAGGGTTTATTACCAACAGACAGCGAGCAAATAATAATAATAATAATAATACAGTTAAACTAAAAAATAATTAAGTGCCCTGTGAAAGCGGAATTTCAAGAATGTTTGCATTTTATTTCAGTAAAGAAACAAACATTCTCAAGAAGCAAAATTATTGGCGAAACCAGATGTTTTGTGCGAAATTCAAGTGCAGACAGCATCGGCTGCACCGTATGCACAGGGTTCCCTGTATGCGTACAGATGCGACAACAAAGCCGAGCCCGCGGCTTTACGACAAGTATGATGCTTGGCTAAAAATAATGGCGTGAAATTGTTTTACTTTGATAAAACTCTCATGTTTTTTCCTTGAGGGGTGTGTTTTCCTTTACAGTAGCAGCTCGTTAGCAGTAAACATGATTTCTCGCTGTGAATCGTTTTCTTAAAACTTGATTTCAGTGTAACTATTACCGTAATTTCAATATTAGCCGCACCAACTAAATTTAAAATGAATTTATACATATAGGCTCCACCTCTTTATAAGCTGCGGGTGCCTGTCTCGCTCTTGCGCATCCTGCTATAGCATCCCCTGGAGACCTTTAGCCCGTAAAAAATGTATAGATTAACCACATCATTGTTTAAGCCGCAGGGTTCAAAGCATGTGAAAACAGTAGCGGCTTATGGTCTGTAAATTACGGTACTCTGACATGTCCGACGTCTCTTGTGGACGACCCTGAAGGTGACTGTCGGCGTAAAGGTGTAGCTTGGCTGGTCTTTTCTCAAATATTAATAAGTATGGTGGTATACTGGAGTGGCTTGGCATATCTCGGATATGATTGGCTGTTGTGTCAGTCATTCAAGTGCTTCAAGTCATGTACTTCCTTTTTCCAAAGGAAATGCATGAACGTGCAGAATAAACGTACAGAAATAAAACCTCAATCACAAAGACTATCATAAACAGAAATATCAATAGATGATCTCACGAAACACGAGGTGCTTAGATGTTGTGTGGTGTGTGTATGTCACAGCTACCAAAAGAAAACAAACAAACAAAAACTAATTTGTTCCCCATTTTAAAGATCCAGAAACACGTACGTCTTGGTTCTGTTCAGTTTGAGTGTACAGTATACTGATGTTGAAAAATTTACAGTATTATCACAATTTTAAGTTATCCACTCAATGCCGAACTGCTTCTACCTGTCCGGACCACTGGGAGACCGGAGCCTATCTTTAGTCAACAGTGTGTTAAGACAAGTCCACGGTGAACAACTCATCTTGGGACTGCGCCTGGAAACCCACAACGAGCACTTGAGATGAGAACTTCACGTAGAAAGGTCTCTCAAAGACCTTTTTTGCTGTGAGGTGGAATGTACTAACCGCCCCGCCCTGCCACACGCGCCAATTATTCGGTTGTCACAAGATTTCAAGCACTGCATGTCTCCAAATGCGGACAGCTCCCCATCACACTTCTGTACAATAGGTGTGAAGAACTGTTGTTTTCCGCGGCCTACTTTTATTCTAGACTCCAGAAATGACTGTACCAGAGCATCGTTGGTGAAATTTTAGTACTGCTCCTGAACTTACAGGATATAGCGAGACGGTTAAAAAAAAAAAAGAAAGGCGATATCTTTTGCATGTAATGTCTGCAGTATGTTATTGTAAGTTCATGCGGTCACGTCCGGGTTATTTACCCAGATAAAAAGACTATTGTGGTTAAAAAAGGAGTGGAAAGTGTGTGTGTGTGTAAATTCCCCTACAGAGTGTAAATTCCCCCAGCAGGGGAATCCCGAGCATCAAGTGTGTTTGTGTGTATATATATATATATATATATATATATATATATATATATATGTGTGTGTGTGTGTGTGTGTACAGATATTATGTAGTCTGTATTTGTTTAGCTTTAAGCAAGCATTGATTTTGGCGGTACGCTAATATAGCTTGAATATGATTTACTATTAAACAGGTAAAGGAACTGTGTGTGTGTGTGTGTGTGTGTGTGTGTGTGTGTGTGTGTGAAATGACAGCTGTTGTAGTCCTCAGTGTAAGATGTGATGTTAAAACCAGTTTCCCATGAGCCCATATTTATGTCATGTCACTTTTCAAACTCCTCCCTCTTCCATGTCCAGAGTCCTCCTTGTATTTGGTGTGGTAAGTTTCCTCCTCTCAATGATTAACATTGCTGTTCCTCCCCTTTGCTCTTCCAGCTCTGGATGTGCGAGTGACCGCGTTCGTGATCATGCGACTGCGTCAGCCCCATAGCGCCACACGCTGACCCGTCCCGTTTCGACCCTTTGAGCGGGTGCCACTGCGATGCAGCCATGAGCTCGGTGCTGTGGAGTCAGGAGAAGGGGGCGGGCAGCCCGCGGGACGACTGGCGCTTCTTCATGCTGCTGAAGGAGTGCGTGGTGGAGAAGGCGGCGCAGAAGGTGGTGCGTGTGCCACGCGGTAGCCTGGGTCAAGTCTGCCCCGAGCGCACCACCTTAGGACGCCCGCTGCCCCCGACCAAGGGCAAGCGTAGCTTGCGAATCCTGGATCAGAGCAACGTGGTGGCGAGTGTAGACGAACGTGACGCGCTGGAGTTGGATGAGGCTCTGGCTGAGCTTCTCTTCCCCATCACCAACTGCGAGGAGCGCTACGGGCTGCTGTGCGACTCGCCGCGTCTCCAAAGGGCACGTGACATCCGCTGTGGATCTAGGGTGCGAGTGCAGCTGCGTTCTGGCGACCCTCCGTTACCCGGAGTGGTCAGGTTTAAAGGAGCTCTGCTGCCTGACCGCGCCCTTTCCGGGATCTGGTTCGGGGTCGAGTTACTGGTGAGGAATGGGTTCGGGTCCCGGGTTTGTTTCTGATTTATTTATTTATTTATTTTGACACCAGTTTGATTTTGGACAGGCACATCCGGCTATGTAGTTTTTCCAAATTGACCCTGTGTGTGTGTGTGTGTGTGTCCTCTGTGATGGACTGGCAAACTTTAGGATGTAACATGCCTTTACCCAGAATCGGCTGAGATAGGCTTCAGACTTTCCATGAGCTTACATGACATGAAAGTCAGATAAAGCGGTTCAGCAAATGAAAAAGTGAATGAATGTATGTTGTCACTATATATATATATATATATATACATATACATACACACACACACACACACACACACACACCTGTCACTGCGCGCACACACACACCTGAGCTGGTGAGCACTGATGAGTCTCTCTCTGTGTGTGTTTATGGATGACTGTGCAACAATCACTGTTTATGTATAAGTGTGTGTTTTGTGGACACTGATGGTTGAGATTCTGGGCATGAGCAGAAGCAGGGTGAGTAACTGGGACAATACTGCGTTTGTGTGTGCCGTGCCGGGGGACGTGGTGTGTTGAGGACACAGTGTTCAGCTGCCCTTTTTCTCTGTGTGGAAGCTCCACTGCTCACAAGTGTACACACGCACGCATGCGCACACACACACACACACACACACACACACACACACACCACTGTTTCAATTTCATCAGTCCAAAACTGAACATTATTACTGCAGAAGTGTGTGTGTGTGTGTGTGTCAGGATAAGAGCGTGATTGTGTGACACTGTTGACATGTTCGTAACCTTTTCAGCTGGTTTTATTCTCGACGGCTCATTTTCAAATAGAAAATCCCGAAACGGCATTTGTTCCACATAACTTGTGTGAACTTCCTCTAAATCTCAGTTAACTTCTATATTTAACTAAAGTTGATGTTCCCAGCATTCAGTTGTTGTTTTATTTACTAATTAATGAAGTAAATAAATAATTTATAGTTGACGTTGGATATTTTTACTGCTTAATTATTGGTGCTCAGTTTGGATATAACGAGTGATTCGGTCACATTGTTTTTGGAATCGATTAGATCCTCCCATTAATCCAAAGTAAATGCCCAGCATGAAGTGCCATGTATATATGAATTGTACAGTACTGCTGTAATTTGCATTATTTGTATAATTAAATGAAACGTGTGCAGTGTTGCATGAATAGGACAAACAGGTTAACAAATAAAGAGGCACATTCCACGGTAACCGATGGGGCATTGAGACACAACCACATTTAAAAAAAAAAAAATAAATAAATAAAAATACATTCGTGGGATATAAATTCGTTCAAATTTTAATAATGTAACCATGAAAAGTTCTCAAATTAATTGTGAACAATTTGAACACTAAAGTGACTGGATCATGGTTATAAGTGAAGAACTAAAATGGAAACGGACAGGAAAGGAAACTTCCCTTGGGTTTCACCTACGGTGATTTCTCTGAAGTAACAACTCCATTTAACTGAGTAAGGTCACATAACATTGCAGAAATAGTTTCTGATAGTAAATCATAAATATCAATACAGGCATACTATGACTGAAGTCATTTCGAGTTAAGTTGTTCTCGATTATACTTTGTTTTATTTGTGTATATATGTATATATATATAAGTTTACATCAGGGCTGCTCAATACGTCGATCGCGAGCTACCAGTCGATCTCGAAGGTAATATTGGTCGATCGCGAAGGTAGTATTGGTAAATAACATGACATGACCTTTAGCTCACCGCGCATGTGCAAACAACGACATGAAGTACAGTACAGCAAAACAAGCTACTCAGGTGAGTTCCCTCCTATTATAAGCCCTCGCTTTTTCTTAAAGTAAAGAAAGCTTATCAAACATGAGTATGGATGCTGGAGCAAAGAAGAAGACAAAAGTATCACTTTCATACGGAATGGGAGGCGGACTTTTTTTTCACGATGTCATTTTCGAAGTGCGTCTGGAAGTGTGCTTGAGGCTGGCTGTCAGCAGCTGCTGTCCAGACTATGCATCCCTGGCTGATTCAGTTCGGTGCAGGTCATCAAAGTGAATTGAGGTAGTTACAAAAAATGTTCATAGGTAATTGTGTTGTGTTGTGCAATATTGGCTCATGTGGTTATGCACATAAACATACATTTACACATAAAGAATCCTCAATATACTTTAAAATAAATATATGTTTTGCATTTTTGTAGTGGGTAGATCTTGGTGACTTGGTCATTCTATAAGTAGCTCACGTGCTGGAAAAGTGTGAGCACCCCTGGTTTACATCATTATAATCCTATATTATATACAGTGCAGCCTCGAAATCCGAACGCTGTAGAATCCAAACGAAAAATCCGTGAGTTCTTCCATTCGGGAAATCAAACAAAAACCTGATGTCAAACTCGAGAAACGCGCGAGAAAAAACGAGACCGAGAGGAAGGAAAAGTGTGCGACTACCGGAAGTCCGGAAGTTGTTGATACTATGTATGTTCTGGGGAAGTCCGGAAGTTGTTGATACCATGTAAAGTCTGTTTTTTCTTTTCCACCCAAGCCGAGTGGCTCATCAGGCCGGTGCTTTATGTATCACCCTAAAAAGCAGTCCTGGGGAAGTCCGGAAGTTGTTGATACAGTGCTAAAGCTAGTGCTAAAGCACTAAAGCTATCTAATCACTAACGACATATACCACCTCCAGCGACAAATACGATTTTGAGTACCGAACAGAAAACCCACAAATCGGCTTATAGGCGTAACCGCCTAAACCAGTGGTTCTTGATCTGGGTTAGGTGACTCGGTCTCAGGGATTCGGCGGAGCCTCTGCAGTGGAGGTCAAGACACACCCGACTTATCATGTCAATCAGTGATGACACGCCCCGCTTGGCCATCACTGGCTGCAGATGATCACTTTACATTGCTTGGCCAATTAGTGCTGCGGGGAATTTAGTGCACTCATTTTTTAATACCATTTGTTACAAGATATCTTTGCGAGCAATCCTTTTCGAGGATGCTGGACATAAAAATGAAGAAAAGGAACAGACTTTGCTGTGAAAATGACATGAGAGTGGCACTTGCCAAGGTGAAGCCACGCATAGCTGAACTGGTCTCTCAAAGGCAACAGCAGAAGTCCCACTGATTTGCAGGTATGTAATTTTTTGTGAGTTCATGTGCATATGAAACTGGTGGGGTTTGGTACCTCCAACAAGGTTAAGAACCACTGGCCTAAACAAAGCTGAAGAGGATGTATGTAAGCTAAGCTAAAGCGCGAGCAGAACTGTGAACACCTTTAACGATGAGGTCGTGAGCCACTTCCATAAGGTTTTAAAAAGAAGGCAGCAACAAGCCACTTTAGAAATGTTCTTCAAGAAAAGAAAGTCATTCATGCAAACTGGTAGCAAGAGCAAAAAAACAACTTTGACTGATTTACCTGAAGCTTCTCTCCCTCTCCAACATTTACGTATGTCAACTGGTCACTTCCACAAAGGTTAAAATTATCATCTTTATTGTTCTTATGCCTTTAACTTTTCTGTGGTTTTCATTGTTGTGTGTTATGGGCTCAAAAAAGAGTTGCGCATTGAAATGTGAATTGGAGAGGGGCGTGGCTCTAACACACTCATCTATGAAAATGGGTTGTGCTTTATTTTTTAGAGGGAAGGCATTAGTGCCCATGCTCTAGTGGCTTCCCTGTGAACAGTAAAGCACAGCGGTTTTCATAGATGAAACGGGGAAATCGTAGTCACTGTAATAGAGATGTGGAGAAACACGGAAATCAAACTAAAGCTTGAACTGCTTGAGCGCAGAGCTGAGAGATCAAAAGGGACAGTCTTCTAGCACCAAGAAGAGCACTGCTAGTCTTTATAGCCTGTGATTAAATGGAAATAATTAAATGCGTGTGTTTAGCACTCTCCCTCGGTGTTTGAGCCACGTGCCTCTCTAACGTGCTTTTCAACGCGCAATTCTTTTGAGAGACCATAACACTAAAATAAAAACCACAGAACAGTTATAAAGTCTCTCACAACACAAAACATAACATTATGTACTATATTCAATAATTTTTTCACTTAATTTGAGTGCCTATGTTATGAGTTACGGTACCGTTAACTTCTGTTCAAAAGACGAGAGAACGGATTAAGACCATTTACATTATTTGTCATGGGAAAAGCGGATTGGAATCCGAACAAATCGGAATCCGACCGGATTAAGTTCGAGTACCGAGGCTCCATTGTATTACCGTACAGTATGCCCTTGACTATTCGCGGTTTTGCACCCACGGTTTGAGTATTCGCTGACTGCCGAGCGACCAGCACGTGATTCAAATTCAGCCAATGGCTGTCCTCCTTTCTCCTGATTGGTTGAGCTGATGTCCCGCCCCTTTTTTCTCATTCACGCACAACTGGTCAATTAGCTTCTTTTTTTTGTGTGTTTTAATTACCAGTTAAGCTCTATGATACCACTCAAACGCAGTGCGTGTTCTCTGGCTAAGCGATAGAAAACGCTTAATCTCTCTTCTGAAGAAGTAAGACTTTCTCCTGAGAAACGATGGTTTTCTCTGAACTGTTGTATTAAAATCTTTTTCAATTATTATTCCAGTACAGTACCTAAGTTCATGTTTATGCGTGAGATTTTATGTTCTGTAGCATGTTTAACAAACGATACCAAAAGGATAAACTTTTATTACAGTACTCTTCATGTCCTTTTATATTGAAGTTGGAGTGACGTCTCCAAGATGGCGCTGCCCAGAGGGCGACGTCGCGGAGTTCTGAGTCAAATTGTTTCTTTGTTCGTTTTAATTTGTTTGTTTTTGCACTATGCTCGTTTATGACCGGTGGACTCTACTACAGCTATAAGATCGGAGTATCTTTGGGCGTGTATAACTAAGCGGAGCTAACATGCTATTAGCAGAGCTAACATGCTATGGTAGGCAGCTCAATGCCGCCCCCCAGCTAGAAAGAAGCCCAGGTGGGAAGGGGCTGAACGATGACTTTGGCGCTTGGGATTGCAGGGGATGAAGGCCGTGTAGCCAGCTGGTATAATCCCCTCATTGGGTGTACTCTCCTCGAGCCATGTTTCACAGAAACACAGTCCTGTAGATCCCTCTGCGCTGCAATTTGAGCATGAAGCTCGTCCATCTTGTTTCGCAGGGACTGAACATTTTCAAGCAGTATGGCCGGAAGTGCTAAACAGGCCTCTGAGAACTCCGCCTGGGCGGTTAGCGTTAAGCTCCCATAGCATAGCTCACGATAGAAGTTATTGTGTGCTTAGTTGCCCGAAGTTGAAGCTGTTCATAGCTGTAGTAGGGTCGACCGGTCATAGACGAGCATAGTGCAAAACATGAACAAAGAAACAATTTGACTCTGAGAACTCCGCGATGTTGCCCTTGAGGCAGCGCCATCTTGAACGTCACTCCAAGTTCAATGTAAAAGGACATGAAGCGTAATAAAGTTTATCCTTTTGGTATCGTTTGTTAAACATGCTACAGAACATAAAATCTCACGCACATTCATCGGAAAAGTCTTTTAGTGACGTGAAATCCACTCTTAATGTTCAGAATCATAAACCTTTAAATACGGTGATCAACACAACCCAGACTTCTTCACTGTCAATATGTGGTGATTCTAACGAAGGCTGCCAAGTCACATGATCATCAAAAGGCAACTCCAATATTTTCGGTTCAATTTAATCTACCCCCAAAGTCGTGATGATGATGATGATGATGATGATGATGTGTACCGAGGATGATTTATAAAAGAATAATGATTACTCGTCATACACGGATTTATTGGGACCTATTTCCCATCCGTGAACATTCTCACGTGACGGCGAATGTTTGTGTGTGGGAGAGAACCAGACGTTGTTTTATTTATTTATTCATTCATTCATGTACAGTGAAACCTTGATTTACGAATTTAATCTGTTCCGAGGGCGAGTTCGTAAGCTGAAAAGTTCGTTAGATGAAACAATTATTCTCATAAGAAATAACAGAAAACCAATTAATCCGTTCCAAACCCCTCCCAAACTCGTATAACCTGACACAAACACACATATTTGACCTAATATATTAAAGATAAACATGTAAAAACAATAAATATTTCATAGTAATAATACATGTACATTTCTTTTCTTTCTTGTGAAACATGTACATTAACATTAATAATAATAAAACAAGAATAAACAATAAGTCAACTAATCCTTCCGATCATCGATTGCGGCGAAGATGTCATGTGGGCAGGCAGGAGGTAGTGCGTAACAGAGGAGGAGGAGGAGGATTTTGTGCGTGTGCATGCTACGAAAGCCAGTGAGGAAAGACCCGTGGTGATCTCCCACAAGGCCAGCACTTCTCAGGGAATGACGTGATGCCGGGGGGTGACCCTGGGGAACATGCTTTTTTTTTTTTTGCCATACTGTACTTGTATCAAGTGTAATTATGCATCCTCTACAGTAGGTGGCAGTGGCACTGTCATTGTGTTCCCTATTTTGTAGGGAAAAAGCACCGAGCAAATGATATGAAGTGTAGTAAACACTATTTATAGTCTCGCATGGGGCGCTGGGGGGGGTCGTGAAATGTTTTTTCTGTTCCTATAGGGGGCATCACAGAAAATAATTGAGAGGCACTGCACAAGGCGTTCTTGGAGCATGGAGGAATACACGCAGTAGAAACGAGGCTATTTGGCCCGGAAAAGCCATTTCCCCAGCAGAGCTTGTAAATCAATATTTTGCTGGTGGGATGGGGCAGAGTTTTGGTGGATCGATGCTCGTATCATGGAAAATTCATTATAAAAGACACTTGTAAGTCAAGGGACTGTACGTATTTGTAATAATTCTCACGTCATTTTTTTTTTGCCCTAATGTGTTTGATGTTTTCTTCTCAGAGTCATTCACGTGTCAAATTTTTAGTAACCTTTGTTTTTGCTTTTGATGTCTGTCTGTGTCTGTCTCGCTCTGAGTCTGTCTGCCTGTTTGTCTCTCTGTTTCTTTTTCATACTCATGCTCTCTGTCTCTCTCTTTCTTTCATTCTTTCTCTCGTCTTTATCTCCGTCTCTGTCTTTTCTCTGTCGGTAACTTGCCTGTCTTTGTGCCTGTTGCTCTGTGTGTCGCTTTCTCTCTCTCTGTCTGTTACTCTCATTTTGCCTCACCTTGTCTCATTGTATTTTTTTTTGTCTTTCTCCTTTTTTGTCCTCTCTTCCTGTCTCTTTCTTGATGTTTAATTCTCTGTTCCTCTCTCTGTCTAACTCTTTGGAACTTTTTTTTCTTCTCTCTCTCTCTCAGGAGGAGGGGCGTGGTCAGGGTTTTACTGAGGGTTCGTATCAGGGCCAGCAGCTGTTCCGCTGTGAGGACGAGTGCGGCGTATTCGTTGCCCTCGATAAACTGGAGCTCTGGGAGGACGAAGAACTCGAGGTGGAACACCTGAGCCTGGTGGATAATGAGCCTGACGTGGAGGCCGATTTCCCACCTCTGGAGCTCAACTCTCGTGTCCTGGTGCAAACCCACGAGGGTCCTGAACGTGGCACAGTCATCTTCTGCGACCTTTTACCTGGCAACGAGACCCTCGGCTATTACGTCGGTGTTGACATGGTAAATGTGTGTATGGGAGACACACACACACACACACACACACCGGTGAATTAAAACTGTGTGCAGTTCAGAATAAAGTATTGCTGCAAATGTACTCCGTCTAATCAGAGCTCCCGCACAAACCTCGGATTCTCCCCATGCTGAAACCGGGCTTGTATCATCAGGCGAACCCGGTGGGAGCTTTGACGTCATGGTGGTGTTTCCCATATAGCGAGCGGAGATCGCGAGCAGAGCCATCTGTCTCTGGTTCATGATGCACCAGAGTCTCTGTTCTGTGCTCGCTGTGTGGTAACAATAATGATGATAATAGACTATATGTGATGATCATCATTTCATTCATTCATTTTCTGAACTGTTTAATCCTAATTAGGGTCACAGGGAGGCTGACGCTCATCTCAGCCGACTGGGTGAGGGTATAATACACCCCGAACAGCTCGCCAGGATATCGCAGGCAGAAACACCCTGACGGCTATGCGGTGCCTCTTTACAAAAGCCAGCGATGGTTCTTTTGCATGAACCTCCCACCACAGGCACTGATGGACATGACCGGCCATTGATAACCCAGTTAGCTGCACAGGGGGATGACCCAGTGAGAGTGGGGTTTGAACTCAATCCCCACTGGTCCACCACTGGCCCATGTGATGGTAATACGACTAGATTAAACTTGAACAAAATAAGATGATGGTGGTAATAGTCAAAGTTCTCAGGGACCTGCTGTAGGGAAGCATGGCGCTGCTCACAGTTTCACTCGGAAAGATTTAGAATGCGAGGGAGTTACCTAGGCAACAAGAGCTGAGAGGTGAAGCCTTTCTCTTCTCCCGCCAGGCGCTATCTTGTGCCGCTCGGCTTGAGCTGTTTTGTCCGTCGCTATATGATATGATGCATCAGCCAATACAAAGAACATAAATATTTTCTCTGGCGTTGTTTATGTAGATATTCACAGATCAGACCTTCTTTTGTCGTGGACGCGAGTAGTAGTTGATACATATAGCAAACAAATCGGTGCTTCTGACTAACTGTGATATCACACGTAGAGGACGGGAATTGCGTGGACATGGAAGTGCTGCGTGTGCTTCAGATGCTACAGATTTTTTTGGGAAGTATTTCCTACGTATGCAGGTACCGCCCATAACCGTGTGAATAGAGAGAGATATGATGACCAAACGATGTAGGTCGCGGGGACATGTCCGAGCTTGTGTAGTGTTCCTCCCACCTTCCACGTGCAGTCTACCAGCGGCCCACTCGCCCGTCAACCCGAAAACAAAAGAGCAGTCACACTTCAGAGAGGGGCGGATGGGGGGGATGAAAGAGTGGTGGAGGGAGGGCATGAGCAGCGTTGTGGAGGGCAGCCAAATGCTCGGACAAGACACTGCCATCTCTCTCTCTCTCTCTCTCTCTCTCGCTCTCTCTTTTTCACTCTCTCTCTCTCTCTCTCTCTCTCTCTCACACACACACACATACACACACACACACACACACGTGCGCGCATGCACACCCTGAGTCCAGCAGTAGTTTCAGCACAGAGCGGAGATTGTTTGCAGAATAGTTCGGTCTCCAGCAGAACAAAATTTATCTGAACTAGGTGTTAGAACGCTTTTGTAAAATTGTTGATGTAATTTCAGTCCTAGGCCTCAATTCTGTCATGTGACAAATCATTTTGAAGGTCACATGATCGATCATGATGATGATTCAGATTGTTTATGATGATCTAGTCCAGCGTCAGTGATAGGTTGCTGTACGTCTCGCCCTCAGGACAATCCCATCGGAGACTGGGACGGCGTGATCGACGGGAAACTCCTGTGCAATTTCGCCAGCCTCGAGCACACCCGTCTCGTGCCCATCAGTGATGTCATGCCAGGTGAGTGCTGAACAGGTCAAAATGTACTTTATTGTTCGCGGTCTGGTAACATTATCAGTAAAAACGTAACGAAGGAGTCCCCGGCGCCAGCTCTTTCGAAAAACCGTAGCAGCATCTCCAGGACTGAGCAGTTAGTTTTTTTTTCTTACATGGCGTGATGTGTGGAGTGTGTGTATATGTATGTGTGTGTGTGTGTGTGTGTGTGTGTATATGTATGTGTGTGTGTATATATAACATATATATTAAAAAAATCACTTTTATACACTGCAGGAAAGGTGTAATCTGATTGGTTGACTCGCTGGGATTATCTGCCAGTATTAATTAAGGCAAAAATACTTTCTCTTTTCTGATGGGTGGAAATCCATCAACTAATTCATATACAACCAAAGACGCAGTATTCCATCATTGACGTCGGATAAGTCGAACGGAAATTGCAGGGCACGCACCAGTATCCCTCGCTCTGTCCTGCTTTTCCCCGAGAAGAAAGCTAGATGTTAAAGGGTACCTGTATCCAAAATGTACAGCATTCAAAAAATATCCACTATACTTTAACTTATAAATAAACTACCGACATCACGCGATGTTTAAAAGTCCACATTTCCTTTTCTTCTGTATGACATTCCTTGTTGAGCACGCTGACATGTTGGCTTCTTTTCACCGGGGTTAAAGGTCATTGTGACGTAACATCGCTGACAGTCGTATAGCCAATTGCAGAATGTCAGGATATTTTCCTCAAGCAATTCATGTTCTTCACAACAATAGCACTCCTGATCGGTTTTTTGACGCACGCATTTTTCACAAATAGCACCAAATATTTGCTGGTTGTTTGCTACGATTTTCCCGTGTAAGAGCTTCTGCAGCCTCTCCAATATCGTCCTCGGAGTCGTCACTTTCCTGGTCCGATTTCACTAAATGTGGATCGTCTTTCTTCAGTGGTTCATATAAATAACCTTCTAATCCTTCTACGAAATTGTCTTCGTCCATAGTTTAAAAAAAAAAAAAAAAACTACTATAATTTCTGTTTTTTCCAATTTTCCATGAGCTTGTGTTGTATATGTCAGGTATAAAGCCTGATGTTTACAGCAACCTCCGGTCGAGGCTTTGTCAACGATATGACATCATTCAAATGCGCCGTTTTAAAACTCCTGTGCTCTGAAGCTTGACGTTAGTGAAGCCCTTAAATCGATTAAAGTTGGTTTGTGAGAGAATATAATAAACGCCTTATAGGTGTATTGTCACTAGCTATACACAATACATCAAAGTAGGTCTATGAGCACTTTCACTACAGGTACCCTTTAAACAGCTCTCCGGTTTGTAGGGATGTGATCAAGCCCTAGATGATGCCGCAGGCACCTTTAAGAACTGCTTGCACATGTGGATTCAGGATCAGCCTAACAACTGGAGGGGAAGCCTCAGATGGCTGCATGAATCGACCTGGATTTAAACTTGCAAACTCCATGTTGATAGTTGAATATCTTTCTCGCATTTTTTCCACCTTATTAACTTGGAATATTACTTTAACCAATTAAAAATGTAAAAATAAACAATAAAAATCTTGCTTTTTTGGCTTATGCCCAAAAACAACTGGAGGGACATCTGCCAGGTGACAAGTGTATTATTTTAACTTTGCTTTGTTATAATGAAATGTCTCCCACTAGTGGACGTCTGATATTTGGCCCATGTTCAAGATTTTAAAGACAGCCCCCATCCCTTACCCGGTTTTGAGAATTTTTTGTACATGGTCCTATGCATGGATCACCCCGAAATTTTTTTTATTTATTTTTTTGTTCCTCCAGGCCCCACCATTCCACAAAGTTTGATAAAAATCAGATCAGTAGGGTTTTTTTTTTTTTTTTTTTTTTTTTTTTTGGTGTGTAATCCTGGGAACAGAAAAAAAAAATCTTCTAATAAGCAATTGTTAAACATTTAAATTCCTGTATCTGTTCGAAGTTCTTGCCCAGTCCATACCCCACCCCGCCACCAAGTTTTCTGAAAATCGGTTTAGTGGGGTTTTTTTTTGTGTGTGTGTAATCTTGCTGCTGAACAGGATGTAGTTATTCACCCAAGGCTTGTGGAACATCCCTGAAAATCCTTCCGTGTTCCTTCCCCGGGACTCTCCCACGATATCCACCTCGCCTTCTGCAAATCATTCTTGAGTGTTTTTCCTACAGCTCTCTTCGGATGATAATCATTGTTAAAAATGCCAAACATATAAAAATAAACCGGTGAACGTGGCGAGAAGTTGGAGCAAAATGTTCCAGAACATTTAGCAAAAAGTTGTTGGAATCTGGTCTGACTACATGGAGTAATGATAACTTTTAAAATACAGTTTGTCAGATTTATTGGATATTCCAGTAGAAATTAATTGTTCAGATATATATTAAAACACTTGGTAGAGATTGGGTTCACTTTTGATGATGCAGGGGAAGGTCATGTGACCAAAACATGTACGTGTTTGTTTGAGTGTGTATGTGTGTGTATCTGTGAGCGAGCGAGACAGAGAGAGGGAGAGACAGACAGAGACAGGGAGGGAGAGAGAATGAGAGAGAGAGAGAGAGAGAGAGAGAGAGAGAGTCTTCTAGGCTGCACACAGATCTTCTTTTGTGTCAAAGCTTGTGTTCAAGTTTTTTCTTTAGTTTTATACGGTCGGTTGTCCGGTACATGCGTGTGATTCCTTGCGATGTTGATCATTTAGCGTTGAGTGAAACGGAGTTACGTCGGTCAAACGGAGCCTTTTGAGCCGCGTAGGCCTTGTAGAAAGCATTCTGTTGATCCAGAAGATAAGAGGATGAATAGCTTTTCTGTTGTTTGTAGCCTTTGTTTGGTTGTTGTTCGTGTTTCAGGAGTGAGGGACAGTGAGTAGGAATACGACCCGGATGTGCGGTCTGAAGGTACCTGGTGGAAGTGGTTTGTTTGGAATTTTTCTTAAATGATGATAAACTGATGGTTTTACTGTAAATTTCACCACAAATATTTATTTATTTATTTAAACCCTCCCTTCCCTAATTTTCGTCATATCCAATTCCCACCCATGTGTTGCCACCCTATGACATTTGACCCCCGACACCCAGGGAGGAGCATGCACCTTGCACCTGCCTCCTCCGTCACATGCGATGCTGCCACCCGCCTCTTTATGAACTGCTGCCCATGTGCATTTGGAGGTGGACTAACGTATTCGGGGAAGAAACCCTTTTGTACAGCGAAGCTTCCAGATGCCCCTCAATGGACTGGTGGTCGCTCTTGAGTGACAGGGGAACATTTGACCCCCAATAGTTGTTCACTCCATTGATTCTCCACTTGAGAGTCTGATATCTATGATTTTCATGGATCAATGTTGTGTTACTGATGTTGAACTTCCACTCTTAACATGCCGTATTAACGGGGGCATTGTGGCGCAGTCGTTCACGCTTTCAGCGCATGGCGAGAATGTTTGTAGAGTTTGAATGTTGCAAATTTATTGCAGGAGTATAAGCAATATAGAGGACGGATGTCTTATTAATGAACTCTTTGAATGTTTGTAGACAGTGTGAGTCCCGGGAACATGAGATCGGGGGTGGGACCTCCAAACAATATCACATCAAATCACCTATATTTAATGAACTGTCAATCATTTAAATTAAATAAATAAAAATCATGATGGGTTCTACTATTGAAAGGAATCAGTGATCCTGAGTGTTGGGTTTGGAGCTGACTGTGTGACCACAGAAGAGCATGATCACTGGTGTGTGTGTGTGTGTGTGTGTGTGTGTGTGTGTGTGTGTGTAGAGTATTCAATGCAGGACCCGAGGCTGCCGAAACCCAGCTTTACTCCCAGAGGGAGTGGTGAGAAGACTGGCAGTCAGAGCAAACCAAAGAGCAAAGGTACGACGCTGACACACACACCCTCCACCTCTCATCCCTTCTAATCCACCCTGATGGGTTAGAAGGTAGGCGGTACAGATGCAAACCCATCAGGGTGGATTAAACTCTAGCTATCTTTATTTCTTTTTCTCTCTCTATTGATCTCTCTCTCTCTTTTTCTCTGAAACTCCGATATACACACACACACACACACACACACACACACACACACACACACACACACACACACTGATACACCATTTCCTGGTGAAACCAACCCAGCTCATTGGTTCAGTGTCTTTTGTTCATGTGCTCTACTTCTTGTTTCAGTTCTGTGTTGACTTACAATAACATTAACAAGACCATGTGACCAGAGGAACGATATTCCACAAGTGCAATAACTCTGCAGTTCACTGATTGGTAGAAAGTAGAAAATCCTGAGATCAAGTATTACAGAACAGAAGAAGGGATACGGTGTGAAGAGAAATAAATAAATTGATGTTATCATGGCGCCCGGTGCAGGGCTTATGAACACTCATGACATTGTGAAAGTCGTTGTAGCCGATTCCATTTTATTTCAGCGAGACCACACTGTACTTTCTTTAATTAATGTTTCCCGGGATGTGAATGAGCTCCTTTTAAATATGAACAGAGCTTTGAATTTAACTGATTCAAAATGTGAAAAATTGAGGGTGAGAAGCTCCGCAGTCTGGGAGGAGCTCGGAGTAGAACCGCTGCTCCTCAGCGTTGAAATGATCAAGTTCTGGAGGCTTGGCGTCTGGTTAGAATCCCTCACGAACGAATTACTGGTGGGGTGTTTGGGGCATGTCCGATCGGGAAGAGACCCCTGGAGGGATTATGTCTCTTAGTTGGTCTGGGAACACCTCGGTGTTCCCTCGGAATAGCTGGAGGGGCATCTGGAGTTCATTGCTTCGGCTGCTGTCCCTGCAACTTGACTTGATTAACGGATGAAGATGATGATGATCCAAAATGTGTGTGTGTGTGTGTATATATATATATATATATATACACACACACACAGAGACACTTGTCAAAAAAATAGCATATTGTGATAAAGTTCATTATTTTCTGTAATGTACTGATAAACATTAGAATTTCATATATTTTAGATTCATTACACACCAACTGAAGTAGTTCAAGCCTTTTAGTTTTAATATTGATAATTTTGGCAAAAAAGTAAAGAAAAACCAAACATTGGCATATTTCATCCGACCAATAAAAAAAGTGTTTTTAATACAAAAAAGTCAACCTTCAAATAATTATGTTCAGTGATGCACTCAATACTTGGTGTGGAATCCTTTTGCAGAAATGACTGCTTCAATGCGGCGTGGCATGGAGGCAATCAGCCTGTGGCACTGCTGAGGTGTTACGGAGGCCCAGGATGCTTCGATAGCGGCCTTAAGCTCATCCACAGTGTTGGGTCTGGTGTCTCTCAACTTTCTCTTCACAATATCCCACAGATTCTCTATGGGCTTCAGGTCAGGAGCGTTGGCAGGCCAATTGAGCCCAGTAATCCCATGGTCAGTAAACCATTTAGCAGTGGTTTTGGCACTGTGAGCAGGTGCCAGGTCGTGCTGAAAAATGAAATCTTCATCTCCATAAAGCTTTTCAGCAGATGGAAGCATGAAGTGCTCCAAAATCTCCTGATAGCTAGCTGCATTGACCACGCCCTTGATAAAACACAGTGGACCAACACCAGCAGCTGACATGGCACCCCAGACCATCACTGACTGTGGCTACTTGACACAGGACTTCAGGCATTTTGGCATTTCCTTCTCCCCAGTCTTCCTCCAGACTCTGGCACCGCGATTTCCGAATGACATGCAAAATTTGCTTTGATCCGAAAAAAGTACTTTGGACCACTGAGCAACAGTCCAGTGCTGCTTCTCTGTAGCCCAGGTCAGGCGCTTCTGCCGCCGTTTCTGGTTCAAAAGTGGCTTTACCTGGGGAATGCGGCACCTGTAGCCCAGTCCACTGCTTCCACAGGTCCCCCCAAGGTCTGGAATCGGCCCTTCTCCACAATCTTCCTCAGGGTCCGGTCACCTCTTCTGTTTGTGCAGCGTTTTCTGCCACAATTTTTCCTTCCCACAGACGTCCCACTGAGGTGGCTTGATAGAGCACTCTGGGAACAGCCTGTTCGCTCAGAGATTTCTTTCTGTGTCTTACCCTCTTGCTTGAGGGTGTCAAATGATGGCCTTCTGGACAGCAGTCAGGTCGGCAGTCTTACCCATGATTGCGGTTTTGAGTAATGAACCAGGCTGGGAGTTTTTAAAAGCCTCAGGAATCTTTTGCAGGTGTTTAGAGTTAATTGGTTGATTCAGATGATTAGGTTCATAGCTCGTTTACACTACCTGAACATGATATGCTCATTTTTTGAGATAGGAATTTTGAGTTTTTATGAGCTGTATGCCAAAATCATCAGCATTAAAACAATAACAGACCTGAAATATTTCAGTTGGTGTGCAATGAATCTAAAATTTATGAAAGTTTAATTTTTATCAGTACATTACAGAAAATAATGAACTTTATCACAATATGCAAATTTTTTTTATTAGCTTTAAATAGACACCGCTGCAATCCACATTTGATGCATATGCCAAAATAGGACTGACAATTATTTGTTCTTATGTGTAGTTTATGCTGCCGTGTATAAACCCCATAAACCTCATATAATCCTGGTTAAGAAACTTAACGATCAGAAGAGGAGGAGAAATAATTTCGAAATTACTTTTACTGAAATAACAATGAATTAAAAATATTCTTTTGTCCTTCATTTCAAGTTTTGAGATTTGGCTTTTTTTTTTGGTATAAGAATTAAAGACAGTAAAACACTTGTGTACTGGACCAACAAAGACCAAACAACAAAACCAAAAATACAACAATCTCACAGATCACAATCATAAACGGTTAATTAATGCTTTCTTTCTCTTCATCATTTTCTTCCTATTTTTCTGTTTCTTTTTTCTTCAACTTTTAACTTCATTCATTTTTTAAAAATTTACTTTCTTTTGTTTTATTCTGTTCTTTTTCCTTCCTCACGGAGTTTTTTTTTTTCTTTCTTCATTTGTTGTTTTTGGTGCATTTTCTTTTTACTCTTCTTTTTTCTTTCGTTCTTGTTTTCTTCCTTCCTTTCCTCGCACATGCACTGACGCTGTATGTTGAATGTGTTATTCAGGGTTAGGTCTGCAGACTGCCAGCAGAAGCAAGTCTGAGTTTTATTACACTTTAAACGGCAGCTCTGTGGATCACCCAACTCAGTCCAAATCCAAAAGCACATGGTACATAGATGAAGGTAAAAACAGCAGCCGAGAGAACGTGTGAATCATCAGCAAGAACGAACCAACTGCAAATCTTATCAGCAAGAGAAGAGCCAAACTCGGACAGGACCCACAGATCGGATGAGATTGGATCATCACGGATCAGATTAAATTAGAGTGGAATATATTAGATCATATTATATTCGAATTTGATTAGATTTTGGTATGATTGGATTGGATTATATTAGATTTAAATTAGATTGGATGAAATCAGATTTGGATCTTCTTGGACTGTATTGTCATAGATCAAGTTATATAAAATTAGATCAGATTGGATTTGACCATATTAGATTAAATTAGAGTCGAATCAGAATAGATTGGATTAGATTAATACCATTTAGATTCGGTTTGGATTGGATTGGGTGGGATTAGATTAGATTGTCTTAAATCAGATTTGGATCCTATTGGATCGGATTGTATTAGATCAGAACGGATTAAATGAAATTAGATTGGATTCAATCATATTAGACGAGATTAAATTTGAGCTAAATTGGAATAGATTGGATTAGATTAATCCCATTAGATTCATTTTAGATTGGATTGGTTTAGGTAGTCTTTGAATAGATTTGGTCGGATTAGATTAGCTTGACTTAAATCAGGTTTGGATCTAATCGGATCAGATTGTATTGAATTAGATCGGATTAGATCAGATTGGATTAGTGTGAAGCTTTTCACTGCTGGCTCTTGCTGCTAAGATTTTTTTTCCACTCCTCTTCATATCACTGTGACGTCACCCAATGTTCCCTCAGTGTCCTCGTTCTCCCAATCACCTGCATGAAAGAAGATCGGGAGGGGATTGCGGGGTTGGTGCACAGGTTCACGCGGGTGGATGAAGAACTGTTGTTGTGTTGCATGTTTACAGACTCACTGCTTTGCTACATTTCAGCTTCCTCACCTTCACTGTTTCTCTGCTTTTTTCCCTCGCGACATTTCCGCGGTGTTTCATTTACAGAACCTCCGTGCACCAGTGTGGAAAATCAGCCTGAGCACTCACCATCATTGGCATTACCTTCTCAGTGTCTGCTCCACCTGCTGGCGTGAGATGCAAATCTGTCAGTTTATATTGAGCAGAAGTAATCAATTTATAAAATATGTTAATTAGGTATAACTTGATCGGGAAATATTTACTGACTACAGTGGAAGTCTGGATTAATATCCCTACAGCTGGATTTTGAGATAAATCAAAGATAGCACTGAGATGCCAGATAACACTGAGATAATGTCTGTTACAGCCCTGTGTTGGTAATCAACTTTTATTAAGGTCAAATTAAAATAAAAATGCTGAAGTTTGAGATAATAAATCATGACTTTGAGATAATGTGTCTAAGCGTTAGGATAAATACTCAGAATTTTTAGGATATAGTATTTTCCGAGCCACAAGGCGCACGGGACTATAAGGCGCAATACCAATGAACGATGAGTGAACGGTCTCTGGCCATACATAAGGTGCACCACACCATAAGGCGCAACACCAACAAACAATACCCGAACGGCCCCGGCCCGCACACAAGGGGCACCGGATTATAAGACGCAACACCAATGAACGACCCCGGTTCTCACACACACACACACACACACACACACAAGGCACATCGGATTATAAGGCATATTAATTGAAACAAAAGTCAAAGAAGTCAAACATGATTCAACTCTCACAATAACGCTCATCATTGTTCAGTTATAGCAATATAAAACAATAAACTCACTTTTTCAGTTCATTCCTCTTCCACAAATATATCAAATTCTTCATCTTCAGTGTCGGAGTTTAACAGTTGCGCGAGTTCGACATAAAGCACGGATCCCACTATTATTTTTTGTTATATTATTATATTTTCTCTAATATTCCCTCACGCATGGAGTCGGATAAAACAAGACGGAGATTAGAAGTCTTCCTGGGTCTTGACCTTCTCTCAGCCACGCCCCCTTAAAGAGACCGTGCATTAGTATTGTGTTCATGACAGAATGGAGGTCATTACTCTTAAGGCACTCTATCAGTGTAGCTTTAAATTCAAGAAGGTTAATCCGAGGTCTCAGGAGGACACCTGTAGCAGCGCTTTATCCCCGTATTTGGGCATAAAGCCCGGATCCCTCTAACTTACCTGTTCCCTGGACACCGATATCTAGCGGGTGGAGTTCTTTGGTTAATCCACCGGAATGATGATAAGCTTTGAATTAGTTTGCTTCACTTGGGTTTTGACATCCCCCAGTAAGATGGAGTCACGCAGCGCCACCCACACATAAGGCGCACCGGATTATAAGGCGCACCACCAGCTTGTTTTGAAGATCAGAGGCTTTTAAGTGCACTTTATGGTGTGGAAAATACGGTAATAGTTCTGAACTTTGAGATAATTGCGTTTTAGGTTCATTCATTCATTTTCTAAACCGCTTGATCCTAATTAAGGTCGCGGGGATGGTGAAACCCATCACAGCCGACTCTGAACAGTTCGCCAGGCCATCGCAAGGTAGAAACACGCCAGATAGCTCCACGGGGAGGGGCAGCAGTGATTAGCCGGTGATGGTGGGGCTTGAACCCCTAACTTTGAGATAATTATAAAATTTGAGGTAATACACTTAAACTTTGAGAGAAATTGAGAACTTAAATGTTTAAATATTTTCATGTTCATCTTTTCTTCCCTCTTCTTTACTGTCAAGGTCACAGCGTTCATCTTCAGCCTGTTTCCACATCGATATGTCGCTTCTTTATCAGATACTCGAGGTTTATTCATGCTGAATGTTAATTCCCTCTCCTCTTATTCTCCCCACCCACACCAGTGGGTGAAGACCCAGCCAAGTCCCTGACGGAAACGCCCCCCGACTTCAACCAAGCCTCGCCGCCTCCTCGAGCCCCGCCTACCGCTCCCTCACTGTCCAGTGACAACAAATTCCACTCACTGCCCTTCAGCCTGAGTCGCAAGACCGGCCCCAACGGGAGCATGAGCCATGGGCCGCTCTCGCTCTCTGTCCAGTCAGTGATGGGAGAACAACAGGAGGCTCCACCCCTTCCCACAGCTCCTTCTCCGAGGCCATCGTCGCCTCCTAAAGGTCAGCCGGGCTTGGAGGTCGGGTCCCTGGTAGAGGTGAAGGAGAACCCACCCTTGTGTGGAGTTATACGCTGGGTGGGTCTTCCACCTGGACTACTGGAGCCTCTTGCTGGGCTGGAGCTGGTACGTGTGCGCGTGTGTGTTTGTTTGTTTATATAATCTGATATTAAATAAATAGCATGTGGATGATGATGATGATGATTATATTATAGACTGTGCAACTCTTGGTAGTTAACTGTGCGTGGGTGCGCGTGTGCGTGCTTGTGCGTGTGTGTGTGTGTGTGTGTTTTCAGGAAGAGGAGTGTGTAGGATGCACTGACGGTACTTTTAAAGGCACACGTTACTTTACCTGTCCTCCAAAGAAAGCTCTGTTTGTGAAACTGAAATGCTGCCGACCTGATTCTCGCTTCCCTTCACAACATCACTCACCAAATCCAATCGAGCGCTGTAATTCTATAGGTAACACACACACACACACACACACTCCGCAACCACAGAGAAGAGCTACTTGTACACTGACCTTTTTTCTGTTAACATCAAGATTTTGTGTTCTGTCTGTGTGTGTGTTTGTGTTTGCGTGCGTGCGGCAGCGTTTGGCGGTTACCTTAGTGAGGTGGTGAATGAGAACACTCCTCCTCGTACAGAGAGCGATGGCCTGGACATAATGGTCGGGAAGAAAAAAGGCATTCAAGGCCACTACAACTCCTGTTACTTGGACTCTACACTCTTCTGGTACTCTCTCTCTCTCTCTCTCTCTCTCTCTCTCTCTCTCTCTCTCTCTCTCTCGCTGTCTGTCTCTCTCTCTCTGTCTGTCTCTCTCTTTGTGTCTGTCTGTCTCACTATCCCACTGTATCTCTCTGTCTTGGTGTGTGGCTCTCGTCTCTTTCTCCGTCTCTCTATCTTTGTCTCTCTCTCTCTCTCTGTCTGTCGCTCTCTCTCTATCTCTCTCTCTCTCTCTCTCTCTCACACACCCACACATGCACTCTCTCTCTTTCACACACCCTCTCTCTCTCTCTATCTCTCTCTCTCTCTCTCTCTCACACACACACCCACACATGCACTCTCTCTCTTTCACACACCCTCTCTCTCTCTCTCTATCTATCTCTCACACACACACACACACACACACACCAACACTCTCTCTCTTTCTCTCTTTGACCCACTATCCTGGTCTCTTTCTCTGTTGCTTTATCGGTCTCTCTCTCTCACACTCTCTGTCACACTTCAGAAAGAAAAGTTGCTGCTGGACCTTTATTTTGTTTCTAATCTTTTCTGTCATGTTCAAATTCAAGTCTAAAGTGTCTAGGCATAAAGTACAATTGTACAGTACATGAACAGACTGTTGACAAGCAGATCAAATGCACTATGGACTATATGCAGCCCTCTACTGGTCCCTTTTGAAAAATCATATTTATTACATCTGATATTGTTTTAATTGATTTTCTTAATTTTGTGTGCTCCAAAAATATTTACTGCAGGTTTCACAGAAATTTTTAAAATTAAAAATTTTAAACACAGTACAAGTACAGTGTTTTGCGGACGCAATTGCGGTTCATATTTTCTTTGATGGGGCCATGAAAAGATGCTGAATTACTCAACCCAAAGTTAACCCCATTGTCAACCACTGGTTTGTCACTACTGTCCACCAGTGGTGATAACTGGGTTATCAAAGGCCGGCCATGTCTCTGACTGTCTATGGTGTGAGATTCATGTAAAGAAACCAATACTGACTTTCTTCAAGAGGAGTCGCATAGCCATCAGCGTTTTTCTGCCCTACGATGACCTGGTGAGCTGTTCAGGGTGTACTTTGCCCTTGCCCGGAGTCGGCTGAGATGGGCACCAACCTCCCCATGACACTAATTAGGATTAAACGGTTTAGAAATTGAATGATTTTTTTCCCCTCACTGTAATTATGTTGTTTAGCCAGCAGAAGGCGCAGTCGTGTACAATAACGTGACGGTAGCTGGACTAATGGCAGTCCCACTGAGTGGCAGCGTTACAGTTCATCTGAAATCCGGTAGAAATATTCTGCAAAATAAAACGGAAGGCGAGGTAGTGAGTGCCGAGGGTGCAAAGAGTCAACAGGAAATTCGCACCCTTCACACCACTGAAAGGAACGAGAAGCGAACGGATGAAGTTGTTTGTGGTTTTACGTTTCGCCCTGACTGCATCCTTCGTACCTGTTCTGAACCGGTGAAGGATTCGCTTTCTTGTTCTGAACCTTTTCACTTTTTAATGAAAGGAACATTTGAGTTAAGAGCTTGATATATTTTTCTCCAGCATTTTCAAATGTTTGTCAACCTTCATTATTACGTTTGTTTCTGTTTCTGTTTTTAACTTCTTTAAATTTTCCTTCCTATTTTTTTCTGCTTTAAAAATATTTTATTTTTTAATTATTTCTTGTTGGTTTTTTGTTTCCTTCAATTTTTGTCCATTTCTTCTCCGCTTTTCTCTCGTCTCCTCTACTTTAATCATTTTCTGTGTCTCTTCTCACTTCTCTTCTTGTTTTCTTTAATCTTGTTTCTGTTCTCTTCAGTCTGTTCTCCTTTAGTTCGGTCTTGGATACGGTGTTACTGAGGCCGAAGTCGAAGACTGATGTTGAGTACTACCTGGAGACACAGGAGCTGTTACGCACTGAGATAGTCAACCCACTGCGGATGTGAGTCCCAGATACTCCCTCCCCCCCACTCCTTATCTCCTTCTCCAACACCAGATGCTCATAATTTAAGTTTTTCTGTCGTGTTTCTGGTTTGATTTTGTATTTTAGTCATGGTTATGTCTGTGCAACGAAGATAATGAAGTTGCGGCGAATCCTAGAGAAGGTGGAGGCTGCGTCAGGGTTCACGTCTGAAGAGAAAGGTGAGGATATGTGCCTGCCTCATGGTTTAGTTTCGCTCACTGCTGGTTGGATGATAGTTTTCAGATGCTGAATATAAAATAAATAAATAAAATATGTTAAATTATTTTTCCACCTTAATTACCAGCGCAAGTGTCAGACTTCTCATCACTGAAAAATGCTCAGGGGTTTTCCTGGAAGTCATGAGATAGAGATGTGTCGCCCTCTGGTGACAGTAAAGTGGTTCATCAAGCCTGAGTGGTGGTTCTTAGTTTTTTTTTTTTTTTTCCTGCAGATCCTGAAGAGTTTTTGAACATCCTGTTTCACCACATCCTGAGGGTCGACCCTCTGCTTAAGCTCCGGTAAGGCTGGAAAATAATAGAAAGTCAAGTCAAAATACTGGATAATAAACAAACAACATATGAAAAATAAATAAACATAGAATTCAGTGACTTCTATTATTGACCCTTTGGAGCCTCAGTATCAGATCCTTCAATACTGTGATCTAAAAGCTGGTGTGTGTGTGTGTGTGTATGTGTGTTGACAGCTCTGCTGGCCAGAAAGTTCAGGACTGTTATTTCTACCAGATCTTCATGGATAAGAAGGATAAAGTGCTCGTGCCGACCAGCCAACAGTTGCTAGAGTGGTCCTTCATCAACAGTGACCTCAAATTTGCTGAGGTGCGCGCGCATGCGTGGATGGATGTGTGTGTGTGTGTGTGTGTGGATGGATGGATGGATGTATGTGTGTGTGGATGGATGGATGTATGTGTGTGTGTGGATGGAGGGATGGATGTATGTGTGTGTGTGGATGGATGGATGGATGGATGTATGTGTGTGTGGATGGATGGATGGATGGATGTATGTGTGTGTGTGGATGGATGGATGGATGTATGTGTGTGGATGGATGGATGGATGTATGTGTGTGTGTGGATGGATGGATGTATATGTGTGTGTGTGGATGGATGGATGGATGTGTGTGTGTGTGTGTGGATGGATGGATGGATGGATGGATGTGTGGGTGCGGGTGTGTGTGTGGATGCGGGTGTGTGTGTGGATGCGGGTGTGTGTGTGGATGCGGTGTGGATGCGGGTGTGTGTGTGTGTGTGGATGGGTGTGTGTGTGTGTGTGGATGGATGTGTGTGTGTGTGGATGGATGTGTGTGTGTGTGTGGATGGATGTGTGTGTGTGGATGGGTGTGTGTGTGTGGATGGGTGTGTGTGTGTGGATGGGTGTGTGTGTGTGGATGGGTGTGTGTGTGTGGATGGATGTGTGTGTGTGTGGATGGGTGTGTGTGTGGATGGGTGTGTGTGTGTGGATGGGTGTGTGTGTGTGGATGGGTGTGTGTGTGTGTGGATGGGTGTGTGTGTGTGTGGATGGGTGTGTGTGTGTGGATGGGTGTGTGTGTGTGTGTGTGTGTGAGCATGGGTGTGTGTGTGTGTGTGTGGATGTGTGTGTGTGTGTGTGTGTGGATGGGTGTGTGTGTGTATGTGTGTGTGTGTGTGTGTGTGTGTGTGGATGGGTGTGTGTGTGTGTGTGTGTGTGTGTGGATGGGTGTGTGTGTGTGTGTGTGTGTGTGGATGGGTGTGTGTGTGTGTGTGTGTGTGTGGATGGGTGTGTGTGTGTGGATGGGTGTGTGTGTGTGGATGGGTGTGTGTGTGTGTGTGGATGGGTGTGTGTGTGGATGTGTGTGTGTGTGTGTGGATGTGTGTGTGTGTGTGTGTGTGTGTGTGGATGTGTGTGTGTGGATGTGTGTGTGTGGGTGTGTGTGTGGATGTGTGTGTGGATGTGTGGATGTGTGGATGTGTGTGTGTGGATGTGTGTGTGGATGTGTGTGTGTGTGTGGATGTGTGTGTGTGTGTGGATGTGTGTGGGTGTGTGTGGATGTGTGTGGGCGGATGTGTGTGTGTGGGCGGATGTGTGTGTGTGGGCGGATGTGTGTGTGTGGCGGATGTGTGTGTGTGGGCGGATGTGTGTGTGTGGGGCGGATGTGTGTGTGTGGGCGGATGTGTGTGTGTGGGCGGATGTGTGTGTGTGGGCGGATGTGTGTGTGTGTGGCGGATGTGTGTGTGTGGGCGGATGTGTGTGTGTGTGGCGGATGTGTGTGTGTGTGGGCGGATGTGTGTGTGTGTGGGCGGATGTGTGTGTGTGTGGCGGATGTGTGTGTGTGGGCGGATGTGTGTGTGTGGGCGGATGTGTGGGCGGACGTGTGTGTGCGTGGATGTGTGTGTGCGTGGATGTGTGTGTGCGTGGATGTGTGTGTGTGGATGTGTGTGTGTGTGGATGGAGGTGTGTGTGTGGATGGAGGTCTGTGTGTGTGGATGGAGGTGTGTGTGTGGATGGAGGTGTGTGTGTGGGTGGATGGGTGTGTGTGTGGGTGGATGGGTGTGTGTGTGGGTGGATGGGTGTGTGTGTGTGGGTGGATGGATGGATGTGTGTGGGTGGATGGATGTGTGTGGGTGGATGGATGTGTGTGTGGGTGGATGGATGTGTGTGTGTGTGTGTGTGGTGGATGGATGGGTGTGTGTGTGGGTGGATGGATGGGTGTGTGTGTGGATGGATGGGTGTGTGTGTGGGTGGATGGATGGGTGTGTGTGTGGGTGGATGGATGGGTGTGTGTGTGTGGGTGGATGGATGGGTGTGTGTGTGTGGGTGGATGGATGGGTGTGTGTGTGGGTGGATGGATGGGTGTGTGTGTGTGGGTGGATGGATGGGTGTGTGTGTGTGGGTGGATGGATGGGTGTGTGTGTGTGTGTGTGTGGGTGGATGGATGGGTGTGTGTGGGTGGATGGATGGGTGTGTGTGGGTGGATGGATGGGTGTGTGTGTGTGGGTGGATGGATGGGTGTGTGTGTGTGTGGGTGGATGGATGGGTGTGTGTGTGGGTGGATGTGTGTGTGGGTGGGTGGATGGGTGTGTGTGTGTGTGTGGGTGGGTGGATGGGTGTGTGTGTGTGTGTGTGTGTGTGGGTGGATGTGTGTGTGGGTGGGTGGATGGGTGTGTGTGTGTGTGTGTGTGTGGGTGGATGGATGGGTGTGTGTGTGTGGGTGGATGTGTGTGTGTGTGGGTGGATGGATGGGTGTGTGTGTGTGTGGGTGGATGTGTGTGTGTGTGTGTGTGGATGGATGTGTGTGTGTGTGTGTGTGTGTGTGGATGGATGTGTGTGTGTGTGTGTGTGTGTGTGGATGTATGCATGCATGCATGTATTTTGCTTCGGCATAATTTATGCCTCCAAAAAGCCCAAGTACAAATATGTTAAAAATATGTGTACTGGTTATGCCTACAAAAACATTTTTGTTATTACCAATGAAAATTAAGTGTACATATTCATTCATAATGTACAGAACAAGCACACTGGAGCTGAACAATTGGAGATTTGTGTGCACTGACACATCTGTGTAAAGTGCAGACGTTATTATACCGTTGCTATAACGATACCCATAAGGCCACTCGTGCGACTAACTTAAATTTTGGCCACCAGTCTTTTTTCAGACCACAAATTCCAGTTATTGCAAGAAATATAGCTCTCCCGCCGGTAGATAGAACTATTGGCGATGTTGTTGCTAATTGTGACAACACGGTGACAATCTCGGCAAAAATACGAACAGGAAACGTGACGGACGCGATGCGAGCTCAGTGGGTGAGGAGTGACATGTGGCTCGTGATATGTTGTCGAATGATGAGTCTTGATTTGTATTAAAAAGTTTTTTTTTTTTTTTTCTTTTAGGCTCCCTCTTGTCTTATTATCCAGATGCCTCGCTTTGGGAAGGACTTTAAGATGTATAACAAGATTTTTCCATCTCTGGAGTTGGACATCACGGATCTACTGGAAGACAGTGAGTCCAGTTATTTCCTCGTCGTTCCTGGTTTAAGGAGCTCATGATATTGGCAAACCAGTGAAGAGCAGGCGAGGTGTTATAGGGTGATTTTACATTTTGTTTAAATTTAAATATTACATAGTAAAGCTCCATATAAAATGGTATCATCTCCACCCTCGCCTAGAGTCGGCTGAGATGGGCACTAGTCTCCCTGGGACCCTAATTAAGATTAAGTGGTTCAGAAAACAAATCAATGAATGAAATAGTATATTGTAATAAAATAGTTAGGAGCAGAAGGAAAATTTCAGATTCTGTAAAGGGAGTATTTTCAAGTTAAAATTCATATTTATTTATTTTAATTAAAGGTTATTAGATTGGCACTGTATCACAGTGGCACATTTGTCTCACAGCAAGAAGGATCTGAGTTCAATACCCGGGTTCAGGGCCTATCCCTGTGACGTTTGCATGTTCTCCTTGTGCCTACATGGAATTTTCTCTGACTGTCCTGGTTTCCTCCCACAATCCGAAAACATGCATATTAAGCTAATGTAGCGATTGCAAGTTGCACATAGGTGAGAGTGCGAATGTTTTTTTGTGCATGTGTGTGTCTTTGCGAATGGTTGTGTGTGTTGGCCCTGTAATGGCTTAGTAAACTGTTCAGGGGTACCTCACCTTCGCCCAGAGTCAGCTGAGATGGGTGCCAGCCTCCCTGCCACCCCAATTATAAATAATTAAGTTCAAAGATGGAGTCACTAACGGCGGAGCTCCTCGGCTGGGAGTCCGATTCTAAAAAGTTTTTGCGATAGAAAAATTGCAAACTTTAACTGAAAATTTAGCAGCGTGATTGTTGAAGTTTCCAGGATCATGGGCAGAACGTTTTTGGTGGATGAATCTACGTCAACAGCACGGACGATGGTTATTTAACAGTGAATGGTCAAGATGGCGCTTTCTAGAGGGCAAATTGTTTCTTTGTTTGTTTTAAATTTTTTGCACCATGCTTGTCTATGACCGTGTGACCCTACTACAGCTATGAGCGTGCAGTCTTTTTGGATATTTAGAACTGAGCACGCTCATCTCCTATCCTGAGCTAATATGCTACCGCAGCTCAATGCTAGCCGCACCCCGAATAACAATAAACCCAGGCTGACACGCGGCAGGTGAGGAGGGGCTGAACGACGACGCCGGCGCTTGGTTAGCAGTGGAAGGTTAGCACTACCGGTCATACTGCTTGAAAATGTTCAGTCTTTGCGGAAGAAGATGGACGAGCTTCATGCTCAGTTGCGGCGCAGAGGGATCTACAGGACAGCACCATGCTGTGTTTCTGTGAAACATGGCTCGAGAAGAGTACACCCGATGAGGCGATTACACCAGCCGGCTACACGGCGTTCGGAGAGGACAGGAGCGCAGCGGCAAGCAACAAAAATTGCGGCGGAAGAACGGCGGATTCTCATTAAATAAACCTGGTGTACTGACTGTAGATTATCTCTAAACCTTGCTCTGAGAATGGACAACATCGAACTTTGAAGTTGTGGCCATTTTGTTTACTCAGAGAACTGTTCATTTTTTTTCCAACAAAACAATAGGCATTGTGCAATATTAATATAATTATAATATATGACATCATTTAGTGCAATTTCGTTTATTGCGGTTATCTACTGATTTTATTTATTGTATTTTTTTAATTATTATTTTTATTTTTTTATTACTTGTTTGCTGGGTCTGTGTGAGGTCCTTTTAGATTTATAATTTTGGTGTTTATTTTATAGCAGTTTGTGTGTTGTTGATTTGAGCCTTGTTTTCTGTTTGTAACTCGACTTCTTGAACAACCGCACAAGAATTCCTATGTGTGCAAAAAACACAAATGGTGATTAAAAATCCTGAATCCTAAAATAATGAATGAATAGTTGAACAATACTCAAATGCCGCAGCTACTGATTCATTAAACATATTGATAAAATAATGAAATGATGTTGTTTCATTTATATATATATATATATATATATATATATATATATATATATATATATATATATATATATATATATATATATACATACATGTATTTTTGTATGTGTGTGTGTTCCAGCCCCGAGAGAGTGCCGTATATGTGGTGGTTTAGCTCTCTATGAATGCAGGGAGTGCTATGAAGATTCTGACATCACTGCAGGAAAAATTAAGCAGTTCTGTGAAAAGTGCAATACACAGGTATACACATACACACGTGGATACATGTATGTGTGTATGTGTATATATATGTATATATATATATATATATATATATATATATACACACACACACACACACACACACACACACACACGTGCGGATATGTATATACGCACACGTGAATACATATATATACACACACACACACACGTACATACACACACGTGTATACATACACACGTGTCTATGTACACACACGTACACACACCATAGTGTTGTTTGTTGTATGTGTTATGTACACTAGATCGAGACTTGTGTACAGTGTTTATAGTCCAGAGTTTTTCTGCTTTTATGTGTAATCCACTCTCTGGCCACTTTAATAGGAACACTTGTTTTTTCCATTCTACATTCAGCCAGGAATATACAAGTGTTCCTAATAAAGTGGGCATGAGTGTATTTGTAATTGATTACTTGATGTTTTTATTGATATTAGATACTAGTAATGGTAACTAGTAATAGTCAATTAATATAAGAATTGTTTTGTTTTAAATTTTTTTTTTTTTTTTACTGTAATGAATGGAACAGTTGCTGCTACGGCACTGTTAAACAAATGAAACTAATTTCTTGAGATATAATTTCGAAGCATCAGCCTTTATACAGAAGCCCATCAGGATAACGGTCTGCTCCGTATCGCCCCCGAGTGAGAGTATGTGAGAAAGGCTGTGGGTGTTGAGCCTGTTATGGTCTGGTAAGCCGTCCGGGTTGTACCTTGCCGATGATCAGAATCGGCTGTGCTGGGCGCCAGCATCTTCTGTGAGCTTAGAAAGATTAAGCGGTTCAGTAAATTTGAGAGGGAATGAGAGACTTTATAGAAACAGCAGTCCAGACTCGAGGACAAAATGATACAGATCCTCCCAGGAAATGGGATTTATAACCTGTGTGTGGGTTTTTTTTTTTTTTTTTTGGCTGTAGGTGCATCTGCACCCACGACGTAAGAGCCACCGCTATAGTAAGCTATCGCTACCTAAAGAGCTGCAGGAGGGCATGTGGAGACAAGCTTCATTCCCCCGCCAGCAGATGGAGCTGTTCGCTGTGCTCTGCATCGAGACCAGCCACTATGTGGCCTTCGTTAAATATGGCTCAGCCCCATCCTCGTGGCTCTTCTTCGACAGCATGGCTGACCGAGATGGTATGAAGTTCAAAACTCTGATTTCGATTAATATGGTTAATGCTAACTCAGTTTTAACCCCTCCCCCTTTAAGAAATATTTAATTGGAATTATTTTCTAAAAATGTAGATATTTAAGTACAGTAGTGTGTGTGTGTGTGTGTGTGTGTGTTTTAGTAAAGTAAATATAAGATGTCGTGGCGTATTACAGCAGGTCTTTGTGTCTTGGTTCCACCTGGTGCCTTAGTTTGTGGCCCTTATTCTCTCATTATTCAAAAAGAACACGGCTCTGCTTCAGTGCACAAACAGATCAAATCGAACACTCGTTTCATCCTCTCAACTGGTTTTCTACTGCAACCACATCAACTATGAATATTTATTCATGTTTAAAAGATTTCATCCCAATAAACAGGTTTATTTATTTGAAGCGTGTTTAAGGGCGTGTCAGGATTTAATACTGAACATGAAGACAGAAGATGGACTCGAACTGTGAGTCAGGGAGATTTAGGATAAAAATCTAAAAGTGGAAACCAAAAAGTGGAAAAAAAAAGCATTGGTTAAAAAAGATCCATAAATGTTGAAAGGGGGCGTGGCATAAACGTGTTGATTTTAGTTAAAAAAAAAACATTTAAAAATCTGAGGGGGGGGGAAGAAAAAGTGTGACATTAAGTGAAATTTACTATTATTAGATTGCTTTTAAATGTTTAATTCAGTTGAATCAATCAATCTGGGTGCTGGGTTAATTCAAT
>CM045748.1:29070359-29072859 GCA_024760905.1 Plotosus lineatus | reverse complement strand
CCATTGCTTCTCAAATAGTGGCGTGCGCCCCCCCTTGAGGGGTGTGGTGTGATGCCGGTGGGGGCACATATGACCCCGGGGAACATGCTTTTTTTGCGCATAATTGCGCATCCACTACAGTAGTTGGCAGTAGTGCTCTCATTGACCTGCTTTGGTCTAGGGAAAAAGCACCGGGCAAACAATATAATGTGCAGTAAACAGTATATAGTCGTGTGCTGGGGAGCGTAAAATGTTTTTTTCTTCCTACAAGGGGCATTACAGAAAAAAATTGAGAAGCACTGTCCAAGGCTTTCTCGCAGGTCCGGCGCAGGTGCACACCTCACAAAAAATGTAACTCGTTTTGATGGGAGGTTTTGGGTTGTTTTCTGTTTTGTGTTTGTTTATGTTTTTGCATAATTGGCCTTGTTTTTGCGGCATTTTCCTTAACCTTTCCCCCTGTTCTTCCTTAATTTCCTTAGTTTTTAATTCGATGAATATTTTTAGAAAAAAAAAAAAACGAGATGCACCGAAGCCGCATGAATTGAAGCGTGAAGTATCGAGGGACCCTGTATGTGTGTGTGTGTATGTCTGGATATATATATATATATATATATATATATATATATATATATATATAATACATACACACACACACACACACACACATATATATGGTGTGTGTGTGTGGATATACAGTATTTGGAAAATATTTGGAGAGAGTTAATATATTTTTGATAGTGTTACGTTTAGTTTTATAAATTATTGTTATACGAGTTCTAGCTTGTAACAATAAATACGATCAAAAAATCGATAAATGACTCCATTTTTATGCAGTTTTAATATAGTTATGCAAGTTTTTTATTATTAATTTTTTTGGGGGGAAACTTTGTAAATATCGCCATATTTAAGAGGCATTTACGCATTCATTTGTGGGCGGGGCCTAAAACTATTGTTTGCTTTGACTCAGCCATTTAAAGGAAGATTTGTAAAGGTACCATTGCTACCAACCAGAAGCCATGAATATATTTTGTGTTGATTGTTTGTTTAAAACTCAAACATATCGACTGTAACTGCTTGTTGAACTCTTACGTACGACATTAGGCTTTTAGAAAATTAATACATAAATATTTAACAGCAGCATGACACCGTGCTGCCTCACATCAAGCACCTCCTGGGTTCGAGTGCCGGGCTCGGCGAGTGTGTTTCTGTATGGAGTTTGCATGTTCTCCTTGTGAGTGTGGGGGTTTCCGCTATAGCACTCCAGCTTCCTCTGACAAAACATGCAAAGACATACAGATTAAGCTAGCTGGTGGTTTCAAACTACACCTATATCATGTAGGTATGCGTTGGCCTGCTGAACTGTTTAGAATGTTGGCTGAGATAGGCTCCATGAAGACTGGTTTCAGGTTGGGTAGTGCTGGAGTTTGATGTGATGCCTATTGTCTCATCGAATCTCATGTCTTGTTCCTTTTTATTTTTATTTATATTATTTTTATATTAGATATTTATTCTTCATCATCGTCATCATTTATTCTTATTTCCTTTTTATTCTGATTTATATTGCTACTGGAGGGTGTGTGTGTGTGTGTGTGTGTGTGTGTGTGTGTGTGTGTGCGTGCGCACCCACATTGTTGATGTTTCTCTCAACTGTCTTTAACATCATGTCACACAACTGGACATCTGGGACAAACCTGACCCGCGGACATGTCACACACCCTATCCAGCCACAGTTATGTTATATGCACATCTGTGTACATTTGCTATTGAGAATGAATCCAAACGGACAACGTCAGGTCAAGAAAGTTCTGCTAGACGTACACACACACACACACACACACACACACACACACACACACACACACACCTTGCTCTATTAAAAGTCAGTGTCATTCATGCCCATCTTGGCTTGCTGACTACACAAGTGCAAGTATTTTTCAGCACAGCAGCTGGTGCACAATGCCCTCTTGTAGCTTTATGCCATAGCATATGCCTGCTGCACGATATGTGCTAATTTAGCAATGCGTTGGAACCTATACCAACAGATGGAGCGCTACATTGTCATTCTCACCCCCAACCTCAAATCTCAAGGGGAACACGAGGGAGGAAAAAAAAAAAAAAACACGCATATGGAGCTTGATGTCATTATGCAGCTCAGAGAATTTACAATAAATACAAAACTGCTCCTAATACACAAGGTTCAGGAATGTAGTCTGAAGCTGTGGACTTTTAAACTAACTTCGAACATTCCATATCCTTGCTTTAAGAAAGTCGAGAGATGTAACAACAAGAATTATTCAACACATATACAGTCCCTTTGAAGATGGAGGTACGATACAAAAGAATAGAACAGCAATAGTGAAGTGCCTCAGGAAGTGATGTAGTTTCTGGTCGCAATATTTTCATCCCATGGTTATCTTATTAAGGTAAAATTGGAGACGCACATCACCACAATCGCAGTGGATCTGTGTGAAGCAAAACATCATCGTCAGATCCGTTTGTGTAGTACAATTGTGTCTTCTCT
>CM045748.1:29062859-29065359 GCA_024760905.1 Plotosus lineatus | reverse complement strand
TACTACCAATAACCTTATGACTACTATTATGAGTACCCTTATCACCAATCACTGCCCTAATCACTACTATGAGTAACCTTACACTATCAGTAACCTAATCACTAGTATCACTAATATCACGATGATCAATATCTTTATTACTACTTTTATCACTATTATCACTATCACTACCCTGATCACTACTATCAGTAACCTTATCATTAGTGTCACTACTAGTATCACTAACATTATCACTACCCTTATCACTATTATCAGTACCTTTATTATTACCCTTATCATTATTACCACTACTATGCGTACCCTGATTGCTACTATTATCATTATGATAATCACTACTATCCATAACCTTATCATTACTATTATGAGTACTCTTGTCACTATTATCACTACCGTGATCACTACTATCAGTACCGTTATCATTAGTGTCACTACTAGTATCACTAATATTATCACTACCCGCATCACTACTATCACTATTATGAGTACCATTATCATTACTATCATTACTGTGAGCACCCTTATTACTACTATTATCACTACGATAATCATTACTGTCCATAACCTTATCACTACTATCACTACCCGCATCACTACTATCACTATTATCGATACCTTTATTTCTACCCTCATCACTACTATGAGGACCCTTATCATAACGATCACTACTATCAGTACCCTTATCACTAGTTTCACTACTAGTATCACTAATATTATCACTACCCTTATCACTACTAGGCGGCACGGTGGCGTAGTGGTTAGCACGTCCGCCTCACAGCAAGAAGGCCCGGGTTCGATTCCCGGCCTGGGCGTTTCTGTGTGGAGTTTGCATGTTCTCCCTGTGCTTGTGCGGGTTTCCTCCGGGTGCTCCGGTTTCCCCCGCAATCCAAAGACGTGCACTGTAGGTTATTTGGCCGTTCTAAATTGACCGTAGTTTCTCTCCTGCAGTGGCACGTATCGGCACTTGCCTTTCCATTGGATCCTTCCGGTGGTGCCGAGACAGGGGGGGACTTGCTGCTTGGGTAACAGCCTGTCCCTCATTACTCCCTACCCAGGCTCTGTGCACTGGGGAGTATCACCAGTCGGGATACTGGCCAGAGCGCAGCCATAGTCCTTCGGGACTGACGGAGGCCTGCGCGCGCGCTATCACTATTATGAGTATCATTACTATCATGACTGTGAGCACCCTTATTACTACTATTCTCACTATGAATAACCTTATCATTACTATTATGAGTACACGTATCACCACTATCACTACCCTAATCACTACTATGAGTAGCCTTATCACTGATGTCACTACTAGTGTCACTAATATTATCAGTACCCTTATTACTACTTTCACTACTATGAGCACCCTTATTACTACTATTATCACTACGATAACCACTACTATCATTAGCTTATCGCTAGTGTCACTACTAGTATCACTACCCTTATCACTACAGTTCTCACTATTGTTATCAACAACAAAAAAAAACTGTCTCCAAAATGTGGAGTGATTTCAGAATAATGTTCAAAGTAAAATCACTAAGACTGAATATCTGATCATCAGGAGTGCAAAAAGATTCTGGAAAATTGATACTGGAAGCGCATGACCTTGTGAGCATTTCCTTAAACCAGGTACGTTTCTGACATACAAATCACTGCATGAGCTCAGGAACACCTCCAGAAATCCTTGTCTGTGTCTCCAGTTTGTGGACGACCTCCCCACCTAATTTTATTCGTATCCTAATTCCCACCTCTCAAGTATTACCTTCCCTAACACAACCAGGGAGAGGTATAACTATGCACATGGCCCGCTCTGAGACATATGATGCTGCTGCCACCCACCTCTTTCCAAACTGCTGTGCATGGAGGCAGCCTGACACACTGGAAGGAAAAGTGCTATCTGCCCCCGTGTACGAATGAGATCACAGACACCCCTGGATTGGTGAATGAGTGGTGTGAGTGACAGGGAAGTGAGCGTATGCCATCCCATCCCTCCCTCACTCCCAATTAGGCTTCAGACTCCAAGTTAAAAAAACAAAAAAACAAAACTCGAGTCTTGTTAGCTTTATTATTAAACCTGTATTACAGTATGTAGCAGATTATGCATAAAGCACTGTTATTGTGACTTTACAATACATATTCAAGAGTATAGCGCTCGAGTATACTGGGAGGACACTGAGTATAGAGAGAGAGAGAGAGAGAGAGAGAGAGAGGGAGAGGTGGTCTGCCTCTCCACTGCGAGATAAATCTTATAAACGGTGCATGTACAAACACAATGATGTCATTTCCCACCTCTGGCAGCTCTATTGTGTAAAAGATGCCAGGCGAGCGTGCGATACCACTACGTCTCCCTGTACGCCGACCCGTCGTTCCCAGCATGGACGCTTTTCTCTCTACCTGGCAGCTGTCAGCCACGATAGCGCTTCCGAGGTCATGACTGAGATATTCCGCCAACCCCGCCAACCCTCCCTCCCGCTCGACACATGCGTGCACTGCATCCCTAATGCGAACG
>CM045748.1:29050359-29055359 GCA_024760905.1 Plotosus lineatus | reverse complement strand
TATGGAACCTGGCCTGCCCAACGACCCGAAAAGGAGACATGGGTCCACCCTCTCATGAACCCACCACTGGTGGGAGGGGCTATATATATATAGGGATCCCTTGCTACTTCGCTCTTCAATTCATGTGGCTTCAATGTATTGTGGTTTTTAAAAAGCAAAATAAATAAATAATTAAAAAATGAGGAAATTAAGGAAGAATAGGTGGAAAAGTTAAGAAAAATGTCACAAAAACCAAACAAAAAAAAAAAAAACCCTGAACCAACACAAACAAAAAACAACCAAAAATCTCCAATCAAAACTGGATACACTATTGCGTCCGTGTGTGCACGCATGACTGCGTAGCCACGCCCCCTCTGCAGGAGTCTAGTATTAAGTGTACCTCGGGATAATGTTTAATCATATTTCATACTTATATTTATGATCTATCTCTGTAGATTTTATTCCATTTCTATTTCTACTTGTTCTTCAATTTAATTTCACTTACAGTGTCACTTTCGATCGGTCACCGGATGTTTGCAAAACGAATGTTGCTGGTTGGAGAGCGTCTGTATTTATATTTTATTTACATCTTATGTTATTTTTTTCAATGTTTAACTGTTATTATAAGCATGTATCGCATTGGATATGTATTTATTGATATTATATACACATATACATGGACGTTTCCATCAGTCGGGGGTGGTGGTGCTGGGGGTGATCCTACTTCGTGGATTTCTATGGTCGGGTGTGGATGTCGGTCCCAATTAACCGCGGAAAGTGAGGGATCCCTGTATATAGCTAGGTTAGGGTGGCCCGGTGGTGAGGTGCTAGATTACCGATCCTTAGGTTGGGGGTTCAAGCCTCACTGTCAGCGGTTGTCACTGTTGTCCCCCCAGTGCACGTAACTGGGTTATCAAATTCCAGCCGTGTCTGTCACTGTCTATAGATATGTAAAACAACCATAGTTGCCCTTCGTCAAGAGTTGCTGCATAGCCATCAGCGTGTTTCTGCCCTGCGATGGCCTGGCAAGCCGTCCAGGGTGTACTCAGCCCTCGCCCGGAGTTGGCTGAGATGGGCGCCAGCCACCCTGCGACCCTAATTAGGACAAAAAGCGGTTCGGAAAATGAATGAATGACAAATCCTATAGTGGCTGTTTGTGAGTGTGTTGGCCGGGAATGGATTGGCGAGTGACAACCTGGTGATAGCGGCGCCTGAACCCCTGACCTTTGGATCTGGGCGCCAACAACCTACCACCGGGCCACTGCTGTCCATAGTCATATCTGTATTTTTATCAGTTGAGACCATGTGATCTGTTCAGTCTGTATCACGCATTCTTTACCTGCTTCAATCTTCCGTTTTCATTGTCAGCGAATGAAGTCGGTGAGAATTTCCCATCAAACTACTACGACTACGTCTTATTATTATCTATTACACAACGCCGGTGTCACGGCGCCGCATTGTGTGCGCTCAAAATGCTATAACGGGCTGGTCAATCATAAAGAGTCGCATTATAATCTTCATTCAGCTGAGCATGAAAGCTCAAACAAAAGAAGTGTGAAGCTTCGTGAAGGAGACGTGCCGCAAAACTGATTAATATTTGCTTTCAAAATGACACGCCATGATGCATGAGCGGCTCCCTCTTATGCAAATGAGCATCTTAAAGAGACGAATCACCTCGGCCGCGGATTGTAAAGTTCAAGAGGCTCATTTGCATATTTATATTACAAGTAACCGATAATAAGTGCGTCAAACGGCACTGCATTTGTCAACGCAGGACTTCGGCATGGCCCAACCGCGCACGGCGCTTATTAACTCGTGAGAACTGATATCTTCAATTATTCACGCGACGCACGCCTCCGCAGATGTATCGTGCCGCGTTTTTGACAGTAAGAAGCGGCGGAAGAAAGAACATAATGGCACGAATGGAGCCTGTACTTATTATAAAAGTGGTGTTGTCAAATGAAATACAGCGCCGTGCAGAAGAAAGAATGAGAGCGAACAGTTCCGCCGCTGATATTAGTTTACCGCCATGATGTCATCATAAAGTAGCTGGGAGACATGGCGGAGTTATGGTCCAAGCTGTCCGACGGCGTCCAACACAAATGTAAATATATATATATATTTTTTTTGCTGTTTCCGTTCCACGTTATATTAATGTGTGATATTTATTAGTGCTGAAAAAGCGTCAGAACGTGTGATGGCTATTAGGCAAAGTGGCCCGACGAGCTCAAACGCGAAACATTAAGTAAGCAAGTCTCGGCAATATGAGGCCGCGTTCATCAACGTGGCACGTTTTAGCCTGCAGAACTGTCACAAATGGATAAATACTGTATATCTGAATTGAATTAACTTCATAATGGCCTCTCATTATTTGAGAGCTTCTGTCATCCTTCTGTCATCAACACGACCTGAGATTGGGTTACAATCCCAATACAGGGCTACGTTGCCATATGCACAAGCCAGGAGGGCGAAGCCACACGCCAAGTATGCTCCGTCAAGCCATACTTGATGCGTTCTGAAGGAAAACTGATCTGCAATATGATAGATCGAATATTAAATTAGTGAGCTGCCATGCCATATGCTGGTCCTAGTGCTCGACTTGAATCCTCCTTTTGTTTTGACTTTTTCAGGGACTTGTTGTGTTCAACACGTGTTTTTGCTCCATTCAGGTTTGCTAAGCAGTACGCAGTGCAGGTGTCGCGGTCGGGCTGGCAACGCGGACACAGTTAAGACGCCAAATTCGATTTTTAGACTTGGCTGGCGACTCGAGGTTGCCAGATTGAATCATTCATTCATTCATTTTCTGAACCGCTTAATCCCAATTCGGGTGGCGTGGAGGCTGGTGCTTGTCTCAGCTGACTCTGGGTGAAGGGCAGAGTGCACCCGGGACTGCTCACCAGGCCATCGCAGGGCTGAAACACGCAGACGGCTACGCAGCTACTCTTGTCGAAAGCCAGCAATAGTTCTTTAACATGAACCTCCCACCATAGACAGTTCGAGACACGGCCGGCCTTTGATAACCCAGTTAGCAGCACTGAGGGGACAGTGACAACCCATTGACAATGGGGCTTGTACCCACAACCTCAGGATCAGTGATCCAGCACATTTACCACCGGCCCACCACTGTCCTCTCTTCTTCTTTTTATCTTTTATTTCCAACTTTATAGAGTTGTGTTCAGAGTTATCAGATTGCTGCCGTCATGTATCTTTTCCAGTCCATCTACCAGCATGTTCTACATCATTTATACATCATTTAACCAAATGTTTAATCCTACCTGGTTGGAGACAGGTGTCTATCTCAGCCGACTCTGGGTGGACGAATGGCACTCCTTGAACTTGAGCTCACCTGTCTATCACAAAGCATGGTATGGAGGAAACCTGGAAAACAAAGGGGAACCCCACACTGTACTTGGAGGTCACTAGAAAAAAGTCAAACTCCACCCAAACTTATGATGAAACCGGGTAAAAAAAAATGATGTCATGATCATCTTCTTCCACTTCTTACGGGGTCGGATTGTGGGGCAACAACCGAAGCAATGAGGTGCAGATATTCCTCTCCACAGCCACTTCCTCCAGCTCTTCCGTGGGGGGGACACACTGAGATGCTCCCAGACAAGCCGACAGACACAGTCCCTCCAGCTTGTTCTAGGTCGACCCCAGGGTCTCTTCTTGCACCACCATGCCACAAAAATATATATCCACAAATTAAATTATAATATATCGGTGTGTTCCAAGAGCCACATTCATTATTTATTGGGGATTAAAGATCTACGCTTTCCTCCACTACACTCACATGTGTCTTCAGTCCTTCAGCTCCTGAGCTCTCAGAATGAGACCAGAGAAGACACAGTATTGATCTGTGGTACCGAGAGAACCCGAGTGCCATTACACTATTACAGACCTGATAGCGGAAGCGCATTCCATTGATTTCCAGCTTGCCCCTCTCTCTTTCCTCGGCATTTTTCTTGTTTGTAATTGATGGTAAGTGGGAGCATGCTTCCTGACTGACCCCCTGCCCTGGATGGCATCACGTGTAACACAATTATGATTGACATGATCAGGTGACTGAAGACACAACAGGCTCAACCCACAGTGCGTCATCGAACCAGGAACATGAGTGGAGTGTTTTAATTTAAATCGGTTCACTTAATACAAACGCCCCGAAGCACGACAGGTCTCACAGGGGACGAACTCCACCCTGAATACATGTGCATGATTAATATACAGTGGTACCTTGACTTACGAGTGTCTTTTATAACGAATTTTCCATGATACAAGCTTCAATCCCACCAAAACTCTGCCCCATCCAACCAGCTAAATTTTGATTTATGAGCTCTGCTGGGGAAATGGCTGTTCCGGACCGATTTGCTTCATATTCTTCTGCGTGCATTCCTCCGCGCTCCGAGAATGCCAAGTGCAGTGCTGCTCAATTATCTTCTAATTATTTTTCTAATCATTTTCATCACCAGCGGTGATGGGTACCAACCTCCCCGAGACTCTAATTATGATTAAACGCTTCAGAAAATGAATGGAAGGGGGAATATGTCAATGCACATTCAGTTTGAATGCAATTTGCTCTGGATTTGATTTAAATAGCCTGGCAGAGGCTTGCGATCTCAGATTTCTCTTGTTCTTTATTATTCCTATCTATAAGTGGGATATAATTCTTAAAAGAACTCTCAGATCCAGGTTATGATCTTCCAAAGTCTAATGGAGTGATACTTGGGTGATACTCATCCCCTCCCCGACAAATAATCAAAATCTCGTTGAATCAAATTGAGAGAAAACATATAAACCATCTGGAGTAGTTATGGTGTAGTGGTTAAGACTGAATGAAACTGATTGGATGGGTGGGGGTTCGAGCCACACTCCTGCTATTCTTACACTCCTCGTCCTCGTGTGTTTCTATTTCTATCTATCTAGGACATTTGCTGAATACCATGAATGTACCTGTAGTAACTTCCATGACTTCAAGTGATGCTAACCTTATTAGTACAGTGGTACCTTCACTTACGAAATGA
>CM045748.1:29042859-29047859 GCA_024760905.1 Plotosus lineatus | reverse complement strand
TCAGGGGTTCTGGTTTGATGGCCGACGGATCTCGTCTCTGCCTTTTGAGGATCATGTTGTCCTCTTGACTTCATCAATCCAGGACCGCCAGTTCTCGTAGTTGAGTGCGAAGCTGCCGGGATGAGAATCATCACTTCCGAGTCCAAGGCAATGGTTCTCATTAGAATCTCAAATGAGGTCCTGCCCCAAGTGGAGGGGTTTAAGTATCTGCTGGTCTGGGAACGCCTCAGTGTGCACCCCCCCCCCCCCCCCCCCCGGAAGAGCTGGAAGAAGTGGCAACGTCTGGTCCTCATTGTTTAGGCTGCTGCCACCGCAACTCGACCCCGGATTAAGCGGAGGAAGATTATGATGATGATAATGGGTGGCGGCAGTGGTGGCCCGGTGTTAAGGTGCTGGATCACTGATCCCAAGGTTGGGGGTTCAAGCTCCACTCTCAGCAGGTTGTCACTGCTGTCCCCCCAGTGCAGCTAACTGGATTATCAAAGGCGGGCCATGTCTCTCACTGTCTATGGTGGGAGGTTCATGTAAAAGAACCATTGCTGAACTTCCTAAAGAGGAGTTGCATAGCCGAGAGCATGTTTCTGGTCTGGTGAACTGTCCGGTGTGTACTCTGCCCTCGCCTAGAGTTGGCTGAGATGGGCACCAGCCTCCCTGCGACCCTAATTAGGATTAATCTGTTCAAAAAATGAATGAATGAATGAACAATGACGGGTTGTTTGCTGTGACAATCTCAATATCCAACACACTGCTCTCAGTCATGTCATGTTTTCTTCACTAGAACAAATGTAATAACTGAAAGTCCTTCATATACAGTACTGTACACACACACACATATCCAATCATTCATTTTCTGAACCGCTTAATCCTAGTTAGGGTCACGGGGAGGCTGGTGCCCATCTTCACCGACTATTGGTGAGTGTGAGGTACACCCTTAGCAGCTTGCCAGGCCATCTCAGGGCCAACACTGACACAAACATTCATACATTCACACCTAGGAGCAATTTGGAAGAGCTCATTAACCATTCATACGTTCATGTTCTGTCACCGCTTAATCCTAATTACGGTCACGGGGCGGCTGGTGCCCATATCATCCGACTCCGAGCGAGGTCAGAGTACATCCTGGACATCTCGTCAGGCCATTGCAGGGCAGAAACACGCTGACGGCTATGCAGCTACTCTTGACAAAAGCCAGCAATGGTTCTTTTGCATGAACCTCCCACCACAGACAGTGAGGGACATGGCCGACCTTTGATAACCCAGTTAGGTGCACTGGGGGGACAGTGACAGCCCACTGAAGTGGGGCTTAAACCTCCAACCTTGGGACCAGTGATCCAGTGCCTTCACCACCGGGCCACAACTGCCCAGGGAATTGAACCCAGGACCTTCTTGCTATGAGGCAGACATGCTAACTACACACACACACACACACACACACACACACACACACACACACACACACACACACACACATATAATATTACAGTGCAAGTCATACCTCAGTGGTTAAAATGCCATTCTGTGTCCCAGACTCTCAAATTTGCGGATAATAAAGGACTCTTTATGCGCCATTATGGAATTTTTGTCGTCTCAAAGAACGAGTCTTTATCTTTTTTTTTTTAACAAATTGAATTAAATGTGGATGAAACGATGGCTTATGAGAGGGCGGATTGTAGTGACAGACCCTTTAAAATCCATTTTCCGCTTGATTAGATTTTGCGGTGTCATCACGCCAATGATGTTCTACCGCTTCATTCATATTTCAGAGGCAAAGCATAAATCCGGCAAACTGGAGCCTGTCATGTCTCGTTATGCACGACGAGGAATACGAGCGGAGCCAGCGCTCCTCTGTTTATCCTGGATTATGTCCGTTTAACGCTCTCACACGATTCTGAATGAGATCCCGCGCACTGCACACAAAACTAACCACGTACGCATTGGACCAATAAAACATCACACTATGTTATCTACACAAACATCACTCATTCGTTCATTTACCTGCCGCCAAGGTAAATCATGTTTAAATTAAAAATAAAACAACTAATAAAACAAAACAAACTAACAACACCCATCACCACCACCACCACCACCACCACCACCACCACCATGTTTATTTCCTTTAAAGTGATCCGTCAATTACGTTCACCTCGCCTTCCGGAGAAAACAACATCAAGCCATGATGATACCACAGCCATCCAAGATCCAGAGCCAAGAGAGTATAATTGGCTGTGCATTGTGGGTGGGAGGGATATGACTGTCTTACCACTGTCAGTCACACTGACATTAACCAATCGCAGGCATCTTTAAGCTCGTGTATGAAGAAGAGGGTTAGTAGCTGGATCCTCGGAGTTAAAACATGTGGTAGATAGCTGGCTTCCAGTGTTGAAACAGGAGTGAACTCTCTTCTTTACGAGGTGGAGACAAAACCTGTACGGCTGGCAAGACAGTGTTCACACCTCTCTGTCTCTCTCTCTCTCTCTCTCTCTCTCTCTCTCTCTCTCTCTCTCTTTCTCTTGCCATGCATGTGTCATCTCAATAAGAAGAGCAACAGAACAACATGTCTTGCAACTGCCATCAGAATTCCAATGGAATCTGGGCTGACAGGAGAGAGCGAGAGAGAGAGAGAGAGAGAGAGAGAGAGAGAGAGAGAGAGAGAGAGGTGTGAACACACTGCAAGCATATTGACAGACAGATACACATTCACAGGTTTTGACAAACAAACAGATACATTCACACTCTCTGCTTTGTTGATAGGTAACACACACGTGCACACACACACACACACACACACACACACACACACACACACAAAACCTGTGACATTCAAACAGCTGAAAAAACAACATGAATGTATCCAGTGCACTCGCTCACACACACACACACACACACACACACACACACACACACACACACACACACACACACACACACACACACACACACATATTTACATTTTGCAAGACAAAGAAACCATTAAAAAGAGCAGACTGAGGACCACACACACATTTCCCTGGTTGAATCAATACCTCCACATTGACCATCTAACATTACATCAATCTGCAGTGAAAATAAGAAACAGGAAATGACACGAACCCCTTTACAGTGCCGTGTAACGATCTACTGAACGAATTGCACACGGTCAGTACGGTGCTCTCGTTTAAAATACATAATATAACAGATTGTTTTTGTTTTGTTTTTATCCAATCGTTTATTTTCTGAGCCGTCTCATCCTACTTAGAGTCGCCGGGAGGCTCTGTCAATGCTGGGTGAGGGAGGGGTACACCCTGGGGTACACCCTGAAGAGCTAGACACACCATTACAGGGCCAACACACACACACACACACACACACACACACACACACACACACACACACACACACACACCACCACCACAACAACAATGACCATTTACACTCACACCTACAGTGCAGATTTCGGACTGTAGAAGGAAACTGGAGTTCATGGAGGAAACCCACACGAGCACGCGGGGAACATGTAAATCCACACGGAAACGGCCCAACCCTCTCGCCGTGAGGCGGATGTGCTAAGCACTGTGGTACCGAGCCACCTGCTTTGTTTTAAAACCTTTTTTTTTTTTTTTAATTAGATATTTAAGGTGGAGCCGACTATTTTCTGAAAGCCTGAAAGTCCTGATGATTTTTTAAAAATTATTCCATTAAAAACAAAACACATTTAAAATTAATTCTATTTTAGTAAAAAACAAAAAAGAAAATTAATAAAACCATACTTTCCTACATTAGTGTTTTTTTTTAGTTTAATCATTTTTATTATATTTTGTTATTCTGTTTATAACATAAACAAAAATATGTCATATACATTTATCTTCACCTCCGTTATGAGATGATTATTGTTTTTAGATTTTTTTCTTTTTTTTTTTCTAGAATCATCTACTGAACTATTACAAAAATAAATAAATAAAAAATTACCAGCCCGCGTGTTCCTCCTGGGCTAACTCCGGATGTCCCCGCAGTGGTCTGGCGAGATGTTCAAGGTCCACCCCATCTTTGCTCAGTGTCCGCTGGGATCGGCTCCAGCCTCGTCGTGACCCTACAGTGCTCAGTGCTTCAGTGAACGGATAATTAATCATGACTTATTATGGGGTGGCACGGTGGTGTAGTGGTTCACACACCTGAACTTACACCAAGAGGGCTTGGGTTCAATTCCCAGGCTCAGGGCGTTTCTGTGTGGAGTTTATTTGTTCTTCCTGTGCTTGCCTGGGCTTCCTCCGGGTACTAAGGTTTCATCCGACAGTCCAAATTTAAAAACAAAAAAGTACACAAGGCTGAATGTCTGTTCCATATCACCCCTAAGTGTGAGAGTGAGTGTGAATAGTTGGGCATGTGTTGCCCAGTGATGGCCTGGTGAGCTGCTCAGGGTGTTCTCTGCCCTTACCTAGAGTCATCAGAGGTGGGCGCTAACCTTCCCGCGACCCTGGTTAGGATGAAGCGGCTTAGAAATTGAATAAACGAACGAACAAACAATATAAAAAGGGCGGCGACGGTCTTCTGGTAAAGGTGCTGGCTCACTGATCCTAAGGTTGTGCGTTCAAGCCCCATTGTGAACAGGTTGCCCCCCCCCCAGTGCCACTCACTGGGTTATGAAAGGCCAGCCATGTCTCTCGCTGTCTATGGTGTGAGTAAAAGAACCATTGCTGACTTTCGACAAGAACAGCTGCATAGCCGCGATGGCCTGGCGAGCCGTCCAGGGTGTACTCTGCCCTCATCCTGAGTCGGCTGGGATGGGTGCCAGCCTCCTTGTGACCCTAATTAGGATTAACCGGTTCAGAAAATGAATGAACGAATGAATAATACAACAATGCGTGACATGGTGGTGTAATATGGCCTCATAGCCATAAGGTCCTGGGTTCGATTCTCAGACCGTATGTTCTCTGCATGCTTGCAGGGGTTTTCTCTGGGTGCTCTGGTTTCCTCCTACAGTCCAAAGGCGTGCACATTAGGCCAACTGTCTGTTCCAAATTAAC
>CM045748.1:29012859-29037859 GCA_024760905.1 Plotosus lineatus | reverse complement strand
AAACATCCAACCAATCAAAACACAGAGAAATCTTCTGTCATTTCAAAGGAAAGAACCTCAGAATATTCAACATGTCTAATTGTAAGAACCGAAACACCACAGTGCGTCCAGTAACATTAATCTGAGGGCATGGACAAAATAAATCAATAAATCAGGCGATCTCGATCGCCACGCCTCGGCCTGCGCAGGTGATGTGAATCTCTGTGCGTGCACTGGAGAGTCAGTGTGGTCGGCATGTCGTGTGTCACCTAGTGGCTGGAAAAGTGGCTTTGGGACCTGAAGGTTGCTGGTTCGATTCCTGAAACAGTATCAAAAATGTGTAGCGGTAGGGGAGCGAACTGCACCTTCCCTTCCTCCACCTTCATCACTGAAGGGACACTGAGCAAAGCACCAGACCCACAACTGCTCTCACTGACGGCTACGCAGCTCCTCTCGTCGAAAGTCAGCGATGGTTCTTTTACATCAACCTCCCACCACAGACAGTCAGAGACATGGCCGGCCTTTGATAATCCAGTTAGAGCACTGGGGGGACAGCATTGACAACCTGTGGAGAGTGGGGCTTGAACCTCCAACCTTAAAATCAATGATCTATATATATATATATATATATACCCTGTGTACCCTGTGCACCCCTCCAGCCTACGCCCTTGATAATAATAAAACCTTTTCGATTAGGTTTAATCTACAGCCCCCCCTTGAGTGAGGCTGGTGGCATAGAGGTTCTGGGCTCATGATCAGGAGGTTGTGTGTTCGAATCCCACTGAGACCCTCACTGTGCTAAGACCCCTGGGCAAGGTCTCAACCACAAGTGTGCCTCTGTTCACCCAGCAGTATAAATGGGTACCAGTAAAATATACTGGGAAGGTAACCTGCGATGGACTAGCGTCCCATCCAATAGGAGTTGAACTCCTGGTCGCTTCACGCTACAAAAACCAGGGATAAGCACCGCCCTGATGAGCCACCAGGCTCGGGTGTACAAAGCCCAACAGACTTCACCTTTTCCACTTCCCCTTATCAACAGAATCCACTTCTGCCATTTGATTGGCTGATTAGATCATCGGCGGGATGAGCAGAGCCCCGGGTCCCAGCGCTGGAATTGCTGACCTTCTGTAAGTAGATTGCAGTAACGATGTCACTCCGGTTTCCTTCTCTTCATCGCTGCAGTGCTCCGACAGGACCGGACAGAGGTCACTGCGTCTCTGTGTAGCTCGTGTTGTACAGATGTGTTAATCACTCTATTAATTGACCGAGCTCTGCTGTCACGGAGCTTTGCAAAGACTTCTGGGAGTTTCTGTCTGACGCCATGACTGTGGCGATGCGAGCGAGTGTATGACCGATGTCACTTTATTAGCATTGATTTTATTTTTACGCGTTACATTTCGGACGGTCTTATCGATTTGCGGCACACATATTAAACCGCTGCTAAAGTTTTAACGCCGTTTCCTTTTTTCCTCGGACGGCTGGATTTCACTCCGTATTACTCGTGAAAGACATTTCTACACGCAGCCGGCGTCCTTGCATTAAATGTAATCTCCGCTGCTGTTGTTAACACAAATTGATTTTTGTGTGCTGATTTTATGCCGCCCATTAGGGGACTTTTATTGTGAGTCTTATGGACAACAGATGAAAGCAGATTTCGGTAATTGTACGATACAATGTTTGTGTCTCGGACAAGTTTAAGTAAGAACTGAAAATAAGAAGCGTAAAAATTAATGGAGATTTGCTGTTTTGTGTATGAATATGCATGAGTTTAATACACAAAGAAATTAATTGAGCACATTTACACACAAAGACTTATTTTAGAACTTTAGTTCGGAATAAAATAGTAAAATACATCTGGAGTTAACAAACCAACCATTCCGTTCATCCTCTAAACCGGCTAAATCCTAATTACGGTCAGGGGGAGGCTGGTGCCCATGTCAGCCGACTCTGGGCAAGGGCAGAGCACATCCTGGACGGCTCGCTTGGCCATCGCAGGGCAATAACACGCTGACGTAAAGAGACTCTACATAGCAGTCAGCATGTTTCTGCCCTGCGATGGCCGGGCGAGCCGCACATGGGCCATGTGGCTGCAGGTTTTTGTTTCAACCAAGCAGCAGCACACCTGACTTTGCTCATTTGAACAACTGAGCTGAGTCTTCAGGCAGGTGATTGGGCAGTGTCTGTATAGAGCACACAGATTGACCAATCAAATGTCTGAAGATTCAAATAGTTTGTTTAAATGAGCAAAAGTCAGATGTGCTGCTGCTGCTGGGCTGAAACAAAAACCTGCAGCCACTCGGCCCTTTGTGGCACGAGTTCAACACCTCTGGAATAAATGGTTCATGAAATAATAATAATAATAATAATAATAATAATAATAATAATAATAATAATAGTTATAATAATAATAATAATAATAATAATAATAATAATAATAATAATAATAATAATAATAATAATAATAATAATAATAATAATAATAGTTATAATAATAATAATAATAATAATAATAATAATAATAATAATAATAATAATAATATGGCCCATCTTATGTTAAAAGATTTTTCAACGTCTTCCTTGTGTTTCACTTCATACATCAAAGGATCATTTTTACAAACACTGAAAATAACACCTTCGCGCCCGTTTCAGGCCACACTGGGCAAAGGTGGCTCACACCCTGGACAGCATGCCAAACAGCATGCAGGGTAACACACACACACACACACACACACACACACACACACACACACACACACACACACACACACTCACACACACACTCACACACACACCATCATTTCACACTCACACCTACGGGCACTTTGAAACAACCAATTAGTCTTACGTGCCTGTCTTTGAATTGTAGGAGGAAACTGGAGAACCCAGAGGGAACCCTTGGAAGTATGTGGAGAATATGGGAACCTCTGCAAAAATGATTGTGCATGAATGTGTGAGGGTACATGTTTGTATAAAAGAGAGCAAAAGAGTGTGTGTGTGTGTGTGTGCGTGCGTGCGTGCGTGTGTGTGTGTGTGTGTGTGTGTGTGTGCGTGCATGTGTGCGTGTATGTGCCTGCGCGTGCGTGCGTGTGTGTGTGTGTGTGTGTGTGTGTGTGTGTGTGTGTGTGTGTGTGTGTGTGTGTGTGTCTGTGAGTGTCTGTGAGGACATGCATGTAGACTCATGAAAAACAGCTGACAGATACCACCATACTTCATAAGTCACCTGACACCTGTCAATAGAGAGGCAGACACAACCGAGCCTGCAACTCTTAATCTCTCTCTCTCTCTCTCTCTCTCTCTCTCGCTCTCTCTCTCGCTATCTTGCCCTCTCTTTTCTTCTGTCTTTCCAATAACCACTTGCACCTCATGGTCCAGCTGCTGTCCTTAAACCTCCCACTCCGATTGGTATCTATATACATGTGAATATGTGTGTGTGTGTGTGTGTGTGTGTGTGTGTGTGTGTGTGTGTGTGTGTGTGTGTGTGTGTGTGTGTGTGTGTGAGGCAGAACCACCCCCCCCCCTCCATCTTCACCCAACTCCTTCCCTCCACCCATCCATCACGCCTCACTGGCTCCTAATACACCCGCATTTCCTCGAACAGTGCTAGAATGAAAAGATACAATTTCAGTGAGCGAGCAGATCGGGAGAGGACGGGACAAAAGAGACAAGATACTGCAATTTAGGGGTCAGTGGCAGTCTCCTCGGCGTAATTACTACACTTCCCTTAATGCTACATCTACTAATACACCTCCTAGACACACACACCCTAAACCAACGCGAGAACAAGTTGGTCATTGTGAAATCGGACGGGCCTTATTTTCTCGGGTGAAGCCGATCTATAGGAAAGGCTGATGACTTGGGGACACAGAGACATTGCATGACCTATATAGTCTATCAACTGTGTGCGTGTGTGTGCGTGTGTGTGTGTGTGTGTGTGTGTGTGTGTGTGTGTGTGTGTGTGTGTAAAAGAGACAGAGAAAGAGAGAAAGTGAACAAACTTATCCTGACATGTCCATCCCGGTGATTGTCTATGGATGAGCGAAACGGCCAAAACGAAATTGGCATTCTCAATTTCTCCGGGCCAAAAAGGCTGCCGGCGTATGAATATGTCAGGGGCATTTTGAAAGGGCATATGTCATTGTCTAGAGCGAGCCAAATTGGGGGAAATGAATGGCCAAGAATGAGAGTGTGTGTGAGAGAGAGAGAGAGAGCGAGAGAGAGAGAGACAGTCCAGTCCTGTTGACTCTTCGGCCACGCAAATGAAAATCGCCTCTCTGTCTGCGAGAGCACCTGAACCTCGCGATGATTGACTAGACGAAGCTCCTTCCCATCAACAAACAATGAAGTCGGGGTCACTGACACCTTTTATGCCGTTTAAAATATTCTGCTCAGGAAAATTTAAACATTAGATACTCGTCGGCCAGATGATTCCCTGAGTGAAGTACCATTCGCGTTCCACTGATTATTATTATTATTACTTTATATTATATTACATTCACAAATATAGCTTCACAATAATCTTTTGCATCTTTTTGAATAAATAATTTAAAGCATTCATGTTGTTTTGCCTCGCCCAGAGTCGGCTGAGATAGGTGCCGGCCTCCCTGCGACCCAAATTAGAATTAAGTGGCTTTGAAACTGAACGAATGACGCTTGATATGACTTTAACATTCTTACTCATTTGCTAAATCCCGCTATGGTCAAGGAAGGGCTGGAGTCTATTTCAGTCGGCACTGGGAGGACCGAGGTAGCTACATCCTGAACAGTTTACCAGACCATCGCGGAGCAACACACTCACAACTATTCACACTCAGAGTCACACCGAGCAGCGATTTCGAGCAGCCAGTTAGCCTAATGTGGATATTTTTGGACTGTGGGAGGAAACTGGAGCACCCAGAGGAAACCATGTAAGCAGCATCCTTGTTGCCCCATGTCTGGGAATCGAACCCGGGACCTTCTTGCTGTGAGGTGGCCATGGTAACCACTGTGGCAGGGAGCCAAAATCTTAAAATGTATTAATTTAATTATATTTTACGATGAGATATTAAAGTTTGTTCAGTTGTTTCTGTCCTGCAATGGCCTGATGAGCCATACAGGGTGTACTCTGCCTCACCCAGAGCTGGCTGGGATGGGTGCCAGCCTCCTCATGACCCTAGTTAGGATTACGTGGTTCTGAAAATGAATGAATGAATGATCTCAAAGATTATCAAATCTTATTTTCATACCAGAATATTCTGTTAATAATGTTACCTTGAGTACAACAACAACAACAACAACAACAACAACAACAAAAAGCCCCATTATGAAACAAACTCTGATGTTTGAAAGAAGGTTACATTCATTGAATTAATTTCCTGAAGATCCTGAGAAAAGAAAATTAACATCTATATATTTTTCATTTTCTGAACCGTTTAATCACAATTAGGGTCATGGTGAGGCTCGTGCATATCTCAGCTGACTCTGAGCAAAACAGAGTACACCCTGGACAGCTCGACAGCTCGCCAGGCACCACAGGGCAGAAAACGCTGGCAGCTATACAGCTCCTCTTGTCGACGGTCAGCGATGGTTATTTTACAGTAACCGCTCTCCAGAGACAGTGAGAGACATGGCTGACCGGGGTTTTATATATATATATATATATATATATATATATATATATATATATATATATATATATATATATATATATATATATATACACCACTAGGGCGCTGGATCACTGATCCAAAAGGTTGGGGGTTCAAGTCCCACTCTCCACAAGGTTGTCACTGTCCCCCCCAGTGCAGCTAACTGGGTTATTAAAGGCGGGCCATGTCTGTCACTGTCTATGGTGAGAGGTTCATGTAAAAGAACCATTGCTGACTTTGGTAAAAAGTAGCTGCAAAGTGGTCAGCGTGTTTCTGTCCCTTGCTAAAAAGGGTTGTGACAGGAAGGGCATCCGACGTAAAAACCTCTGCCAAATCAAATGTGCCAATCAGATGATTCACTGTGGCGACTCCCGAGGAAAAGGGAAAAAGCCGAAAGGAAGACAGACAGTTTTATATATATATATATATATATATATATATAAAACACACTGGAAGGATTATGTCTTTTGGCTGGTCTGGAAACACCTTGGTGCCTCCTGGAAGAGCTGGAAGAAATGGCGGGGGAGAAGGACGTCTGGACCTCAGTGCTTAGGTTGGTCCCCCAGCAATCCAACCCTAGATTAAGAGGAAGAAGAAGGAGAAGAAGATGATGATGATGATGATGATGATGATGATGATGATGATGATGATGATGATGATGATGATATACATATATATATATATATCAGAGGGACAGCCCACGTAAGATGTTTTGGAGACAAAGTCAGAGAGGCTAGATTGAGATGGTTTGGACATGTACAGAGGAGGGATAGTGAGTATATTGGCAGTAGGATGCTGAGGTTGGAACTACCAGGCAGAAGGCCTCGAGGAAGACCGAAGAAGAGATTTATGGATGTGGTGAAGGAAGACATGAAGGTCGTTGGAGTCAGAAAAGAAGACGCGGAGGACAGGGTGAGGTGGAGGCGGATGATTTGCTGTGGCGACCCCTGAAGGGAACAGCCGAAAGTAAAAGCAGAAGATATATATATAACCGAAATACCAAAGAGACGATTCATGGATGTGGTGAAGGAGGACATGAAGGTCGTTGGTGTAAGAGAAGAAGATGCAAAGGATAGGGTGAGATGGAGGCAGATGATTCGCTGTGGCGACCCCTGAAGGGAAAAGCCGAAAGGAAAAGAAGAAGAAGATATATAACCGAAATCTTAAGTGGGTTTCCTCCAGGTACTTTGGTTTCCTCCCACAGTCCATAGACATGCACTTTAGGCTAATTTTGGTTTGCCATTATGTGGTGTAAGGGTTAGTATGTCTGCCTCATAGCAAGAAGTTCATAGGTTCGATTCCCACCCTCATTTCTGTATGTAGTTTAAATGTACTTCCTATACTTGTATGGCTTTTCTTCTGGATATTCCGGTTTCCTCCCACAATCCACAGACATGCAGTTCATTTTTCTTCATGCCGTGTGCTGTTAATCAAACGATCTCACAATGCAGAAATAATTCCCATGGTTCCTTTCACACTCACAACTTGAGTCTATTTGGAGCAGCCAATTAGTCTACCATGCATGTTTTTAGACTTTGGGTGGAGACCAGAGTTCCCGGAGGAAACCCCTAAAGGAGAACATGCACACTCCACACAGGTGCACACTGAGCCGGGGAATCGAGCCTGGGACCTTCTTACTGTGAGGCAGACATACTGACAGTGCTGCTGTTTGGGATTTAAAACAAACAAACAAACAAACAAACAAACAAACAAACAAACAAACAAACAAAAAAGAAACATACATTTTTGTTAAAGTTTGTCATTTTTTCTAGGTTTATATCTATTATTATTATTATTATTATTATTATTATTATTATTATTATTATAGAGCTGTCCAGGGTGTACTGTGCCCTCGACCAGAGTCGGCTGTGTTGGGTGCTAGCCTCCCTGTGACCCTACTTAGGATTAAGTGGTTCAGAAAATGAATGAATCTGCCTGGGATTATGATTATAATGATAGTTCTAATAAAATATTAATAAACGTTGAGTTAATTTCAAATAATTCAGTGAGCAGAATACGTATTCAAATATTTTTGGAATCTGTAAAATGCACATCGTTTTAAATAGGTAAAATATTCTAATAACACACATTCACACACACACACACACACACACACACACACACACACACACACACACACACATACACACACACACACACACACACACACACACACACACACACACACACACACACACACACACACACCAGAACAAGCACTTAAGAAAACTTTGAAGATGAATCAATTTCTGTATTATAGTGAGTCCAAGGAGCTTTGTGAGGAATCGAACCGATCCGTCTGCACTTCATAGCAGTCAGGTGGCATTGATGTCCTGATTGATCATAGGATAGAAGCGACTGGAAAGAAGAAAAGGATTACACTTGTCAAATGCAGTCGATACAGAGGGCTGGTTGCTCAAATGTTTGCCGTTAATCTCAAATAGTGTCTGAATGCTGAAACCTCCAAAAGAAAAAAAAAAGAGAAGAAGATAAAGATGGAGGAGTGCAGGAAGGTGCTTTGGGTAGGAATCTGTTTTTTGTTTTTTTTTCTTTTCTGCATCCCATCTCTGAAACTGACAGGATGGATTCGGGGGTGATCGGAGGGGGAACAGCAGAAACGCGTTCAGTATCGAGCTCTTTGTCTTTCAGCCCATACAGACAGAACGAGCAGAATAACCTACACAATATTTAAGAAAATTATAAAAAAAAAAAACAAAAACAAGCAAAAAACAATGGAATTTAGAAAGTTTTGATAAAAATGTAATACACCAACATGAGTGATTTTATTTTGGAAGCATAAAGTTCTCTGTATTATAATAATTCATTATATGATAATAATAATGTATTAAATAATTATTAATAATAATAATAATAAATGCAGCACTGCGGTTAGCATGTCCACCTCACAGCAAGACGGTCCTGGGTTGGACTCCCAGCTCGGGCGTTTCTGTGTGGCCTTTGCATGTTCGTCTTGTGCTTGCACGGTTTCCTACAGGTTCCCCAGTTTCCCACAGTACAAAAACATGTAAACAAGCTGAGAGCTGTTCCAAATCACCCCTAGGTGAGAGAGAGAGCGTAAATGGTTGTATGAGAGGTGGCTCTGTGATAGCCTGGCAATCTGTTCAGGGTGCACCCTACCCTCACTCAGAGTCGACTGCGGTGGGCACCAGCCTCCCTATGACTCTAATTAAGATGAAGTTGTAAGATTAATCGTAGTAGCAGAACTAGTAGTAGTAGTAGTAGTAATGGTAGTAGTAGTAGTAGTTGTTGTGGTAGTAGTAGTAGTAGTAGTGGTAGTAGTTGTTGTGGTAGTAGTAGTAGTAGTGGTAGTGGTAGTAGGAGTATTAGTAGCTGTAGTGGTTGTAGGAGTAGGAGTAATAGTAGCGGTACTGGTAGTAGGCGTAGGAGTAATAGTAGCGGTAGTGGTAGTAGAAGTATTAGTAGTGATAGTGGTAGTAGGAGTAGGAGTAATAGTAGCGGTAGTGATAGTAGGAGTATTAGTAGCGGTAGTGGTTGTAGGAGTAATAGTAGCGGTAGTGGTTGTAGGAGTAGGAGTAATAGTAGCAGTAGTGGTAGTAGAAGTATTATTAACGGTAGTTGTTGTAGGAGTAATAGTAGCAGTAGTGGTAGTAGGAGTAGGAGTAATAGTAGCGGTAGTGGTAGTAGGAGTAATTGTAGCAGTAGGGGTAGTAGGCGTAGGAGTAATAGTAGCGGTAGTGGTAGTAGGAGTATTAGTCGTGATAGTGGTAGTAGGAGTAGGAGTAATAGTAGTGGTAGTGGTAGTAGGAGTATTAGTAGCTGTAGTGGTTGTAGGAGTAGGAGTAATAGTAGCGGTAGTGGTAGTAGGCGTAGGAGTAATAGTAGCGGTAGTGGTAGTAGAAGTATTAGTAGTGGTAGTGGTAGTAGGAGTAATAGTAGTGGTAGTGGTAGTAGGAGTAATAGTAGCGGTAGTGGTACTAAGAGTATTAGTAGCTGTAGTGGTTGTAGGAGTAGGAGTAATAGTAGCGGTAGTGGTAGTAGGCGTAGGAGTAATAGTAGCGGTAGTAGAAGTATTAGTAGTGGTAGTGGTAGTAGGAGTAATAGTAGCGGTAGTGGTAGTAGGAGTATTAGTAGCGGTAGTGGTTGTAGGAGTAGGAGTAATAGTAGCGGTAGTGGTAGTAGGAGTAGGAGTAATAGTAGCGGTAGTGGTAGTAGGAGTATTAGTCGTGATAGTGGTAGTAGGAGTAGGAGTAATAGTAGTGGTAGTGGTAGTAGGAGTATTAGTAGCTGTAGTGGTTGTAGGAGTAGGAGTAATAGTAGCGGTAGTGGTAGTAGGCGTAGGAGTAACAGTAGCGGTAGTGGTAGTAGGAGTAATAGTAGTTGTAGTGGTAGTAGGAGTAATAGTAGCGGTAATGGTAGTAGGAGTATTAGTAGCGGTAGTGGTTGTAGGAGTAGGAGTAATAGTAGCGGTAGTGGTAGTAGGCGTAGGAGTAATAGTAGCGGTAGTGGTAGTAGAAGTATTAGTAGTGGTAGTGGTAGTAGGAGTAATAGTAGTGGTAGTGGTAGTAGGAGTAATAGTAGCGGTAATGGTAGTAGGAGTATTAGTAGCGGTAGTGGTTGTAGGAGTAGGAGTAATAGTAGCGGTAGTGGTAGTAGGCGTAGGAGTAATAGTAGCGGTAGTGGTAGTAGAAGTATTAGTAGTGGTAGTGGTAGTAGGAGTAATCGTAGCGGTAGTGGTAGTAGGAGTATTAGTAGCGGTAGTGGTTGTAGGAGTAGGAGTAATAGTAGCGGTAGTGGTAGTAGGAGTAATTGTAGCAGTAGTGGTAGTAAGCGTAGGAGTAATAGTAGCGGTAGTGGTAGTAGGAGTATTAGTCGTGATAGTGGTAGTAGGAGTAATAGTAGTGGTAGTGGTAGTAGGAGTATTAGTAGCTGTAGTGGTTGTAGGAGTAGGAGTAATAGTAGCGGTAGTGGTAGTAGGCGTAGGAGTAATAGTAGCGGTAGTGGTAGTAGAAGTATTAGTAGTGGTAGTGGTAGTAGGAGTAATAGTAGTGGTAGTGGTAGTAGGAGTAATAGTGGCGGTAGTGGTAGTAGGAGTATTAGTAGCGGTAGTGGTTGTAGGAGTAGGAGTAATAGTAGCGGTAGTGGTAGTAGGCGTAGGAGTAACAGTAGCGGTAGTGGTAGTAGAAGTATTAGTAGTGGTAGTGGTAGTAGGAGTAATAGTAGCGGTAATGGTAGTAGGAGTATTAGTAGCGGTAGTGGTTGTAGGAGTAGGAGTAATAGTAGCGGTAGTGGTAGTAGGCGTAGGAGTAATAGTAGCGGTAGTGGTAGTAGAAGTATTAGTAGTGGTAGTGGTAGTAGGAGTAATAGTAGTGGTAGTGGTAGTAGGAGTAATAGTAGCGGTAATGGTAGTAGGAGTATTAGTAGCGGTAGTGGTTGTAGGAGTAGGAGTAATAGTAGCGGTAGTGGTAGTAGCCGTAGGAGTAATAGTAGCGGTAGTGGTAGTAGAAGTATTAGTAGTGGTAGTGGTAGTAGGAGTAATCGTAGCGGTAGTGGTAGTAGGAGTATTAGTAGCGGTAGTGGTTGTAGGAGTAGGAGTAATAGTAGCGGTAGTGGTAGTAGGAGTAATTGTAGCAGTAGTGGTAGTAGGCGTAGGAGTAATAGTAGCGGTAGTGGTAGTAGGAGTATTAGTCGTGATAGTGGTAGTAGGAGTAGGAGTAATAGTAGTGGTAGTGGTAGTAGGAGTATTAGTAGCTGTAGTGGTTGTAGGAGTAGGAGTAATAGTAGCGGTAGTGGTAGTAGGCGTAGGAGTAATAGTAGCGGTAGTGGTAGTAGAAGTATTAGTAGTGGTAGTGGTAGTAGGAGTAATAGTAGTGGTAGTGGTAGTAGGAGTAATAGTGGCGGTAGTGGTAGTAGGAGTATTAGTAGCGGTAGTGGTTGTAGGAGTAGGAGTAATAGTAGCGGTAGTGGTAGTAGGCATAGGAGTAATAGTAGCGGTAGTGGTAGTAGAAGTATTAGTAGTGGTAGTGGTAGTAGGAGTAATAGTAGTGGTAGTGGTAGTAGGAGTATTAGTAGTGGTAGTGGTAGTAGGAGTAGGAGTAATAGTAGCGGTAGTGGTAGTAGGAGTAATAGTAGCGGTAGTGGTAGTAGGAGTAATAATAGCGGTAGTGGTAGTAGGCATAGGAGTAATAGTAGCGGTAGTGGTAGTAGGAGTATTAGTAGTGGTAGTGGTAGTAGGAGTAATAGTAGCGGTAGTGGTAGTAGGAGTATTAGTAGTGGTAGTGGTAGTAGGAGTAGGAGTAATAGTAGCGGTAGTGGTAGTAGGAGTAATAGTAGCGGTAGTGGTAGTAGGCGTAGGAGTAATAGTAGCGGTAGTGGTAGTAGGAGTATGAGGAGCGGTAGTGGTAGTGGTAGTGGTCGTGCTCCTACTTCTCCTTGAACAGCTGTGCCACTGTAGTTGGAGAAAAAGCAGGACATGATTGATTCGGGTTAATGTGACGGCAAGGCAGTGTGCGGAGCGTCGGAGTGAGAGGGTTAACAGAAAACACTAACTTCCATAAAGCAGTGCGGGAATAAATCATGTTTATTCTGGCCGGCGTGACAGCTGTTTAAGTCGTGGCAATCATGGAAAGCGCTGCTACTGTCCCTGGTGAAATGGGAAGGGGAGGTGAAGGAAAGGAGCGCAAGAGAGAGAGAGAGAGAGAGAGAGAGAGAGAGAGAGAGAGAGAGAGAGAGGTAAATGAAACAGGCCATATCAAGAAGCCATCACGCGCTCAGCGCTTTACATAAACTCGTCTCGGTGAGCTGTAAGCAAATTCTGTTGCGGGTGAAGCGCAATAACCCAAAGAGGAGATCTGAGCGGTGTGATGAGACGTCCCTGGTGCATTTCTCCTCACAGCACCATTCTCTCAATCCTTCCCTTCTCTCTCTCTCTCTCTCTCTCTCTCTCTCTCTCTCTCTCTCTCGCTCTTGTTTTTTTTTTTTTTTTTTTTTGGAAGGACTGAGATTATGGTGTTTGCTTTTATCTGTCAGAGATCAATATTTCAAACGTCCGATAAAAGAGGGGAAAATTGAACTGGGAATAGACCGGAGTGCCGTAAAAGTACAAAGCACAATTATCAAAAAGCACTTAAAGGGGCTTAATAGGATACACATATTTAAAAAAAAAAATACCCGAATGGATCTCTCCAAGCCCGTAATGAGGACTCTTCCTCATCCCTCCTCTCTCTCACCGCCAGCTCTGCTGCTTTTGATCACGAAACCCCCTCGGGGCGGCGGCCGTCTGGCTAGAGGCTCCATTCTTTCCCGCTTTAACGCAGTGCCATTAGGTGTGACAGGCAGCCCACCCTGTTTATGTGGCTGCCATTAGAGATGTAAACAGGAGATCAGGGAGGGCTGAGGACAAGGACGATGTGAGGAGACACCAGAGGGAATGGACACAAAGCTCTGAAGTGTAAAGAATATAAGGACAAGCCGCCTAATGGAGATCTGTGCATCGTAATATACGTACCGTCTTTATTAACTGTCGTTCAAAGTAAAAGTCGAGCTGCAGAGTTGAGTTGTGGATGCTGATCATAGTGATGATGTATGTACATGAGCACCCCCCCCCCCCATCCCAGTGCACTAACTGGGTTTGCAAAGGCCGGCCGTGTCTCTCTCTGTCCATGGTGCAAGGTTCATGTAAAAGAACCATCGCTGACTTTCGTAAAGAGTAGCTGCATAGCCGTCTGCATGTTTCTACCCTGCGAGGGCCCGGCGAGTCATCCAGGGTGTACTCTGTCCTCATCCAGAGTTTGCTGAGATAGGTGCCAGTCTCCCCACGATGTTAATTAGGATTAAGCGGTTCAGAAAATAAATGAATGAACGACTTAAATTCAATTCTTTTCAGTTTTACCGCCCTTTTTGAAAACTTTTAAATATATAAGAAAACCCCCATAAGTATTTAAATGTTTTAGGATACGTATTATGACTCGAATGCAAACGTTTACACCTTATTTATGTGGCATGTTAACATGTTCAATGAAAAAGCATCTCCACATTTCTCACAACGTCCACAGACCATCTGCATCTTAAAAGCTTGGCCTCGTCTCTTATTATCACGCACAGGTGCATTTGGAGGATTTGAAAGAAAATATCAGGAGCAAACTGGCCCCAAATTAGGAGAGTCCGGTGACACCCGGTCCGGGTGCAGTGCATGATGGGAAGGAGGGTCTGTTTGACATCTGGTCCATATCTGATATCATGTTCAGCACACAGTGACCATTCACCAGCAGGTCATACACACCTCTGTCACCATGTGGGGAGTGTGAAGAGAACACACACACGAACCCTGAGGGAATTCAGCTGAGGCGGCGGGGTGGGGTGGGGGTGGGAGGGTGTGTTGATTCCTCCTCAATGGGAAACGCCCTCCTTCGTTTTAAAGTCAAAGGAAGCAATTTATTAAAAAGACCATGTCATGGTGTTTATTGTGTCTGGAAACTCAACACTACATGAGGCATCAGTGATGCATATACGAGTGTGAACACGCACAAAGAATCTACGCAGTGCCGTGTACACTCTAATGAAACATCTGTGTTGACCAGGTTCCACTTCATAAACTCCCAAAACCTGCATGGCTGCTACGCGTCTCCGGTGTCCAGCATCATATTTATCGCTATTACTATTGATGGATAAAATCACAGGCTCACTGCATTTGCGCAGTGAAGAATAAATATCTTCGGAGTGTCCGTCAACAGGAAAATAATCAACAGTCTGACAACATGGTGGTGAGATTAAGCACAGTTCCAGTTATTTATTTTCCAATAACATTCATATATTTATAGCATTTGGAAGACATTTTTATCTAGAATGAATTACATATATCATCACTTTTTATACGACAGAGTGATTAAGGGTTAAGATCTTGCTAAAGGGCCCCACTGTGGCAGCTTGGCAGAACTGGGGATTGTATCCTGCCCTTATAATGTTTTTTTTAGTTGTTCATATATTCATTCATTTTCTGAACCACTTAATCCTAATTAGGGTGGCAGGGAGGCTGGTGCCCATCTCAACTGACCCTGGGCGAGAGCAGAGTACACCCTGGATGTCTCGCCAGGTCATCGCAGGGCAGAAACACGCTGACGGCTATACAGCTCTTCTTGAAAGTCAGCAATTGTTCTTTTACATAAATGTTCCACCATAGACAGTGAGAGACATGGCCGACTTTTGATAACCCAGTTAGCTGCACTGGGGGGGTCAGCAGTGACAACCCGGTAATAGTGGGACTTGAACCCCTAACCTTGGGATCGGTGATCCAACACCGTTACCACCAGGCCACCACTGCCCTTCTTATTCATATAGTCTTTAAGTCATTATTTATTCAGTATCTGTGTTAAAATGATCGGGTGGCATAGTGGCGTAGTGTTTAGCAAGAAAGTCCTGGGTTCGATTTCCGGCACTGTGTCGAGTTTGCATGTTCTCCACGTTCTTGCGTGGGTTTCCTCTGGGTGCTCCGGTTTCCTCCCACAGTCCAAGAAGATGCACAGTAGATTAATTGGCTGTTCCAAGTGACAACTACCTGTGAGTGTGCGTATGAATGGTTGTGAGTGTTTTGACCCTTCGATGGCCTGGAGAGTTGTCTCAGGTGTACCCCGTCCTCGCCCAGAGTCCGATGAGGTAGACGCCAGCCTCTTCACGACCGCAATTAAGATTAAGCTGCTTAGAAAATGAATGAATGAATGAACATTCAGGTTGCCACGAAGGAATTGCACAGACCTCCGTCCCTGATGGAGCAGATTACTTGCAACAAGCATGATAGGCCTGACGTGGGGGGTGGGGGGGTGGGGGTGGGGGTGGGGTGTTTGAAGGCGGTTCAGCGAGATTTAAAATGATGTGACTGTGTCAAAATATTTGTGAGTAGGACATAAAAACAGTGTGAATATGCTTTAAAGGGGTTGTATTAAGTGTGGGCAGCACCGGGTTAGCACATCTATCTCACAGCATGAAGGTCCTGAGGTCGATGCTCTTCCTGTGTTTGTATAGGTTTCCTCCAGGTACTCTGGTTTCCTCCCACAGTCCAAAGACATGCACACTAAGCAAATTGACTTTATTAGAATAGGTGGGACTGTCAGTGCGTCAGTGAGTCGGTGTTGGCTCTTTAATGGCAAGCTGTTTAGGGTGTTCATCCACTGTCGGCTGACATAGGCTCCAGATTGAGCTTTTCAGCAAATGAACGGTTGAGTGAATACAGTATGATCCAGGGATATGTTTTCATATCAAATTTCTATTCATTCATTTTCTGAACCACTTAATCCTTACTAGGGTCACGGGGATGGGGCCGGTGGCGTAGTGGTTTGCGGGCTGGGCTCATGATCAGGAGGTTGTGTGTTCAAATCCCAGTTAGACCCCCGCATTGTGCTAAGACCCCCTGGGCAAGGTCTTAACCACAAGTGTGCCTCTGTTGACCCAGCAGGATAAATGGGTACCAGTATAATATACTGGGAAGGTAACCTGCGATGGACCAGCGTCTCATCCGGAAGGAGTTGAACTCCTGATACCTTCATGCTACAGAAACCGGGGATAAGCACCTGCCTGATGAACCATTAGGCACGGGTGTAAAAAGCCCCACGGTCACAGGGAGGCTGAAGCCCATCTCAGCCGACTCTGGTCGAGGACGGAATACATTCTAGACAGCTCGCAAGGCCATCACTGAGTGACACTCACACAAGCACTCACACTCCCACCTCGGATTTGAAACAGCCAATTAACCTACTGTGCATATTTATGGACTGTGGGTGGACTGTAGGAAATTGATGCAAGCACAGGGAGAACATGCAACCTCCACACAGAAACACCTAAGCCGAGAATCAAACCCAAGACCTTCTTGCTATGAGACAGACGTATCACAACTACGCCACCATGCCTCCAGTCAAAGTTCTAATAAAATCAAAAAGTAGATAAATTCTCGTTTGGCTCGTGTTTTGCTCCACAGTACAAAGATGAACTTTTCTATGCTTCTACAGACCCACAGCTCACAGCTATAGTGTAACATATCAAATTTGAGCACGGTTACATCATTTTAATGGTGTAGTGAGGAGGCGTGGCACGTTTCTTCCGAGCTTCGCAATGAGACGAGATGTCGGTGATTATAGTATTTATACAGGCAATTGTTTCGTGGTTAATATTCAATACAAGTAATACATCATCGGCCAACTGTTAAACTGTCCTTCAGTACGTGCTCCGTGTTCTCCCGGAGGTTACAGCCAATATAGAAACAAATAAGATATGAATTAAGGCTGTAATACACCGGCAGTGACAAATCAATACTATTCCTTCAGAAATAACAAGGACATTAAGTTATCCTGAAGAGCAGATAGAATTAGAGCGCGGTTGTAATCGAGGCGATATCATGAGCATCTCTTGACTGAAACATCCTATTAGCAGAGAGCTTAGTATTATACGACAGACCATTCATTTCGTCCATATCTTAATGGTCCATCATTAGTCATATAATCAATATCCTTCTTGATTAAGATAAGTCAAGAACGCACACTTCATCTTTGCGCATTTCTATTCAGATCAATAGTGAGATTATCTTAAGAATGACAAGGATATAAGGTGGAAAATTCCCAGCCCTTTTTTTTTTTTCCTATCCGCCCTTGGCTGAACACTCTCCCTCTTTCTCTCTCTTTCTCTCTCTCTCTCTCTTTCTCTCTCTTCGCTGATACACAAGTACTGTAAATCATAAAACTGTGATCGCACGACCAGGATAATTGAAGGCTAAACTTGTAATTGCCAAAAGTATGACATTAACTAGATTACTCCGTAAAGATTTAAGATGGTCATGCATTTACAATTTTGAGGCATTGAAATACCTGAAGATTAACGCTGGTGTGAGGTCAAACGTGGGATGTTTCAGCTGTGAGTCAGCAAAACTCATTTCGAATCTGAAGGCTAAGCAGTTAAAAAAAAAAAAAAAAAAAAAGAACAAAGAAAAAATGTAAATATATTGGGGCCAGTGGCGTCGTGGTTAGGGTACTGTGCTCATGACAGTAAAAATATACTGGGAATGTAATCTGTAATGGACTAGCGTCCCATCCAGGAGGAGTTGAACTCCTGATCGCTTCACGCTATGGAAACCGGGGATCAACACCGGCCTGATGAGCCGCGAGGCTCTGGTGTAAAAATCCTACATTACCTCTACATGTATATATACAGGGATACCTTGACTTGTGGGGCAGTGGTGGTCTAGTGGTATAGGGCGCTGGATCGCTGATCCAAAGGTTGGGGGTTCGAGTCCCACTCTCCACAAGGTTGTCACTGTCCCCCTCAGTGCGGCTAACTGGGTTATCAAAGGCGGGCCATGTCTGTCACTGTCTATGGTGAGAGGTTGATGTAAAAGAACCATTGCTGACTTTGGTAAAGAGTAGCTGCAAAGTCATCAGCGTGTTTCTGTCCCTTGCTAAAAAGGGTTGTGACAGGAAGGGCATCCGACGTAAAAAAACCTCTGGCAAATCAAACGTGCGAATCAGATGATTCGCTGTGGCGACTCCCGAGCGAAAGGGAAAAAGCCGAAAGGAAGACAGACCTTGACTTAAGTCGTTTCAAGTTAAGTCATTCTTGATTATACATTGGTTTTCAAAAAATATATGAAAAAAAAAAAAAAAGTTTACATCATTATACAGTAATTAATTGACGTTTCGACTTTATGACGGCACTAATATTTGTACGCCACTCTGTTTGTAAGCTACTACGACACGTACTAGTTTTTGACTTGGTGTGCGTATGAATACACAGCTACGCAATGCTACGTGGTGCTACTCGGTCGTCAGCATCGTCCATTTTGTCTCGAGGAGCGTAATAACAATGTATTTTATTATATTATATATTTATTTTATTTTAATTGAAATGTCTATTTTAATTGTCTAGACTGATTTCCCATGAATATCAAGTATAATACATGTATTTGGATTGTTATTTTGAGATTTCGGGGTTATTTAGGAGTAAAAATCCGATTTACGCGGGATTCCGGGTTATGACGCATCATAAGAAACGGAACTTGTTTGTAACTTAAGGAGCACCTGTATTATATATTATATTTTATATATATATATATATATATATATATATATATATATATATATATATATATATATAGCCTAGAGACAGGATAATTTGATTTAAGTCATTTTCGACTTAATTTGTGTCTCCTGGAACCAATTAATGAAGTAATCCGAGGGATAGCTATATATATATATATATATATATATATATATATCTATATATATATATATATATATATATATATATATATACACACACATATATATATATATATATATATATATATATATATATATATATATATATATATATATATATATATATATATATAATATTAATTTATTTTGATGAAATGTTTCATTCTACGAGGCTCAGAGAAGGATGACGCCTATCTCTGCCGTCTCTGGGCAAAATTGGTGTGCATTCTGAATAGCTCGTCATGCCATTGCTGGGAAGCATATACACAATGATTTATACTCACTCACATAAGTGTGGATACAGCCCACACAAATATTTTAATGGGGGGCATTTATCCTTGGTAACAGCATGTAATCTCCATGGTGTTGTTTTTCCGATTGGTCCAGTCGAGGCTCAGCAACATTAATGTGGTAATAAAATGAAGCAGCTGATGATCTGAATATATTAAATGTGCAGGTTATCATATCAATGCCCTTTTCCCCTTTGATGGCTCGGATATAAAATGGAGACTCAAATAATCAGTGCGTGATTCAGGGAGCACAAGGAATTATTTTCACACAAGTATTGGCCTCCCCAGAGTCCTGACCTTAACACTATTGAGAGTGTTGGGATGTGCTGAAGAAGACTTTATGGAGGGGTTCAGTTTTTCCCTCATCCATTCAAGACATCGGTGAGAAATGAACCCGACACTGGATGGAAACAAATGTTATGTTGATTAAGTTTGTTGAAACAGTGGCGTGATGTTTACATGGTGTAAGTCTAACAACAATGAATCATCCCATAAAGTTTTCTCCAGCACATCCTGAAGACTTTCATAGAGGAATACATGAAGAAAATCAAACTAGGTGAAGTCTGAACACTTTAAGCAAAAACTAACTAACTAACTAACTAACTAACTAACTAACTAACTAACTAACTAACTAAATAGGCCGCCTGCTCCATGTGACCATGACAATGACCATAATTGCTTAGCAGCCATTTTAGTGAAATGAATTATCCACTTGGAATAATGTTAGAGTGCTTTTTAACCAAATGGACAACATTCCTTCAGTCATTCATTCATTTTCTAAGCCAATTAATTCTAATTTGGATCGCTGGGAGGCTTGTGCTCAGCTCAGCCGACTCTAGGCGAAAGAAGGGAACCCCCTAGAGAGTTTGCCAGGCCATCGCAGGGCCAGAGAACATTCTCCTGTAGTATGTACCAAGATATATTATGTAATACAAAAAAAAAAGTAGGTATTGAATGGTAATGAGAAGGTGCTGGGTTCGATTCCCAGCTCAGGTGTTTCTGTGTGGAATTTGCATGTTCTCTTCTTGCTTGCGTGGGTTTTCTCCTGGTACTCCGGTTTCTTCCCACAGTCCAAAAACATGCACAGTAGATGAATTGGCTGTTCCCACTCCCCCCTAGGTGAATGAATGGTTGTGTGAATGTTGGCTATGCGATGGCCTGGTGAGCTGTCCAGGGTGTATGCCACTCTCACCCAGAGTCAGCTGACATGGGCACCAGCCTCCCCGTGACCCTAATTAGGATTAAGCGGTTCGTAAAATGAATGAATGGAAGAATGAATGGTGATGTACAAATTCCTTTGAAACGTTTGGCTTGTGTATGTATGTCACCAGAAACCAACATGGAAGAATTAATTGTTTAACCCGAGTCCTCTCGCAAGGACATTAGCAACAAAAAAAAATAGGTGGAACGTTCCATTTTTTTTTCCATAAGCGGAGCAGAACTCAAACATTTAAACATTTATAGGTCATCCTGTTAAAGACAGACCACTAAAGTCATTCACACAGACTTCAATTAACCTTCTGAGCTGTTAGCCGACCGCCTTGAGACGTGAGGAGCTGCTTTTCTCCTATAGAGTGCTGACATGAGAAAAAGGAAAACTGGAGGGAATCTTCATCGACACTAGTAAAAAAAAAAAAAAAAAAAAAGAAAAATGGGGGGGGGGGCTTTCACACTACGCTGTTCATCCTTCTTGTGTCCTTTGGTAATAATTTTTCTCGGTGATTCGAATCACATTTTTGATATTTGCTTTGTATGATGGGACATTAGGCTGAAACAGCAGGTTGAATCTCTTGGCATGTTCACGAGCCGAATACGAGACTCCCGGGAAGGACGATTTTGTGCAATAAAACTGAGGTCATGAGGGTCCTTAGAATGGTTTGTGCTAGTGCATAAAGTCCAGGTATTCTTAGCCAGAGCTAATATGTTACTTATATCATTTGGCGTATTTATTAAAGACTAAAGACCACAAGACTGTTCTCATACTCCTTGGCACTGAAAGCTCATTGAAGGATAAATGTGCGGAATTTTCAACCAGCAATGTTGGTGGATTTTAGTCCAGAGTTTCATACAAATAAAGTTCAGAAATTATGCTAATGCTAAACTGGTAAATACATAATTTAATCCCAACGCCTGTTGTTGGGCCCGAATATCCATCCATCAATCCTGTAACTACATAGTGGAGAAGTGTTGAATAATTAACATGGGTACTGAATAAGTAATGACTTAAAGACTATACGAATACATGACTAACAAGGGCGGTGGTGGTCTGGTGGTAAAGGTGCTGGATCACTGATCGCAAGGTTAGGGGTTCAAACCCCACTCTCAACAGGTTGGCACAGCCTCCCCGTTGCAGCTTATTGGGTTATCAAAGGCCGGCTGTGTCTCTCAGTGTCTGTGGTGGGAGGTTCATGTAAAAGAACCATTGCTGACTTTCGATAAGAATAGCTGCAAAGCTACCAGTGTGTTTCTGCTCTGTAATGGCCTGGTGAGCTGTCCAGGGTGTACACTGCCCTCACCCAGAGTCAGCTGAGATGGGTGGCAGCCTCCCTGTGACCCTAATTAGGATTAAGTGGTTCAGTAATGAATATGAATATCAGAATTGAATAATTTGAATTAGTGCATAGTGTTTGGGAACAAAATTTTCTGCTTGAGAATTGCAAAAAAAAATTTAAATAAAATTAACAACAAAATATTATTCGAAATGGATAATGCTTTGAACACTAAACCATAAAACTTTAGTTTAGTTTGTTTTTCTGCTGTTTTATGTATTATATTCTAAAACACATGTATAGAGAATGGTTTAGTTCTGATTTTCTTTGGTGTTAGTAAATTCTGAATGTCTCAAAAGCCACATTGAGTGACGCAGCACTTAGCTTGGCTGGAAGTTCAGTTTTCATCTGATCTGGCTTTTGTTATGGCAAAAATATGTTGGTATAAACTATAAAGATGAACTTCTTTCAGTTTGCATTTCTTTTTGTTTCCATACAACATAAATACTGTGTGAAATCATGAGAATAGGACAGTGCATGTAAGCAGGATAATGGCATAAATAACAGTATACAGATATTAAATGAAGAAATATAAACTAGTGATCTTTTGATGTAAATAAAATTTAGCACATCTGCACCCAATACTACATTATATTTACATATATCAAACAAGCCTTCTTCTCATTTCTCTGAACAAATGGAACATATCTCAATCTATTTATATGCAAAATGCCTCCTTGTCTACAGCCGCTCCTGTGTGTGTGTCATGTGCAACTTTTCGTAGTACAGTGGGGGTCCCTCTGCAGGACATCTTTTTACTTTTTTTTTTTTGTAATAACATTAGTACATATTGATGTGCAAAGACATATATGCCAGATTTTATCAGAGTAAAAGAGTCAGCATCACACATCTCTTGCATGCACTTTGAGCTCAACTCCATCCATTGTTATTTTCAAAATGCAAGGAATAAACCATAGTTCATGTTTTGGTGTGTTTTTTGTTTATTATCCTGTGTAGTATATACTTAAACAGTTATGTGCCTCAACCTTGGTGGGTGTCTCTGAATTGAATGGTTATTATTTAGCCACCTTAGCCTCGGTACACACTGGGTTATCAAAGGCCAGCTCTCTTTCTCTCTCTCTCTCTCTCTCGCTCTCTCTCTCTCTCTCTCTCTGTGGTGAGGGGGGGGGGCATGTAAAAGAACCATTGCTGTCATTTGAAGAGAGTGGGCCATTCAATTGCTGTCTGCGTGTTTCACCCCTGCGATGGTCTGGCAAGCTGTCCAGGGTGTACTCTGCCCTTTTTTGCCCAAAGTTGACTAAGATAGGCACCAACCTTCCTGTGAAGCTAATTATGATCACGTGGTGCCCAAAACGAATCAATAAATGAGCCTAAGTGCGTAATTATTAAATTAGATGGAGGTCATTCATTTTCTGAACCACATAATCCCAATTAGGGTCTGGCGCCCATCTCACCTGACTCTGGACGAGGGCAGAGTACATGCTGGACAGCTCACCAGGCCAGAAACATGCTGATGGCTTTGCAGCTCCTCTTGACAAAAGTCAGCAATGGTTCCTTGACATGAACCTCCTCCCACCGCAGACAGTGAGAGACATGGACGGCCTTCGATAACCTGGTTAGCTGCACTGCGGAGGGGGACGATGGGACGGACAGTGACAACCCGTTGATAGTGGGGCTTGAAAACTACAATCCCCTCCTCGACCTTGGGATCAGTAATCCAGCACCTTACCACCACTAAGGGCCACCACTGCCCTTAAGACACAGTTACTACTCTCTTAAACCGAAGAAGAGGAAAAAAGATTCTCTTGTGAAACATCAGACGAATTCGGAAAGCTCATCCGAAGATTCTCACTGAAACCAAAGTGCATATGCAGCCCACAAGCTGTTAATGAGAGAAGAAATACATTTCGAACGCAGCTTATTCTCTGCACTGGGATGAGAACGGCTCGATGAAATATACACAGGAGGTCAAAATGGGGGAGTTCAAACACCCCTCTTTTTGACAATGTTAAGCCCGGCAGCAGCTTTGAGGCGAGCGAGCGTGTTTCTCTCTCTCTTTCTTTTTTGTTTCTAATCATCACTTCTGATGTTGGATCAGGAAGAGCAGAGATTTCCGAGAGTAAGCAAAGATGGAGACAATCTCCTACTGTAACACGGACACGAGCAGAGATATGGAAAGAGACGGCGGAACGCTTTCTCACAGGCGCACTCGCTATCACAAATAAGATTACCGGAAACTCCTCTAAGCCTTGACGGATTTGTGACTGATGAACCTAAACACATCTGCACTTCATTACAATATACATTCAGCCCAACATAAACTCCGACTGGTAAATGTGCGAAGGCAGTTCAATCATCCAGGCAGTGTCACTTTTAGACATTAAGGCGAGACACTTCGTTTTTTTTTTAGGCTTTTGCGGGAGGAAATGAGCGTCTCGGCCAATGCGGGCTTGAAAGAAACGACAGGTTTGCTGACAATCAGAGCAATGAACCTGATATGGAGAGAGACAATGTCAGGAAATGCTTTATCAGAAGAGCGTCATGCAATAAAAATAGCATTGCTGCAAAGTCTGGTTTGAATCTCGGGGAAACCTAACGAACTTATTGCCAGTGTTAAAAAAAAAAAAAGAAAAAGAAAAAGTTTCGATAATAGCCTCATGAGACCTCACTGTCCTCTTATCAGGACATGATATTTTCTCTCACTTACTTTGTGTGTATTTTCCTCTTAGATCCTCATGTAAAGAAAATTGGGGCGGCCGTATCCTAAAAGGTTAGAGAAGTGACCTTGGACTGGAAAATTGAATTCCCGAACTAGCAGAAAAAAACGTGTGGTGGTGGTGAAGGATGAGCCGCATCTTCCCTTCCTCTGCATTAGTGCCTGAAGTGCCTTTGAACAAGGCACCTAACCCCCAACTGCTCCCTGGGTGTCCCAATGTGCATGTGCTGTGTGTGTGTGTGTGTGTGTGTGTGTGTGTGTGTGTGTGTGTGTGTGTGTGTGTGTGTGTGTGTGTGTGTGTGTGTGTGCTCGTATATACACAGTGGTATCTCACCTTACGAAAGACCCAACAAACATAAAATCCAAGTTACGAAATGCATTTACCTAAAATATACATCTCTGGATATAAAAAAAATCACATTACGAAACGTGCCATTTCAAAAATTCAAACAATGCGCAAGTTGCTCTCCCATTGGCTATCTCCCAACACCTCGCCCCGCTGGCCTCCCATTGGCTAGGAGGGAGCTGCGTCTCCATAATACCCATTATGCTTTTCGTGTGCCTTCGACCCATTGTTCGTCACGGCGTTCTATCACACGTAAAGGACAGAGTTACTGTTGTTCTGTGAGTTTTTTGAGTGTGCTCATTGCAACTTTATTTTTTG
>CM045748.1:28980359-29007859 GCA_024760905.1 Plotosus lineatus | reverse complement strand
GTCCGGGAAAGTTGGAGCCACGCCCACCTGACTCTGTGTGAAGGCTAGGTACTACTGCAGTCTGTGACGGGGCCAACGCACACAATCGTCTTTGGACTGGAGGAGAAAACCAGAGTACCCAGAAGAAACCCGTGCAAGCACAAGGAGGACGTGTTCAGAGAGGTTTTCTCTCTCTCTCTCTCTCTCTCTCTCTCACACACACACACACACACACACACACACACACACACACACACACACACACACACACACACACACAGCCCTGAACACTCACGTCCACACCTCGTAACCTTTGGAAAGCTAGCCAGTAGACCTGTCTTGTCAATGTACGAGGAAACCAGAGTCTTCTTTCTTCTTTTCCTTTCGGCTGGTCCCTCCAGGGGTCACCACAGCAAATCATCTGCCTCCATCTCACCCTCTCCTCTACATCTTCTTCTCTTACACCAACCACCTTCATGTCCTCCTTCACCACATCCATAAATCTCCTCTTTGGTCTTCCTCTAGACCTTCTGCCTGGTAGTTCCAACCTCAGCATCCTGCTACCAATGTACTCACTATCCCTCCTCTGTACATGTCCAAACCATCTCAATCTCGCCTCTCCGACTTTGTCTCCAAAACCACCAGAGCACCCAGAAGAAACCCATGCAAACTCTACAGAGAAACAGGGACTCGGACCCAGGACCTTCTCGCCGTCAGGTGCCGACCACTACGCCACAGTACCTCCCAAGTCTTCCTGCGTTTCTTATTTATTTCATTATGTTTATTCGATCTCAGATTGCGAAATCATGCGGTGTAGAACGCGGTAAAGGGCTTGAGATATCACGGCCGCTCCTGGTAATGCGTTTGTCAGCAACGTTTTGCTTCAGGTTGTATCTCATTCTGCACTCGGCTTAAACTTTGCCTTGCACTTTTACCAGCAGGCAGCAGGTGTCATGGATACTAATTATAGCAGCCAGACAGGTGTGCAGTGAATCAGATAAATCACATGCAGTCCGGTCTGCTTAAGATCAAGCTGTCCGAGTCCTACGGGGGAGAAAAGTCCTGTATGGCAAACCAACAGGGTAACATTTCATTGGTCTGTAGAGACAGACCACAATGGTGTGTGTGTGTGTGTGTGTGTGTGTGTGTGTGTGTGTGTGTGTGTGTGTGTGTGTGTGTGAGATAGAGATATGGGGTGTGGATGACGGGTGGTGATTTTTATTAAGGTAGACCATGGGGTGTCCAACCTCAGGGGGCAGCTCGGCTAGCCGCACATTATCATCACTGTCTCTTTCTCTGTGTGTGTGTGTGTGTGTGTGTGTGTGTGTGTGCCATATATATATATATATATATATATATATATATATATATATATATATATATATATATATATATATATATATATATATATCTGCCCTGAGCCTCAGGGTGTAGTGATACACCTTTCCACATGAAGAATTACACGCTGGAGGTCCGATTCTCGGACTAATTGCTCGGGCTCACGTTTCAATTAAGCACTTCAACACAAAAGGACACTTCATATGAGCAAAAATCAACAGATCCAGCCGCCCCGCCCAACTCCAAGAGCTCTGGATACGACTTCCCTGAGTGAGTGAGACGAGGGTAATCACCCTGTAATTCTGTCCTCCTCGGTCCTAATTGTAGGACAACTTTAAACTGGCAGGCTCTGAAATGGGAAATATTTTAACTTGGCTGTAAAATGTAAGAATTCATATAACTTTAGCCATGCAAAAGGTTTATAGATTCCAGTCGACAGATGACCTTGGAAGAAAAAACAAAACAAAAACGAAAGCGATAGTTCGGAGTTACTGCAATAGAAGTAAATATATACAGCAGTGTACATGGGGGGGGAAAAGGAAATAATATATAATGATATATAATGTGTAATAGTATATAATAAGAGGTTTCCTAACAGCTACGAGAGCGACCATGCAGAGGATAACATAGTTCAGGGTGTTGTCTTATGCTTGGGCTTCGTATAGCTGGATGGTACATGAGATCCATGGCTGAGACTACAATGGTCATTCGCTCAGATTTTAATATGAGAATAAATTCATGAACTGATCATCACTCATCCTAAGGTTGGGGGTTCGAATCCTACTATCAACAGGTTGTCACTGCCCCCCCCCCCCCCTCGACCCACCCCAGTGCACCTAACTGGGTTATCAAAGGCCAGCCATGTCTCACTGTCTATGGTTTGAGGTTCATGTAAAAGAACCGTTGCTGACGTTCGACAGGACGAGTTGCATCACCATCAGCGTGTTTTTGCCCTGCGATGGCCTGGCGAGCCGTTCAGGGTGTACTCTGCCCTCGCTTGGAGTCGGCTCGCATGGATGCCAGCCTCCCTGTGATCCTATTTAGGATAAATATGGACAGGAAATGGATGAATGAATTAATCCGGGCTTGTGTGAAACAAATCCACTTGTGGTGGAACTCAATTGTACACTTAAGGTCGGAACATGGGACCCACGGCCCTCACAGGAAAAATGGGTCGGTTCCATATGTAACTGATGTGGACGCCACTGGTTACACGCGAAAACGTAAATCGATGTAAATCGATCGTCAAAAAGTAAGAGAAACAGGAATTTCTACTCTGGATATAATTTTTAATTAAACGATCTTTATTGTAAATCACATAATTTAAACCTTGATGTTTTAACTCAAACATTAACAACAACAACAACAACAACAACAACAAATCACAATTTTCGACCACATAAAAATGATATAAGTATATCTATTTACCGCTGGATGTATCCAGTTTATTTCCCCAGACATGGTGTATGCGGTGCATGTGGTTTTTTGTGTTCAGTGATTTCTCTTTTAATTCTTTATAGTTTTTGGAAAATTTTAGGTCCAATATGTGAATCATTAAGTTTGACCCAGTTTCAGAGAATGACCCAAATGAGGAAAGTGAAGAGTAATAATTCATTAATCGGATCAAGGCAATGTATACGTTTTCGAGATTTCAGGAGCTAAAGGATTCAATCTTTATCGATTGGATCACATTCTATTTTTATTCTGTCAGAATCTGTAGGATTTCAAACCAGACGAGAATAACTCGGGAGTACGCGTCACGTTTATCTATCAGCGCTTCAATAATGAGGGACATTTGTGGGCGTTTGGCATAATCTGCTCTCACACACACACACACACACACACACACACACACACACACACACACACACACTTAGTCACTGGTGGCATTTTGAACTGATTAAAAGCTTATATATAATGAACTTCCTGTTTTGTCTGCTTCATATCCTATGCCTGCAGCAATATGTATTGTGGTTTTACTATTCCGTGTGGGGTGTGTGTGAGTCTGTGTGTGTGTGTGTGTGTGTGTGTGTGTGTGTGTGTGTGTGTGTGTGTGTGTGTGTGTGTGTGTGTGTAAAAGACGGAGAGAGAGAGAGAGAGAGAGAGAGAGAGAGAGAGAGAGAGCGAGCCATGTGCTAAGACCATGTGCTCCATGTTGCATGCACATTTTTCTTTTCACTGCAGGAAATGGTCGTATTGGTGGAGATGTGGTTTCAAGCTTTTTTCGTTTGTTTTTCTTCAACATCTCAACAACACAAGTGCAGATATTTGAATTATTTCTAACTGCTGATGATGAATTAATCATTCTAACAAGAACTCAGATCATAAACTGAGATCATAAACATAAACTTTACGCTTGTATACATATATGTGTGATTTTTTACAAACGTATCAGACCAAAGCATCATTCTGTGTCCTGATGGTTGGAGACATTAACGACTAGAAGGCTGTATATATACTTTATATATGTTCATATACTGTCTAATACCCATGAGTTCTGAACACCCAGAACACAGATCACCCAGAACACACAGATTACCCAGAACAACCAGAAAACCCAGATCACACAGAACACCCAGATCACCCATGACACCCAGAACACCCAGAACACCCAGAACACCCAGAACACCCAGAACACACAGATCACCCAGATCACACAGATCACACAGATCCCACAGATCACCCAGAACACCCAGAACACCCAGATCACAGAGATCACCCAGATCACACAGATCACAGAGATCACCCAGATCACCCAGAACACCCAGAACACCCAGATCACAGAGATCACCCAGATCACACAGATCACAGAGATCACCCAGATCACCCAGAACACCCAGATCACACAGATCGCCCAGAACACACAGATCACCCAGATCACACAGAACACCCAGATCACCCAGAACACCCAGATCACACAGATCACCCAGATCACACAGATCACCCAGATCCCACAGATCACAGAGATCACCCAGATCACACAGAACACCCAGATTACACAGATCACCCAGATCACACAGATCACACAGATCCCACAGATCACCCAGAACACCCAGAACACCCAGATCACAGAGATCACCCAGATCACACAGATCACAGAGATCACCCAGATCACCCAGAACACCCAGAACACCCAGATCACAGAGATCACCCAGATCACACAGATCACAGAGATCACCCAGATCACCCAGAACACCCAGATCCCACAGATCACCCAGAACACCCAGAACACCCAGATCACAGAGATCACCCAGATCACACAGATCACAGAGATCACCCAGATCACCCAGAACACCCAGAACACCCAGATCACAGAGATCACCCAGATCACACAGATCACAGAGATCACCCAGATCACCCAGAACACCCAGATCACACAGATCGCCCAGAACACACAGATCACCCAGATCACACAGAACACCCAGATCACCCAGAACACCCAGATCACACAGATCACCCAGATCACACAGATCACCCAGATCCCACAGATCACAGAGATCACCCAGATCACACAGAACACCCAGATTACACAGATCACCCAGATCACAGAGATCACCCAGATCACACAGATCACAGAGATCACCCAGATCACCCAGAACACCCAGAACACCCAGATCACAGAGATCACCCAGATCACACAGATCACAGAGATCACCCAGATCACCCAGAACACCCAGATCACACAGATCGCCCAGAACACACAGATCACCCAGATCACACAGAACACCCAGATCACCCAGATCACACAGATCACCCAGATCCCACAGATCCCACAGATCACCCATGACACCCAGAACACCCAGAACACCCAGAACACCCAGATCACACAGATCACCCAGATCCCACAGATCACAGAGATCACCCAGATCACACAGAACACCCAGATTACACAGATCGCCCAGAACACACAGATCACCCAGATCACACAGAACACCCAGATCACCCAGATCACACAGATCACCCAGATCCCACAGATCCCACAGATCCCACAGATCACCCATGACACCCAGAACACCCAGAACACCCAGAACACCCAGATCACCCAGATCCCACAGATCCCACAGATCACCCATGACACCCAGAACACCCAGAACACCCAGAACACACAGATCACCCAGAACACCCAGAACACACAGATCACCCAGATCACACAGATCACACAGATCCCACAGATCACCCAGAACACCCAGAACACCCAGATCACAGAGATCACCCAGATCACACAGATCACAGAGATCACCCAGATCACCCAGAACACCCAGAACACCCAGATCACAGAGATCACCCAGATCACACAGATCACAGAGATCACCCAGATCACCCAGAACACCCAGATCCCACAGATCACCCAGAACACCCAGAACACCCAGATCACAGAGATCACCCAGATCACACAGATCACAGAGATCACCCAGATCACCCAGAACACCCAGAACACCCAGATCACAGAGATCACCCAGATCACACAGATCACAGAGATCACCCAGATCACCCAGAACACCCAGATCACACAGATCGCCCAGAACACACAGATCACCCAGATCACACAGAACACCCAGATCACCCAGAACACCCAGATCACACAGATCACCCAGATCACACAGATCACCCAGATCCCACAGATCACAGAGATCACCCAGATCACACAGAACACCCAGATTACACAGATCACCCAGATCACAGAGATCACCCAGATCACACAGATCACAGAGATCACCCAGATCACCCAGAACACCCAGAACACCCAGATCACAGAGATCACCCAGATCACACAGATCACAGAGATCACCCAGATCACCCAGAACACCCAGATCACACAGATCGCCCAGAACACACAGATCACCCAGATCACACAGAACACCCAGATCACCCAGATCACACAGATCACCCAGATCCCACAGATCCCACAGATCACCCATGACACCCAGAACACCCAGAACACCCAGAACACCCAGATCACACAGATCACCCAGATCCCACAGATCACAGAGATCACCCAGATCACACAGAACACCCAGATTACACAGATCGCCCAGAACACACAGATCACCCAGATCACACAGAACACCCAGATCACCCAGATCACACAGATCACCCAGATCCCACAGATCCCACAGATCCCACAGATCACCCATGACACCCAGAACACCCAGAACACCCAGAACACCCAGATCACCCAGATCCCACAGATCCCACAGATCACCCATGACACCCAGAACACCCAGAACACCCAGAACACACAGATCACCCAGAACACCCAGAACACACAGATCACCCAGATCACACAGATCACACAGATCCCACAGATCACCCAGAACACCCAGAACACCCAGATCACAGAGATCACCCAGATCACCCAGAACACCCAGATCACACAGATCACAGAGATCACCCAGATCACACAGAACACCCAGATTACACAGATCGCCCAGAACACACAGATCACCCAGATCACACAGAACACCCAGATCACCCAGATCACCCAGATCACCCAGATCCCACAGATCCCACAGATCACCCAGAATACCCAGAACACCCAGATCACAGAGATCACCCAGATCACCCAGAACACCCAGAACACCCAGAACACCCAGATCACACAGATCACCCAGAACACACAGATCACCCAGATCACACAGATCACACAAATCACCCAGATCACCCAGATCACCCAGATCAAATCGAGTGTTCACCACCAGAAAACATATTGCACTTTGTGTGTGTGTGTGTGTGTGTGCGTGTGTGTGAAAACACATGCCAGCATTGGGTCATGGTTCAAAGGGTGTGGCTCAGGGTCAGAGGACATGTCAGTCCATTTTCTATTGTATAATAAGCAGTTAGGATGGACACCTTCTACTTAGGTCCTCCCAGGGCTATAAAATGTACTTAGAAATAAATAAATAAACAAAGTATAAACAAACAAGTAACGGACAAAAAAACATATAATACCAACTAAATAAAAAATAAAAAGCAAATATATTAACTAATTGTATTAAATAAACAAACTGCAAATAAACAAAGAACAAAAACAAAAACAAACAAACAAGCAAACCAACAACGAATAAATAACGAACTAACTAATTACAGAAATTTGTACAAAATCAAATATATCGTTCTTTCATCCATTCACTTTATGAATGGATTAATCCTAATTAGGGTCACATGGAGGCTGGCACCCATTTTTGCTGACTTTGGGTGAGGGTACACCCTGAATGACTCAACAGGCCATTGCAAGGCCAACACTCACAGAACCATTGGCACTCACAGCTGGGTTTAATTTCAAACAGCCAATTTTTGGACGTTGGGAGAAAACCCACACAAGCACGGTGAGAACATGCAAACTACACACAGAAACACTGGCTGGGAATCGAACCCAGGACCTTCTTGCTGTGAGACGGACATACTAACCACTACGCCACCATGCTGCCCATGGTAACTTTTAACATATCAAATAATACATTCAATGGAAAACATTTGTTTTTTCACATGGCATGACATAAAATCACCATGCCAACACCAATCAGGTCTCGGAAATCCATCACTATCCACATTGACATGAAATAACCTTCAGACCAGGAGGAACCCAAGGTGTTAATACGCATGTCATCATGTTTCAGATAAGTGATGTTATGCAATCAACCGAATCCCTGAAACACTGCAGTCAGTTGATCGCAGTTCGGGTTTATATAGCGCACTCACAGGGGTGCATAGGTTAATATTCTTTGTTTCAGAAGTCAGGCTCTACTTGGGGGTCTTTTTACTTCATCATTTAAATCTGAAACAGAGAGAATAAGGTCTTGTAAATGCAGCATTTGGCTGCAGCACCGTCCTCCCGGACCCCCGCGTTCCCTAACTCAAGATGGATTTCCATACAGATTGTGTTTGCAGATTGGCTGAGCTGATCACTCTGAGTGATTCTGGAGCCCATCGATCGGACGGACGGATCTATTGACAGGCAGGACAGCTGAAGAGGGAGGATGTGGAAGCACACGCAGCACACAGAAAGCCAGTCAAGCGGAAGAATGACGAACAATGAGGTATATACGCGTCCGTGTGCTTCCGGGGGAAAGAAAGGGATGCTGCGTTCTACTGCTTATAAAACTGACAGAAATATCTGAACGCTTCAGGGTGGTGGGATGGGCCTAATTTTATATTCAAAACTATAGTCAAAATGACCAAGATACATAATCAAGTAAATAAATAATTATACAGATATACACATTGTATATACACGCATACAATATATTTCATGGTGTTGTAGTGCTGAGCACAGCCGCTTCACAGTATAAAGGTCCTGGGTTTGATTCGCACTGTGGGCGTTTCCGTGTGTAGTTTTCATGTTCTCTCCGTACTTACGTGGATTTCTTCTGGGTACTCTGGTTTCATCCTACTCTCCAAAGGCATGAACAATTGGTTAATTGTCGGTTCCAAATCACCTCTAGACGTGAATGGTTGTGCGAGTGTTGGCCCTGCAATGGCCTGGGGAACTGTCCAGAGTGTACCTTGCCAAGAGTCGGCTGAGACGGTGGCCAGCCTTTCTGCGAGTCTAATTACGATTAGGCGGTTCAGAAAATGACCGATAAAAGTTACCATTCCTTGTTTAATTTTGCAATTTCAATCTGAGCATTAGGGCGGCGCGGTGGTGACCTTCTCACCGTCCCAGGTTCGGAGTGTAAAGCTCGCATGTTGTGTCCCATATGTTTCCTCCAGGTACTCTGCGTCCCTCTCATGGCCAAACGACATGCACATTAGGCTAACTGCCTGTTCCAAATTGGTCCCAAAGGTGTGGATATGAGTCTAATTTTTGGAGTGTGCGTGTGTGTTTGCCCTGTGACGGACTGGTGAGCTTTCTGTGGTGTACCCCACCGTCACCCTGGATCCATTACTCTGCTGCTAAGAATAGATCATAAGGAGGCTGTGCACTTTATTAAAGATCGGAATGCTTGAAACCAAGACAAGAAAACAAAACATAACACACACACACACACACACACACACTTGATAAACACGGTCACCGTGCAGCTCCAGTACTAAATTTGTAGCTTTAAAATAAGTTTCTAATTTAGAAATTTCTAACAGGAAAAAAAAAAAAAAAAGAAAAAAGTCAGCAATGGTGGCCCGTCGTTAAGGTTCTGGATTACCAATCCTAAGGTTGTGGGGTTCAAGCCTCATTCTCAATAGTTGCCCCTGCTGTCCCCACAGTGTACTAACTGGGTTATCAAAGGCCGGCCACTGTCTATGGTGGGAGGTTCATGTAAAAGACCCATTGCTGACTTTTGACAAGAGTTTCTGCATCGCCGTCAGTGTGTTTCCACCCTGCGATGGCCTGGCAAGATGTCCAGGGTGTACTCTGCCCTCAACCGGAGTCGGCTGAGATGGGCACCAGCCTCCCCACCACCCTAATTAGGATTAAGTGGTTCAGAAAATGAATGAACAATAAAAAGTCTCAGTTTTTATCTTCCATGCTTCTTGCCTTCTCCAAACGAACACCTCTTCCAAATACTAAATATTCACGTGTTTATAAAACGTGTCCCAGTGTACGCAGTGACCGCTCAGCCTGATAGCTTTCCTTCTTTTCTTTCTGTTTCTCTCACTCGTTGTCTAATCTTAAGGACAGAAGAAAGGGCTCCGGAGTGATGAGATGGATTGAGGCAGTTGTTCTCTCACTCTCGGGGTCATTATCTAGAAAGTGACAGAGCCCGAGGAAACGTGACGAAGCTGGAGATGGAGTGAGAGAAGGAAGGAATGGTGACAAAGGTGGACTGAGAGTGAACGTGTGTGGGTATAACCGAACTGAAAAATTGAATTGAAAGGTGGAGAGAAATTAAAGGTTGCTTTTTCATCCGTCCGCGTGCCTCGTCCGGTGGTGAGGACGGAGTGGGTGAGGAGAACGAGCGAGAGAAGGTAAGGGATGGATAGTGGAAGACAAATGAATGTTGCAGTTGCTCAGTACACAGCGGAGATTGCTTATCGATCCAGATGGTAGCGCTGCAGCGTGCTCGCCAGAGCCCCGAGAATTTTCTGAGGGAGTTAATAAGCAGGCAGCTCAGCTGTCCTGTCCAATTCAGAACACCCTGACACATAATCATGCCAGGATCCCCTTTTTTTTTTCCTTTCTGTGGTCCACCCTTCCCCTTCCTCCATCGTTCTCCTTTCCTCTCTGCCTGTCTATCTTGTTCTGTTGCTCTCCCTCCTTTTTTTTTGCCTCGTCTTCCACTTGGCTGGGCCTTTGTGATAGATTGAAGTGGCAGCCTATAGAAGGAGGCTAATCAAATTGTTTATTATCGCTCCAAATCAATATGTATGGATTGCTAAAGCATCAAAGTCAGCTCAGAGAGGAGGAAGAATGGGAAAGAGGAGGAGGAGGAGGAGGAGGAGGAGGAGTGCTGGTGTAGCAGTGGGTACATGTTTAACACACTTTCACTCTTACTTAAGTTTGGGTGACCCAGAGGGGTCAGCTAAATGTGAACAAGAGGGCAAAAGATTGGATAAAATTCACCCCTCCCCCCCACACCTCCTGCTCTTCCTCCTCTCACACAGGGATGTGTGCCCTCCAGGCCCGAATGAGTGTCAGTCCCAGCTGAATGATAAACAGCCTATCAATCAAATTACCACTGCCACAACAACACAGATTGAAATGCAAAGCCTAATCTCTATTGGGTCATGCAGGCAGAGGGACGTTGTCCATCGCCATGTCTCGCTGTTGTGAGGTTGGTGGGAAATATTGGTGGCAGACGAAAAAGGCTAATCTTTTGGGAAGAACTCGGTACATAATGAGGTCAGATGGAGCAACGAGACAGAGAAAAACACATACTTCACACGGTGTTCACTCAGTGCGCCGTTGTGGCAAACGGTTCCACGGTGCCTTTGGACCAGGGTACCTGGAAAAACCCACGGAAACATTTATAACACCTCCCAAAACTATAACGTGTAATATTTGGCAATATTAATACACAATATATTTGTTAATAACGGTAGACGAACAGGTGGATCGCTGCAGCCTCTGCTGTAAAGTGAAGCTTGTACCAGTACGTCGTGGTGAAGATGGAGCTGAGCTGACAGGCAAAGCTCCTCAATTTACCAGTGGATCTATGTTTAGAACCCTCACCTACGGTCTTGAGCTTTGGGTAGTGAGCGAGAGAACAAGGTGGTGGATATAAGCGGCTGACATGAGTTTTCTTCGCATGATGGCGGAACTCTTACTTAGAGATATGGTGAGAAGCTCGACCATCCGGGAGGAGCTCAGAATAGAACCGTGTTGACAGGAGCCAGTTAGGGTAGCTCGGGCACGTAGTAAGAATGCCTCCGGTACACCTACCTGGTTCGGTGTTCCACGCATGTCCAACTACCCAACCGGGAAGAGACACCACTGGTTGACGCCTCTGTGTCCCCCCTGGAAGAGCTGGAGAACTACGCAACCGGTTCCTCCATGCAGTATATACTCACGTATATTCACATATTTAAAATATATAATCACGTGTAATGGTGTAATTGCTCAATTATGGGTTTTACATTCTTATACAAAATTGTTTTGGTTACAAATTGTATAAATAACATTCCTAACATTATATAATACTCAATATGTTCTGCTATAATCCAACACAAACTTCAACAATTTTATAATTATTTGTACCTTGAAAGATTTTATCATTTGCCCGTCATCTAGTTACATAAGTATAGTTAATTTTAAATACTGATATATTTTCCTACAGCCTTGTGCCAGACAAAATAATTTGCCTTATATATATATATCATATATATATATGATTTTCTGAGTAGATCCTTCCGTAGGAGAGTGCTCAATACTTTTTGGTAGAGCAAATAACAAAAATAAAAGGACAGGACAAAGACTTTCTATTGAAACTCCATTTATCACTACAGATCTGTTTCGAGGGGTGGTGAAACCATCCTCTCTCTTCAGGTGATTATAGAAGAACTTTTCTATAATAAGAAATTATATAAAATAATTCTTTAAAATAAATTATATAAAATAATTCTTCTATAATCACCTGAAGAGAGAGGATGGTTTCACCACCCCTCGAAACAGATCTGTAGTGATAAATGGAGTTTCAATAGAAAGTCTTTGTCCTGTCCTTTTATTTTTGGTATATATATATATATATATATATATACATATATATATATATATATATATATATATATATATATATATATATATATATATATATATATATATATATATATATAATAGAATATGATGTATGGTTATAATCACATGAACATTCTTGTCATATATATGTGTGTGTGTGTGTGTGTGTGTGTGTGTGTAGGAACAGTATATATCACCACTATCAATCTGTAGTGTTTAAGCTTCAGGAGTCTTACTGCCCTCTGGGAATTTTTCTCCAACTGGACCTCACACTGATCAAATGTATTGATCTGCTTGAGGAGAACTAAAAGAATCAAATGTTGCTCTGATATCAATAATTGGAATAATAGCCATGACTGAGAGACAGCGAGGTATAGAAAGAGAAAGACAGGGGTCTCATCTGTGGTAAACGGTGTCTGTCGACCAGTTCCGAGAATCAATAAGGTCAAGCGTGGCAGACAATGCAGCTGACTGTCAGCACCAAACCAGTAACTTTCAAAGTTATATTTGATATTATCCACTAAATTATTATCATTTTTAAAATCAATGACACTCGTGATGACCAATGGCCGAAATACATTGTGGAACGGAAGCATAATGATTGGTTTAAGACAAAGTCTGTAATGTTTCAAAAGCAAAGTTCTGCTTTTCATAAAATGTCTTCAACACTGTCTGTTACAAGGTCATCGTAGTCATCATCATCATCATCATCATCATCATCATCATCACCAGCTTCATCAACATGCTGGATTTCATAGGCTATTTTGTTATGTCGGGCAGTGGTGGCCTGGTGTTTAGGTCCTGGATCACTGATCCCAAGGTTGGGGGTTTAAGCCCCACTATCAACAGGTTGCCACCCCCTCCAGTGCTGCGAACTGGGTTATCAAATTTTATCAAAATATTGTCAAAATATTGTCTCTCACCATTGCTGATTTTCGTTAAGAGTAGCTGCATAGCCGTCAGCGTGTTTCTGCCCTGCGATGGCCTGGCGAGCTGTCCAGACTTTGTACAGAGTCGGCTGAGATGGGCACCAGCCTCCCTGTGACCCTAAGTCGGCTTAAGCGATTTGGAAAATGAATGAATGAATGTTTTGTGATGTCGAGTAAAATAAAATATAAAGCAAAGAGAATATAATAAATAAAATATCCCTAGGCTGACTGAGGCAGAATGAAATTCATTAAATTCCTATGACCCTAATTAGGATGAAGTGGTTGAGAAAATGAATTAGGGTCACAGGAATACTGGTGCCCTTTCAGCCAACTTCAGGCATAGGCAGAGTACACAATGGACAGCTCACCAGACCATCACAGGGCAGAAACATGCTGATGTGTACAAAGCTCCACTTTACGATAGTTCAAAATGATTCTTTAACAGCCACCCACCATAGACAGGGAGAGATGCTGTGGCACAGTAGGGTCAATCGAGTGATAGTTGGGCTTGAACCACCAACTTTTGCATCAGTAATCCAGCACCTTACCATTAGGCCACCACAACCCTTCTCTATATGTCAAAGAAAAAAATGAATACACTGGATGGTACAATGCTATTCATCGCTATATTAAATCCTACACTGCACTATGGAATGCTATACTGTATTATGCTGTGCTATATTTTATCTTCTGTGGAGTGTGATGAAACAAAACCAAATGGGCTTTCCTTTTATATCAGACAAGTTTTAAAATTCTCACATTGGCAGTCGCTGAAAGAATGGAAAATAGTTCTCTCTCTCATACTGTCTGTCTCTGTTATTGTTGAGGTACACATGCTACTTCTGAAATACCAGTGATCTTGCTTTTTTTTCTGTCGAAACCTTGTGGTTCACCCTGATGTGCTACTACTATCTGGAGTTTGCATCTTAGTAGCCCTTTGTTCCTGCTGATCATAATCCATATGGACGTAAACACAAATACAAATTCCAATTACCATTACATCTTTCCCTCACTTGAGAAAACGACGCTAAGATACACGTTAGATGAAGCGGGAGATTGCTGTAAAGTGGAGCCTGTATCGGTATATCATGGTGAAGAGGGAGTTGAGCTTCAAGGTTCTTAATATACCAGTCATTCTACGTTCCAACCCTCACCTATTGTCTCAAGCTTTGGGTAGTGAACAAAAGAACAAGATTGCGGTTACAAGCGGCTGAAATGAGCTTTCTTTGCCGGGTGGCGGGGCTCTCCCTTAGAGATAAGGTGAGAAGTTCAACCATCTAGGGAGGAGCTTGGAGTAGAACCGCTGCTCCTCTGCATTGAGAGGGGCCAGTGGAAATGGCTTGGGAATCTGATCAGAACGCCTTGCGAACGCCTCCCTGGTGTGGTGTTTTGGGCATGTCCAACCAGAAAGAGACTCTGGGGTCGATCTAGAAAACGCTGGAGGGATTATGTCTTTCGGCATGTCTGGGATCACCTCAGTGTCCACCCAGAAGAGCTGGAGGAAGTGGCTGGGGAGAGGGATGTCTGGACTTCATTGCTTAGGCTGCTGCCCCTGCGACCCAACCCTGGAATAAGCGGAAGAACGTGATGATAAGATGAGTTTTCCTTTTGGTGTCACTCAAGGTTTCTTTATTGGGTCGTCTGAGGTGATGTTTCCCGACCACCGGCGCTACAGGGTTAATCATTAAGGGTCTATATGATTTCAAGAAAGGTTAAAATACTTCCCCAAAATTATTCTGACTATGAATAGCTGCTTTGTGACAATAATTGCAGATTCATTCATTCATTTTCTGAATCGTTAATCCTAATTAGGGTCAGGAGGATGCTGGCACCCATCCCGGCAGACTGCAGGCCAGGGCAAAGTACACCCTTGATGCCTGACCAGGCCATTGCAGGGCAAAAACACCTGACGGCTATGCAGCTCCTCTTGTCAAAGGTCAGCAATGTTTCTTTTACATGAACCTCCCACCATAAACAGTGAGAGACACGGCCGGCCTTTGATAACCCAGTTAGCTGCACTGGGGGGGGGGGGGACGGTGACAACCCATTGAGAGTGGGGCTTGAACCCCCAACTTGGGGATCAATGATCCAGTACCTTTACCACCAGGCCACCACTGCTCGATAATTGTATAATGTACCATAAAAATAAAACTGAATTATATCAATCAGACACGACCAAACGATTCAGGAAATCAACAAATGAATAAAGTTATGAAGATTATGATTAAAGTGTTGCAGTTATTTCACAAAATTCTAGTGTTATTGCACGGCAGTGTATAATTTATCTGATCTCTACGCATCTTATTTCTATGCATCGCTTGCTCTCTCTCTCTTTCTCTCTCTCTCTCTCTCTGTGAATAGCGACAGTTTCCAATGGACTCATTAGTAGGGTATTCAGCACAGAGGCCCTCCCTTGACCCCTGTTGCTGCTCGCACATTGAATGATGTATGTTGCCAATATTATGTTGTTCATTAGTCATATGAGTGTCTGACAGATTCTTTATTCTCACACAATCCGTCATCAGCTACGTGATTAATCATAGCTCCTTATACCCTTTACCGCACACGCAAACATGCACTCGCGGACACACCGACATATTGCCCCGCTGTCATGAGAACGTGGTCTCTGTCTACTAAAGACCTTGTGAGGCTGTAAAGGGATCAAAGAGAATGATGGGTAATTCCGTAGACATACACAGAACAAAACAAACACAAAAGAACGGTTATAAAAATTACATTAGAACTATATATTATATTATATAATTATATAAAAAAATTTATAAACACATTAGAAATGGACAGACGAGGGTAGCGTACATACAAATAGAATAGACAGTGCAAAATAGAAAAGAAAAAATATATATATATATATTTATCTTCTTCTTTTCCTTTCAGCTTTTCCCTTCAGGGGTCGCCACAGCGAATGATCTGCCTCCATCTCACCCTATTCTCTGCATCTTCTTCTCTTACTCGAACTACCTTCATGTCCTCCTTCACCACATCCATAAATCTTCTCTTTGGTCTTCCCGGGTAGTTCCAGCCTCAGCATCCTATTACCAATATACTCACTATCCCTCCTCTGTACATGTCCAAACCATCTCAATCTAGCCTCTCTGACTTTGTCTCCAAAACCTCGAACATGTGATGTTCCTCTGATGGACTCATTCCTGATCCTATCCATCCTCGTTACTCCCAAAGAGAACCTCAACATTTTCGTCTCTGCTACCACCAGCTCTGCCTCCTATCTTTTACTGAGCGCCACTGTTTCTAAACAATACATCATCGCTGGCCTCATCACTGTCTTGTACACTTTTCTTTTCATTCTTGCCGATACCTTGCTATCACACATCACACCGGACACTTTTCTCCAACCGTTCCAACCTGCCTGCACACGCTTCTTCACCTCTTTTCCACACTCTCCATTGCTCTGGACTGTTGATCTTAAGTACTTAAAATCCTCCACCTTTGTTATCTCTGCCCCCAATGACTCCTCCTCCATTTCTCTTCCCACCCATACCATGATAAAACAGCTTAAACCCTACTCCTAAGCTTCTAGCCTTCTGACCTTTCCACCTGGTCTCCTGGAAACACAGTATGTCCACCTTCCTCCTCTGCATCATGTCAGCCAGCTCTCTACCTTTTCCTGTCATAGTTCCAACATTCAAAGTCCCTACTCTCAGTCATAGACTCATGCCTTTCCTCTTCTCTCTCTGCCTACAGACACGCCTCCCGCCTCTCCTTCTTCAACCTCTCCTTCTTTGACCTCTCCTTCTTCGACCAACAGTAGTCTAATTTCCACCAGCACCCTGTTGGTTGACAGCAATTATGGCGGTCGTTGTTAACCTGGGCCTCGACTGATCTGGTATGAAATTTGTATTGACGGTTCGCATCCTGCATATTTGCAAAAGTTTTACGCTGGATGCCCTTCCTGTCGCAACCCTCTGTATTTATCCGGGCTTGGGACTGGCTTGAGGATGGACATTTGTTTGTGCCCATCCAATTAATCTGTTCCAAGGGTGAGATCGTAAGTCAAAATGTTGGTTCGATAAAACAATTATTCCCATAAGAAATAATAATAATAATTAAAAAATTAATTAGTTACAACCCCCTCCCAAACTCATATAACCTGACACAAACACATATATTTGACCAAATATATTAAAGATAAACATGTAAAAACAATAAATATTTTGTTATAATAATACAAGTACATTAACATTAATAATAATTAACAATAAATAATAATAAAACATATTGCCATACTGTACTAGGATTAAGTGTAATTGCACATATCTGCAGTAGGTGGTAGTGGTGATCCCAGTGTGTTCCCGATGGTGTAGGGAAAAAGAAACAAGCAAACGATATGATGTGTAGTAAACACTATTTATAGTCATGCGTGGGGCACTGGGGTGTGTGAAATGTTACTTCCTTCCTATGGGGGGGGGGGGGGGGGGGTCACAGAAAATAATTGAGAAGCACTGCACAAGGCTTTCTTGGAGCGTGGAGGATTACATGCGGAACAATACGAAGCTAATCGGTCCAAAAAAGCCATTTCCCCAGCAGCAAGATTGTACTGCTTGGACGGGATAGATTTTTGGTGGATCGAAGCTCGTATCATGGAAAGGTCGTTATGAAAGACACTCGCAAGTCAAGGTACAACTGTACTGTATTAATCCTGTAAGGGAAAGTATTTCCTTTGCATTTAACCCATACAAAATGACCAACCACACACAGAGCAGTAGACTGCCTGGCGAGCAGTTGAAATTTAGGTGCCTTACTCAAGGGCACTTCAGTCACTGAAGTGAAGGAAGGGAAGGTGCTGCTCACTCTCCCACTATGACACATTTTTCCTGCTGGATCAGGAATCGAACCAGTGACCTTTTGGTCCCAAGCCATTTCTTTAATATTTAGCCTATTCCTTCCCCATTGGTTAAATGGGCTTAAAGAATTGCTAACATAGTTTAAGTGACATCAGCCAGCACTGTTGATTCGGAAGGCCTTGAGCAGATTAGATTGACATGGCAGCCCATAGGGAAAAAAAAAAAAAAAAAAAAAAAAAAAAAAATCTAACATACACGGACTGTAAGCAGTGCAGCTAAAAGACACTACGAAATGTTGAAAATAAACTGCTGGGGATAAATTATTACAATTTAATTGAACAAATACTATAACTTAAGGGGTAAATGGTGGCACAATGGTGTAGTGATTGGCACGTCCACCTAACTGCAAGAAGGGCCTGGGTTTGATTCCCAGATCGGGTGCTTCTCTGCGGAGTTTGCATGTTTTCCACATGCTTGCCTAACTTTCATCCGACTGTGCTTGTGTGCTCTTTTTTTCTTTTTTCTAAGTTCATTTTTCACATCAGAAACAAAAGAAATGAGAAATAGAATAAAGTGTGAGAGATAAAACTCATCCCTTTACATCATCCTGCTTTCCTCATCCACACCTTCATTCATGCCTCAAGTTTTGATGCGGATATCATTTCCATCATGTCATTTATTTGAAATATAGTTTGTCTGTGTGTGTGTGTGTGTGTGTGTGTGTGTGTAAGCTCCAGCAGTGAATCACTGAAGTGATAGAGCAGTTGGGCTGCAAACCCTGGGTGCTGATTGAGCATGAAATATTATGAAGATTGTACTTTAAAGAGAAATCTTCATCATCGTGGTGGGGGGGCACTTATAGCATACACCTGTCATAATTCACCCAACTCTCTCTCTCTCGCTCTCTCTCTCTCTCTCACGCACACAAACACACACAAATGCAGGAACCTATACACACCATCACAGTGGTGCTTGTCATAGCTCATCACTTCATCAGCAGCTCATCATCTTCATTCTCGCCATCATTTATCTCTCTCTCTCTCTCTCTCTCTCTCTCTCTCTCTCTCTATCACTCACACACACACACACACACACACAGCAAGGTCATATGAACTCAACATTATCAAATAAATATTCGCAATTTAATTTACTAACTTTTTCCTGTGAGGTCAAATATGCAATCATTCGCTATATATATATATATATATATATATATATATATATATATATATATAGAGAGAGAGAGAGAGAGAGAGGATTTTCTGAGTAGATCCTTCTGTAGGAGAGTGCTCAATACTTTTTGGTAGAGCAAATAACAAAAATAAAAGGACAGAACAAAGACTTTCTATTGAAACTCCATTTATCACTACAGATCTGTTTCGAGGGGTGGTGAAACCATCCTCTCTCTTCAGGTGATTATAGAAGAAACTATATTTCTTCTATATACGATTCTTCTATAATCACCTGAAGAGAGAGGATGGTTTCACCACCCCTCGAAACAGATCTGTAGTGATAAATGGAGTTTCAATAGAACGTCTTTGTCCTGTCCTTTTATTTTTGTTTATATATATATATATATATATATATATATATATATATATATATATATATATATATATATATATATATATTCGTCTTACGTCATTTGCGAAATTGATTCGTCACTGCAACATCCCCTCGGAATGAATTGTTTAGAGGTCATAGAGTGGCTCTCAAGGTCTCATGACATTAACCCCATTGAACATGTATGGGGTGTGTTGGGCAGAAGACTTCATGAAGTTTCTGTGGCATTTCCGGTGGAACTGATGAAATGATGAACTTGATTTTCATGGTGCGCCATCATTAATTGTTAAAGAATGAAATAAAGTCATGATTTCCGACCCTTCTCTTCCTCTGTTTAATTTATCGACCGTCAAATGAGTGTTAAGTTTCATTTTTGACGGAGTATATACACACACCGTACGTATGACCGTCTGTGATCAGTAATTACAATGGACTTCAAGTATTTTCCTCTTGTTTACAAGCCACAACATCAACAGCATCCTGTGCTGCTGCATGTGTGCCAAGAAGCGCCAAAGCACAAATACCAAACATGTCCGTAAAGTGCTCGCATGTGGGAGGAACCTTCCTCCAGAGCGCGGCGTCAGGCACATGATTGAGATTCTTCACCACAACCTCAAACGTGTACTTATGTTCTATATATGTAGCTCAGGTTCTCTCTTCTCTTCTCTTCTCTTCTCTTCTCTTCTCTTCTCTTCTCTTCTCTTCTTTCTTCTCCTCTCCTCTCCTCTCCTCTCCTGTCTTCTCCTCTCCTCTCTTCTTTCTTCTCTTCTCCTCTCCTCTTCTCTCTCTCCTCTCCTCTCCTCTCTTCTTTCTTCTCTTTTCCTCTCCTCTCTTCTTTCTTCTCTCTCTCTCTTCTCCTCTCCTCTCTCTCTCTCTCCTCTCCTCTCTCTTCTCTCCTCCCCTCTCCTCTCCTCTCCTCTCCTCTCCTCTCCTCTCCTCTTTTCTCCTCTCCTCTCCTCTCCTCTCCTGTCATCTCTTCTCCTCTCCTGTCCTCTCCTCTCCTCTCCTCTCTTCTTTCTTCTCTTCTCCTCTTCTCTCCTCTCCTCTCCTCTCCTCTCCTCTCCTCTCTTCTTTCTTCTCTTCTCCTCTCCTCTCTTCTCTCTCTCCTCTCCTCTTCTCTCCTCCCCTCTCCCCTCCTCTCCTCCCCTCTTTTCTCCTCTTTTCTCCTCTCCTCTCCTCTCCTCTCCTGTCATCTCTTCTCCTCTCCTGTCCTCTCCTCTCCTCTCCTCTCTTCTTTCTTCTCTTCTCCTCTTCTCTCCTCTCTTCTCCTCTCCTCTCCTCTCCTCTCTCTTCTCTTCTCCTCTCCTCTCTTCTCTTCTCCTCTCCTCTTCTCTCCTCCCCTCTCCTCTCCTCTCCTCTCCTCTCTCCTCTTTTCTCCTCTCCTCTCCTCTCCTGTCTTCTCCTCTCCTCTCTTCTTTCTTCTCTTCTCCTCTCTCCTCTCCTGTATTCTCCTCTCCTCTCTTCTTTCTTCTCTTCTCCTCTCCTCTCCTCTCCTGTCTTCTCCTCTCCTCTCTTCTTTCTTCTCATCTCCTCTCTTCTCTTCTTTCTTCTCTTCTCCTCTCCTCTTCTCTCCTCCCCTCTCCTCTCCTCTCCTCTCCTCTCCTCTTTTCTCCTCTCCTCTCCTCTCCTGTCTTCTCCTCTCCTCTCTTCTTTCTTCTCTTCTCCTCTCCTCTCCTGTATTCTCCTCTCCTCTCTTCTTTCTTCTCATCTCCTCTCTTCTCTTCTTTCTTCTCTTCTCCTCTCCTCTTCTCTTCTCTCCTCTCCTCTCCTCTCCTCTTTTCTCCTCCCCTCTCCTCTCCTCTCCTCTCCTGTCTTCTCCTCTCCTCTTTTCTTTCTTCTCCTCTCCTCTCCTCTCCTCTCCTCTCTCTCTCCTCTCCTCTCCTGTCATCTCTTCTCTTCTCTTCTCTTCTCTTCTCTTCTCTTCTCTTCTCTTCTCTTCTCGTGTTAACACAGAAATATAATGTCCCTGACATCCAATTTTCCTCAAACTCAGCACATTGTTATGGTGCATATTTTGCATATTAAACAGCATTGATTTTTTTTTTTAATTCCGCCAATGAACCACCCACTTTAAACATTTCCGTTAACTCCACATTCTAAAATTGTCAACACATATCCTCGACACGTGAGGGGGTGGGGTGGGGGGGATCATTTGCTTCCCAGTTGGAAGCCACATGTACAGCTGCATGTTATTGCAGCTACCTGACCCCCTTTCTCTTAAATATGTTGCCTTTTCACATGACCTGCTCATTTTCTCTGTAAATCATAGCAGTGGGTGCGCGGGTTTTATGTCTGCTTTTATTTTCTTAATAGTGTCTGCGATGAAAATGCCGTGAAGGCTGTTAGCGTGAGTGCGTTCGCGCAGTATGAGGCTCATTTGCCGTTAACAAGGTACAGAACATACTCCAGATTATTTTGCATTGCCTGAGTGGAGATTTTTATCCATTGTTTATTTTACTCAATTTGCACAAGCACTGACAGGTTGGAGCCTACCTTAGCCAACACTAGGTAAAGGCAAGGTACACCCTGAATAGTTCGATAATCCATTGCAGGACTGACACACAAAATTATTCGACAGCTACGGGCGATTTGTAACAGTCGGTCGGCCTCATGTGCAGCTCTTTAGACCTTCCCATAAATAAAGAACTTGTAGTCCTGTGATGAACGCTGTCTGCAACCCCAGGTGCATTCTAGTCCTGAAAATACAGTTTGTTAAGTTCGCATGCATCACTGAGAACATGTGAAACATGTATAAACACCACTAGCTCACTGCTATGGTCCAGAAAATTCTGGTCTGGCTAACTTAGATATGCCTTTACCAGAGACTCACCCCCATCCTACCCCACCCCCACCAGCTCCACCACCACCATTACCACCACCACCACCACCACCACCCTGCAACACATTAAATATGTCACTATTTAAATATTTCTGATGTGGGTTGTGTTTTCTGGTGCTCAGTGTTCTTCTGTATTGTATTTTTATTATTTCTCTTCAAAATTGATGATTGTCTGTCACACAGATGTTTGCAGAATGAGTCATTACAAAGGCTTTTAATAAAAAAAAAAATAAATAAAAAAATAAATCAGAAATTTCAAGCACAGAAAAAAAAATCAGGATTTATTCCATTTGTTCATTTTCTGACCCATTTAATCCTAATTAGGGTCGTGAGGAGGCTGGCGCCCATCCCAGCCAACTCTGGATGAGGGCAGAGTACACCCTGGACAGCTCGCCAGGCCATCGCAGGGCAGAAACATGCTGACGGCTATGCAGCTCCTCTTGTCGAAAGTCAGAATGGTTCTCTTACATGAACCTCACACCAGAGACAGTGAGAGACATGGCCCGATAGTGCACTGGGTGTGTGTGTGTGGGGGGGCACTCTAGTGACGTTCTTCTCTGGATATCCCACCATGCTCCTCCTTTTCATCTCTGCAGGTTAGTCCCTTCTGAATCGTCATACCGGTGCCGTTCTATCAGGCTCTCGTGAAGCTGGAATGTAGCCCGACATGTTTGGTGTAATTTTAATAACTAATTCAATCTTTGAAGTTCACAAGTGTGACTTGTTAACCAGGACAAAACTACCCAGTGATAATTATCAGATGGTGCGTACGGCCTTCAACTGTCAAGAGATGTCTAATGATAATAAACACTGCTAAATATTTATTCATTTCCTGAAACACTTAATCCTAATTAGGGTCACAGGGAGGCTGGTGTCCATCTCAGCCAACTCTGGGCGAAGGTGGAGTACACCCTGGACAGCTCACCAAGCCATCACAAGGCTGGAGAAAGTACTACAATTCAAAGTGAGTACTCAAATTACAGTCGGCCCCCAACTTACGAAATTCATCCGTTCCAGAGCCATTTTCGTATTGCGAGGATTTTGTAAGTAGGGGTCGCACCTTGCATGTTAAACGCCTAATTCGTTCCAAGGCTCCAGATAAACCCCATAAACCCTATAAAAATGATAAAAATATACCAATTTTGTATGAAATATGTGTTAAAAGTAAAAGAAAATTATTTATTAAACCATTTAAACATTTTTTATTAACACACACACACACACACACACACACACACACACACACACACACACACACACACACACACACACTCACACACCTCCCTCTCTCTCTCTCATTCTCTCTCTATCTCTCTCTCTAGCTCTCTCTTTCTCTCTATCTCTCTCTTGCTCCCGCGCTGCGGGCCACGCCCATAAGACGTGGCATTCAAAGTGCATTCCCTGCTTGACAAACTCACTTTAATTTGATTCCTTGAGGGATCGGGAGCCCATATGAGCTCAAATGCACCCACATTTATTAAATATTTACTGAATTAAACAATTTAAAAAACTAAAAACTAAAGCGTTATCCCCCCCCCCTCTCTCTCTCTCTCTCTCTCTCTCTCTCTCTCTCTCTCTGTGATTCCCTGCTTGAAAAACTCAACTTTAATTTGATTCCTTGAGGAATTCCAGATGAGCTCAAACACGCCCACATTTATTAAACATTTACTGAATTAAAGCAACTTAAAAAACGAAACTAAAAACTAAAGAGTGAAGCTTCCTTCTGTCTCTATCTGGGATGTTGAGAGAGAGCCAATGAGAGAGAGAGATAGCAACTCGCGCGTCGTGTGAAATTTTGATTGGCGCGTTTGAATTTTGAATTTCTTTTTGTAAGAGGCAGTTACTTCGTATCTCGGGGACGGAAACGTAGGAAAATATTTTTCGTAACCTGTGGATTTCGTACGCTGGGGTCTTCGTAAGTTGGGGGCCGACTGCACTCATAACACTTCAATAAACTTTCAGCCCCTCCCCCAAAACCGATAACCAAACACATGCTTTTCTGCTGTCCCCAATAATCTAGTATTACTAACTAGCTACGTCACTGCTCTGAGGTCAGTCTGATTTTGATTTATTTGGTTATTTATTTATGTATTTATTCTAATAAAACTGTGAACAATTTTAAAAGAAATCAAAATGTAATCAGTGCATTAGCAAGGGAAAACTATTATGTAGCTAGTTAGCATAACATGTTTGCTAACCACTGAAATATTTTACTATTTATAACATTTGTATCTTTAGAACATTTTAAATTATGTGTTTTATATTATATATTTTAAATTATATAAATTCATGTCTCCGTGTAAGGAAAAATCAAGTGACCATTATGATGCATGGGCATATGGACGGGGTCCTGACCTCAGGTGGCTGCATGGCGTTACACAGGACACCACTCATGTGCAGCGAGTGATTTCGGCGGGACCACGGGAAGTTTGTGTGGGGACTTCACTTTGGTATTCATGAGGCGCAGTCAGTCATGGTGTGGACTGATGTGATAGTGTTCGTCCAATCTGATTTTAGGAGCTCAAACATCTGTAAATTGAGAGAGTGTGTGTGTGTGTGTGTGTGTGTGTGTGTGTGTGTGTACTTATACTTGCCACATACTGACCAGACCAACTTTTTATCCAACAGTGTGAAGACATTTTTTGGAAGTGAGGACATTTTGGCATGTCCTCACTTTAATGATCTGTTTGAGTGTTAAAGCCTTGTTTAGAAAAAAAGTGCAAGACAGTCTCTCTCTCTCTCTCTCTCTCTCTGTGTGTGTGTGTGTGTGTGTGTGTGTGTGAATAAGGTCTTTCCTGTAATAGTGTGAAAGCCCAGTTAGCCAGGATTTCTCACTCTTTCCATTCACTTTATCAGAACATGATAGCACACAGGACAGGAACAGATAACCAAATTTCTCAAGTCTTCCCACACACACACACACACACACACCCACACACACACACACACACACACACACACACAATGATGCTCATGTCACCGGCAGCTGTGGATAGGCCATTTAATTGAGAAATATGATTATAGTTGGCTTTCAAACAAACTGCGTTCCAATGAATTAAAATAACCGTCACAGGTTTGAAGCTCACAGAGAATCGAATGTAAACATTTGGAGATACAAATCTGTGCCATTTATATGTGTTTTTTTTTTTTTTTTCTTCTAAAATAATCCTGAAGATCTGCACTTAAATGAGTAAAAACTGCTCAACTGTTAGAATAATGAAATGCATGTTTAAAGGGAGAAGGTCCTGCGTTCGAGTCCTGGGGACGGGCATTTTGTATGAGGTTTGCATGCTCCCCCCCCCTTACTTGTACGGGTTCCCTCTGGGTACTCCGGTCTCCTCCCGTGGTCCAAAACCACCTTCCAAATTATCCCTCGGTTTGAATGTGAATGGGAATGATTATCTGTGCGTGCGTTGCCTTGTGATGGGCTGGCAAAACGTTCAGGGTGTATCATGCCTGTGTCCAGTAGTAGCTGAGATAGGCTTCAGCTGTCCTGTGAGATGAATTGTAGTATGTTTCTGTACTTTATATTAAAATCAGGCTGTGTGAATGATTTTAGAGACAACAGCTTGTGGCTATCAATACCTAGAATCTAATAAAACCGATAAAGCCGAAAGGTGGGTGGGGGTGGGGGTGGGGTGGGGATGGGGGGGGGATGGGGGGGGGGGTGGGGATAAAAGTCTTTCTTTACTTGTACAGGTAGATCCCTGGAATGAATTTACTTCTGTATCTCATGTGTATATTGTTATATACAGCAGACTTTGTAATAATAATAATAATAATAATAATAATAATAATAATAATAATAATAATAATAATAATAATAATTTTTATTATTATTATAAATATAATAAATTATATAAATTATTATTATTATTATCACTGTATTGTTATTTTACAAATTATTGTATTGTGTGTGTGTGTGTGTGTGTGTGTGTGTGTGTGTGTGTGAATGTATGCATACAGTACACACACACACACACACACACACACACACACACACACACATATATATATATATATATATATATATATATATATATATATATATATATATATATATATATAAATATATATATATATTTAAGCAATTTGGAACAAATACACATCTTTCAATAAATTGCATAAATCCATAGTATAAAAATCCCACACATGCTAGTTTAGGCCTTGATGACATCATCATTCACTCAGTGGTTTAAATAACAACCTGATCATCATCATCATTATCATCATCATCGTCGTCATCATCATCATCATCATCATTATCTTCATTGTCATCATCATTTGTTCCCACATGGCCTGTGCTGGAGCTTCGGGCACGACTGTGTAGAGAAGGTACAGTCCAAATCTAAGTCATTAAATTAGATTCCATAAGTCTACGATTTTGGTCACAGGAAGAAATTAATCGCGAGATCTAAATGAGGTTAACTTTTCACGAGTGCTTTGCTCGATTTGAAAGGTCACACGGTCACCTCACTGTCATTTTTAAACAATCAGGAGGAAGAAAGGCTTTCGAGCAGAACCAGCACCGCTGTGCATTTCTATCAAATAATGACTTAACTGAGTCATTTAACTGGATTGGCTGTCCATAAAATAAATAAATAAATAAATAAATAAAAATTCAAAGGAAATATCTTTGGTGTGATGCAGTTGTAATATCCTGAGGTCGTAACCGTGCTCGTTTTGATTGTTTTAATCACTTAAAATGCTCCTTTGATCGGATTTAATTAAAGGCAAGCAATTACCTGCACTGGAATTTGCAGCATTTGAATGCATCCATTTACTTGATTAAAGTTAGATGATGAGCGAGAGAATGTAAGAGAGACAGAGAGATAGAGAGAGAGATATGTGTAGAGATAGAGAGAAATAGAGATAGAGAGAGAGAGAGAGAGAGCCAGAGCATTAGTGAGCGAGAGAGAGAG
>CM045748.1:28957859-28967859 GCA_024760905.1 Plotosus lineatus | reverse complement strand
GGGAATAACTTACTGCGATTTAACACACATTCGTGGACTATGGACAGACAAACACTCACAAAATTACCTACGGAATGAAAATTGGCATTGTACCTTCCGTGTAGCTCACACAAAAGGTAAAAAGCTATATTCTGAATTATTTTTTTTTCTCAGCATGACTGTAAAGGGTTTTATTGGTTTTTTTTTTTTGTTGTTGTTGTTGTTTTTGTTCTGTTATTTCTGATGTATTCTATTCCTTTTTAACATTCACAGGCATGAAGTTAAATCTGTCTTTAGTTAATTTTCATCTTGGAGTTAAAAGAACAGCTTGGTTAAGTCATAACTGCACATTTTAGACCCGCTAGTGACTTCCACACCTTACAACCAAAATTAATGATGCTTGACCCAATTCATCCCAGGACTCCCATATGTATAACATCACTGACATGGCATTTAACAGCCAGTCATTTCCTGCCGACCCTCCCCCTTTCCCAGTCTTTTGTGAAAGTGATTGTCTTCAAGAATTACATCTTTTTTCAGTCTGTAGAAACTTCTTTCTGCACTCACACCCATTCACTCAATTGTCTAACCGTGTAATCTTATTAAGGTCACATGGACGCTGGAGCCTATCTCAGCCAACATTAAGCAAAGCTGGGGTACACCCTGAACAGCTTACCAGAGAATCCCAGGGTAACGCATACACAACCATTCACATCTACACCTAGGCACAGCTGTAGTATAATGGGAAAAGACTCAGCTTTGGGACCAAAAGGTTGCTGGTTCGAGTCCTGAACCAGCAGGAAAATAAATATAAAATGTATGGCTGTGGGATACTGAGGTCCATATTACATATTAATAGCTGGAGTGCCCTTTATGTAAATACCTAACCTCCAACAGGTTATTTTGGATGAGTTAAGTACAGAGGCAATGATTGCAGTGAAGCAAAAAAAAAAAAAAATTGGTACAGCCAATCAGTCTCCATACAGAACGACCCCAAAACTCATTCATCGTTTATTTTCTGTAACCGCTTAATCCTAATTAGGTTTGCGGGGAGGCTGGTGCCCAGCCCAGCTGACTCTGGGTGAGGGCAGAGTACACCCTGAACGGCTCGCCAGGCCATCGCAAACTCAAAAGCCCCAAAACTCAAACCACAGAACTTTTTGCTTTGAGGCGGTCAGGCTAAACCTTATGTCACTATCTGCCCTCCAATAAATGTGTTGTTGTTCATCCTTCAAGGTCGAAGATGACCATGACTTCATCAGATTGATAATCTGTGGTATGGGGTATAGACCTGACTACAGTGGCTCAACATAGTCAAGATGGCTGGAGGTAGGTCAGGATGTGATGGATAGCTAGCAGTGTCCTGTGTGTCTCACCATGTCCTGGTTGTCCTCCATTACGCTTTTCTGGATCTCTATGACGCTTTGCTGGAGGTAGGTCAGGATGCTGTGGATGGCCAGCAGTGTCCTGTCTGTATCACCGTGGCCCAGTTGTCCTCCGTGATGTTTTGCTGGATCTGCCTTTTTGTCCACTGAACCAATTTGGTGGTTTCTTCTACACAATCAGCTGGACCCAGTCTTCACATGCGCAGGTAGACAGGTCCTACTCTTACCAACTATCTTGTGGCATGCACACATGGCAGTGGAGACTCATGGTTACTGGGATGTCCAACCCCATCACAGGTCCAAAAGATCTGCCCACTGCTTTACCATATATATATAGAGAGAGATTTTTTTTTCATGATTCAGTTATTACAACCCCTACACTTTTCATGTGACACGTGGATATAAGATGTAATAATACAGTCCAGGTGTGAGCTAAACCTGGACAGTGTCGAAAGAATCTGGACGGTTTCTGTGTTGTATTGAAAGCATATGATAGAACTGATGTATGTTACCATAAGTCATGGTACATTTAGTTTAGTACAAAGTAATGCTTTGAAAGTTGGTTCTTCTTACAGTTCTATGGTGAACTTTGATTAAATACCTCATTAGTTTACTTTACTGGTATTTCCTGGATGTTGTAAATGAGAAGTTTGAGTTTATATCATAAATCTGCTTCAAACTCTCCAATATGGACACAAAAGGTTCATTAAACTTTCGGATTTCTCAGCTGTGCGGTATTAGTTCAATTATGAATGTTTTATTCGGCAGGAAAGTGAATCATCTGGTTAAATATTACGTAAAATTATATAAGACACAAAAATAGAGGCGAGGAATAATTTCTGCAGCTTCAATTGGTTTAAAAAAATAGAGTTTCTTCAATGTTGAGTTTCTTAATATGTCAATAGGTGGGGGTGGCTAAATCTGAAATAAAGGTCTTGACTGATTGGCCTGAAGCAACATACAGACTTTCATTACAATAATAATAATAATAATAATAATAATAATAATAATAAATAAATAAATAAATAAATAAATAAATAAATAAATAAATAAACTTTTGTTATTTCTGTAGATGTTCTGATATTTACACAACCTTTGATTATTAAAATAGATAGATAGATAGATCTTCTTCTTCTTTTCCTTTCGGCTTTTCCCTTCAGGGGTCGCCACAGCGAATCATCTGCCTCCATCTCACCCTATCCTTTGCATCTTCTTCTCTTACACCAACGACCTTCATGTCCTCCTTTACCACATCCATGAATCGTCTCTTTGGTCTTCCTCTAGGCCTTTTGCCTGGTAGTTCCAGCCTCAGCATCCTATTACCAATATACTCACTATCCCTCCTCTGTACATGTCCAAACCATCTCAATCTAGCCTCTCTGACTTTGTCTTCAAAACGTCTTACATGTGCTGTCCCTCTGACGTGCTCATTCCTAATCCTATCCATCCTCGTTACTCCCAAAGAGAACCTCAACATTTTCATCTCTGCTACCTCCAGCTCTGCCTCCTGTCTTTTCCCCAGGGCCACTGTTTCTAACCCATACAGCATCGTTGGTCTCAACACCGTTTTGTACACTTTTCCTTTCATTTTTGCCGATACCCTCCTATCACACATCACACCGGACACTTTTCTCCAACCATTCCAACCTGCCTGCACGCGCTTCTTCACCTCTTTTCCACACTCTCCATTGCTCTGGATTGTTGAGCCTAAGTACTTAAAATCCTCCACCTTTCTTATCTCTGCTCCCTGTAATCTCACCGTTCCTCTTTGGTCCTTGGCATTCATGCACATGTATTCTGTCTTACTGAGGCTAACCTTCATTCCCCTCCTTTCCAGGGCATACCTCCACCTCTCTAGATTTTCCTGCACTTGTTCTCTGCTCTCACTACAGATTACAATGTCATCTGCAAACATCATAGTCCATGGGGAATCTTGTCTAACCTCGTCTGTCAGCCTGTCCATCACCATAGCGAACAAGAAGGGGCTGAGAGCTGACCCTTGATGCACTCCCACCTCCACCTTGAACTCTTCTGTCACACCGACAGCACACCTCACCACTGTCTTACATCTCTCATACATGTCCTGCACCACTCTAACATACTTCTCTGCCACTCCAGACTTCCTCATGCAATACCACAGTTCTTCTCTCGGCACCCTGTCATATGCTTTCTCCAGATCCACAAAGGCACAATGCAGCTCCGTCTGACCTTCTCTGTACTTCTCCATTAACATCCTCAAGGCAAACACTGCATCTGTGGTGCTCTTTCTGGGCATGAAACCAAACTGTTGTTCACAAATGCTGACTTCTGCCCTTAGTCTAGCTTCCACTATTCTTTCCCATAACTTCATCGTATGGCTCATCAACTTTATCCCTCTGTAGTTGCCACAACTCTGCACGTCTCCCTTGTTCTTAAAAATGGGCACCAGCACACTTCTCCTCCATTCCTCCGGCATCCTCTCACTCTCTAAGACCTTGTTAAATGTTCTTGTCAGAAAATCTACTGCTACCTCTCCTAGACACTTCCATACCTCCACCGGTATGTCATCAGGACCAACTGCCTTTCCATTCTTCATCCTCTTCAATGCCCTCCTCACTTCACCCTTACTAATCTTTGCTACTTCCTGGTCCTCAACAGTCACCTCTTCTACTCTTTTTCTCTCTCATTTTCCTCATTCATCAGCTCTTCAAAGTACTCTTTCCATCTTCCCAGCACACTTCTGTCATCAGTCAATACATTTCCCTCTCTGTCCTTTATCAATCTAACTTGCTGCACGTCCTTCCCATCTCTATTTCTCTGCTGTGCCAACCTGTATAAATCATTTTCTCCCTCCTTACTTTCCATCCGAGCATACAAGTCATCAAACGCACTCTGTTTGGCCTTTGACACTGCTACCTTTGCCTTACGCTGTGTCTCCCTGTACTCCTGTTTACTCTCTTCGGTTTTGTCAATGTCCCACTTCTTCTTAGCTAATCTCTTCCTTGTACACACTCCTGCACTTCCTCATTCCACCACCAAGTCTCCTTATCTACTTTCCTTCCAGATGACACACCAAGTATTCTCCTACCTGTCTCCCTGATCACATTCGCTGTAGTTGTCCAGTCATCTGGAAGCACTTCCTGACCACCCAAAGCCTGTTTCAACTCCTCCTTGAAGACAACCCGACACTCTTCCTTTTCAACTTCCACCACTTTGTCTTCTGCTCTGCCTTTGCCTTCTTCACCTTCCTCACCATCAGCATCATCCTGCACACCACCATCCTATGCTGTTTGGCAACACTCTCACCCGCTACTACTTTGCAGTCACTGACTTCCTTTAAATTACATCGCCTGCACAAGATGTAGTCTACCTGTGTGCTCCTACCTCCACTTTTATAAGTCACCCTATGCTCCTCTCTCTTCTGGAAGAAAGTATTCACCACAGCCATTTCCATCCTTTTTGCAAAATCTACCAACATCTGTCCTTCTGCGTTCCTGTCCTGGATACCAAACCTACCCATCACTTCCTCGTCCCCTCTGTTTCCTGCACCAACATGTCCATTGAAGTCTGCCCCAATGACCACTCTTTCACCTCTGGGGTACTCTGCATCACTTCATCTAACTCCCTCCAGAATCTCTCCTTCTCTTCTCGCTCACATCCTGTCTGTGGGGCATAAGCACTAACAACATTGACCATCACACCTTTAATTTCTAACTTGAGACTCATCACTCTGTCTGACACTCTTTTCACTTCTAGAACATTCCTGGCAAACTCCTCCTTCAAGATGACTCCGACTCCATTTCTCTTCCCATCCACACCGTGATAAAACAGCTTAAACCCTGCTCCTATGCTTCTAGCCTTGCGACCTTTCCACCTGGTCTCCTGAACACACAGTATGTCCACCTTCCTCCTCTGCATCATGTCAGCCAGCTCTCTACCTTTTCCTGTCATAGTTCCAATATTCAAAGTCCCTACTTTCAGTCCTAGACTCATGCCTTTCCTCTTCTCTCTCTGGCAACGGACACGCCTCCCGCCTCTCCTTCTTCGACGTCTTCGACCAACAGTAGTCCAATTTCCATCAGCACCCTGTTGGTTGGCGGCACTGATGGCGGTCGTTGTTAACCCGGGCCTCGACCGATCCAGTATGTCATTCTTTCTTGTGATTCGCATAGTTTATTTGGCATTTGTTTTACGCCGGATGCCCTTCCTGACGCAACCCTCTGCATTTATCCGGGCTTGGGACCGGCGTGAGGGAGAGACACTGGTTTGTGCCCCCCCCCCCCCTCACGGCTGCATTAGATAGATAGATAGATAGATAGATAGATAGATAGATAGATAGATAGATAAATAGATAGATAGATAGATGGATGGATGGATGGATGGATGGATGGGTGGGTGGGTGGATGGATGGATGGATGGATAGATAGATAGATAGATAGATAGATAGATAGATAGATAGATAGATAGATAGATAGATAGATAGATAGGATTATTATTAAGAAAGACAAAAGCCCTGCTGGTGCAGTTTGGAAGTTTTCAGTGTAGATTCTGTGGGTGATGCATGCATTATTTTATTAATTCGGCCATCCCATACTTTCGACACTCTTGAGACCAACGTGTCCAAGAGCATTTCACGATTATTTTGATGATTCTTATAAAAAAAAGACTGAACCTGCTCTTAGTCATAAACCACTTCCTGTGCCAGTGGTGAAGCTGAAATTCCAGTGTTAAGAATTTAGGCCCTGTTTTGACTGTCCCTGTTACTCATGCGTAAGTTCTACCATATGGCTTATACATAATTATGGCTGTAGAACATATGCGGAGTGAAACCTCAAAGGGAACGTGTGGAGATGTGGGAGAATGTTGTTAATGTCATTTTTTAATTTGTGTATTGAGATATTTGTATTTAGCTGAGTAACATATGATTGGATTTTCCAGAAATGGTTCCGAGACTCTGTTTTTGTTCCTTGTGTGTGTGTATGTGTGTGTGTTCTCTTCATGTTATTGGGACCTAAATTGGTTTACAGGCACATTATGGGGACTTTCCTTTATTAAAGGGACAAAATTAAAATCCCCATAATGCAATTCACTATGTTTTAAGGTTAGAGTGTGTCTCCAGGAAATGAATAGGTCTATGCATTAAGAAGACACACACACACACACACACACACACACACACACACACACACACACACACACACACACACACACACACACACACACAGGACGAATTAATAAATGTTATTTCATATTTATTTCTATCATCACATTAAAGCTGGGGTTAATGATATAGAAGGCTTGCAAAATTTGGAAGTAGCATCTCTTCAGGGTTCAGGTTAAACACACCCCTGCTTCTGCAAGTTCTTCCAAAACCACGCCCAATTCCACACTCATAAGCTTCACTGTGGCTGCTGGTTCATGCACGATAGGTCAGGCATGAGCAGGGAGACACAGGAGCATTTGATTGGAGATTTCCCAGCAGACCTCGAAGCAGTAATTATTCTGTTTGTTTTCATAGGATTTCAGTTGCTACAGATGTCAGATTTTTGAATTTTGATTGCTGTCGGTGTGTAAAGACCATTTTAAATAAAATCAAATTATATAAATAGATGGATCAGATCACAAAACTGGTACATTTTCCAACTACTCAACTTTATACTTGAATAAATATTTCCACGTCCAAGTTTATTTGTGAACAAATGCATCAAAATCTTTAGTACATGCCTGGGAGATAATATCATAGCAAAATATGTCCATATCATGCACACAGTTTTTGAAATAATTCAAATACTTCCTAGTTTACACCTTTTTTAATCTCAATTTTGTGAAGAGAGAAAGTCCTCATTATTTTCATGTCCCATTGAGCCTCTGTTAAGGTCTCCACGGGTCCAGTAACCACATGAATCGCAGCACAGGTGCACCGTGAACCACATAATTTGTATGTGCATTGCAAAATTGGTAAATAAGCCCGAGACTTAAAACGGGTCTATGCTATATGTAACTTTCCTTGTTTGTGTAACATGGTGTATCTTGTGCTCCGACCGATCACTGATGTATCTGCATTTATTAACTTTACATAATAAAGAAAAGTTGAACATGTCAATCACCATCAATCAACACAGTATAACTAATTACACAATTATGATCAAAAACTATTTTTAGTGATTAGAAGGCAGTCCGTTCCGTCCGTTTCACACTGACTTTCTGAATCATCCTACTGATAAGTTGATGTTACTGCTTCTTCGAGGAATATAATCCTGCATCCACCAGGATTTAATGCATATTAGCCTCATACATTAAAAAATGGGAACTACTATTTTATCTAAATCTGCAGAGAATGTAACACATTTACACCAGTTTCATAATCAGACCCATATATTGAATTAAAATAAAGTGGTTCAGAAAATGAATGATGGAGCTTTGAGCTCCTGACACCCAACTGACATCATATTTTCTCCGAACTACATTGTGTGTATATCCTTGTGTGCAAAATCCTCATATGAGAGCCACTGGACAGTTTCTACCAAATGGCTCATTTTGCCCTTTTGACCGCCCATCTAATAATGCCAATGGCATCATGATCCATCCATCCATGTGCTCCATCCAGATACCAGACCCAGTTCAGCTCTTTTTGATGCAGCAGAGCAGTGGCTCTACCCTGATCCCCTCCCAAATATTTCCCTTTCCCAAAGTCCCCACTCTTTCTCTAAGGGTGAGCCCAGAAACCCTCTGCAATTTAAGATACTGTAGTGGGGCCAGTGGCATAGTGGTTATGGTGCTGGACTTATGATCAGGAGGTTGTGTGTTTGAATCCCAGTTAGACCCCCACTGTGCTAAGACCCCTGGGCAAGGTCTTAACCACAAGTGTGCCTCTGTTCACCCAGCAGTATAAATGGGAACCAGTAAAAATATACTGGGAAGGTAACCTGCGATGGTTCAGCGTCCCATCCAGGAGGAGTTGAACTCCTGGTTGCTTCACGTTACGGAAACTGGGGATAAGCACCGGCCTGATGAGTCACTTGGCTTGGGTGTAAAAAGCCCAATTTAATATGCTCTAGTTCCTCATTGCATTTAATTACATTTTTTAAAACACGGACATAATAACAGTTCGTAAAGTCATTCATTTTATGAACCACTTAATCCCAATGAGGGTCACACAAGGAGGCTGGTGCCCATCTCGGCCAACTCTGGGGTACACACTGGACAGCTCACCAGGCCAACAGCATTCACACAACCATTCATACCTAGGGGTGATTTGGAACAGCCAATTAACCTGCAGTGCATGTTTTTGGACAGTGGGAGGAAACCAACGCAGACATGGTGAGAACATGCAAACTCCACACAGGAACGCCCAGGCTGGGAATCGAACCGTGATCCTTCTTGCTGTGAGGCGGACGTGCTAATCACAACGCCACCGTGCTCCAAATAAGATAATAATAAGTATTAAATTTATAATTTCCTCCATTTTTTTTAAGTGAAGCATTTATTAAAATCCACAAACTAATTTAAATGGGAATGTTGGGGGGAAAGTCGTTATTCTCTCTGTGGCTAACGATGAGATTACATTGGATTAGAGGACTTTTTGCATTGCAAATGAAAGCGTTGAGAATCAATAAACTCTGTTCAACTCAATATACAAACTAATTAAGTGGTAATATAATCAAGGCGGAATACAGCCGGTGCAGATCTTTTAGAGGAGAAAAAAATCCAATCAAAGCTTTTTTTTTTTTTTATGTTAAAGATAAAATCTGAGCTGATCTCTCTTTGTACAAATGATGACCTGGGCTTTTGTGCTAGTTTAATAGAGGAGACTTGTCTTAAGAGGTTGCATTCGATGTGCATATTCTAATCAATATGAATTACATAGGCTCTTATCTATGGCATCGTCTCCCGACAGCTAAACTAATTAATGTTTTATCGAGTGTTTTAACTCAATTATTTCACAAAGTCACAGAAAGACATAGAGCAATGTGCAGTTTCGTGGGATAACGGAAGGCTAATTTTCAACTGTTCTTCAATACACACAACCTTTTCTTCAAACTTAGTTATTAGCGATGTATATATGAATTACATATGCTAAAACCTTAAATTGTAATTTTTCATTGTTATTTTCTGAACAACTGAATCCTAATTAGGGTCACAGGGAGGCTGTTGCCCATTTCCGCCGACTCTGGGAAAGGGAAGAGTACACCCTGGACAGCTCGCCAGGCCATTGCTGGACAGAAACACGCTGATGGCTATGCAGCTCCTCTTGTAAAAAGTCAGCAATGGTTCCTTTATATGAACTGCACACTACAGACAGTGAGAGACATGGCTGGCCTTTGATAACCCAGTTAGTTGCATTTGGGAGACAGTGGCAACCTGTTGAGAGTGGGGCCTGAACCTCCAACTTTGGGATCATTGATCCAGCACCCTATACCTCTAGGCCACCACTGCCACTAAATTGTAATTCTAACTTGTGCAAATAAAAATTTCAATGCAAGATTGGTTTTTGTTATTCAGGACAACACGTCTCGGGATCATTAGTTGTTATACTGAGTAGATAATGTTTAGTGGAAATGACAGACACACACTCTGCATTTGTGGTCAGTGAGGCTGAAATCAAGAAATTCAACAAAATGTCTTCATCTTCAGCTTCTTCTGCTTAATCCATGGTT
>CM045748.1:28947859-28952859 GCA_024760905.1 Plotosus lineatus | reverse complement strand
TGAACTGACCATCACCATGAATGACAGGCAGGTGAGCGTACACAGCCCCCCCCCCCCCACCCCCCCATGGGAGCTTGGCCAGTTGGATCCCATGGAGTCTCAGCCACGGACAGTTGTGGTATTAACCCGGAATCGAACTTCGGATCTCTGCGTTAACAGTCACGGATCTTGTCGATGCTCCACTCGGAAGCCGTAGAGGTAAACTTACTGGTGTCTGTGTGCTGACTTTGATGGATTCAAGCAGGTCAAAGTTTAATATAGTATGAAATTAAAAAAAAAACGAAAAGTTTAGCTCACAGGATTGGCTTGTGACAATGTGGCAAGAGAGGCGTGGCAAAAAAAAAAAAATCAATAAGTAAAAATAACCAACAAAACAAAACAAAACAAAACATAACAAAACATGTTTACTTTACATATAAACACAGAAACAAAATTAGAGACACATGACCTTTCATTATTTAGTTTTCTGAACCGCTTAATCCTAATTAGGGTTGTGGGGAGGCTGGTGCCCATCTCAGCCGACTCTGGGCGAGGACAGAGTACACCCTGGACAGCCTGCCAGGCCATCACAGGGTAGAAACTCACTGACGGCTGTGCAGCTTCTCTTTACAAAAGTCAACAATAGTTCTTTTACTCGAACCTCCCACCATAGACAGTGAGAGACATGGCCGGTCTTTGATAACCCAGTCAGCTGCACTGGGAGGGCAGTGACAAACCTGTTGATAGTGGGGCTTGAACCCCACCTTGGGATTAACCTTGGGATCAGTGATCCAGCACCTTACCACCAAACCACCACTTCCTTTACTGTTCATTCATTCGTTCTGATTATTCGTTATTGGAGCTGTGGAGAAGGTGGAGATAAGATCAACTGACTCTAAATGAAAAGCGGGGTACACCCTGAACAATGTAGACACACTCACTTTCACACCTCGGAGCAATTTCAAATACCAAATGTGCTTGGACTGTAGGAGGAAACAAGAGCACCCTGACCCCATGACCTTCTTGCTGTGAGGTGAGAGCGCCAATCACCATGCCACCGTGCCCTCTCTACATACACCAGCTTCAATTATTCATTCAGTGGCACTGATAGTTCCAAGACAGCTTTAACTTGGCAAGGCGCAGGCCTCTTAACTTCCTGTTAGTGATCATCTTTGACTACACCCGGTTGCTTCTCTGTGCCAGCAGAAAAAGCGTTTGTTTGACAGCTCTTATTGGATGCGACCAACAAACAGAACAATGGGAAACTCAGAGGAGCTCGGTTGCAGATCTGAGAAAAACGACTGAAGAGTCTGAAATATCTCTGGGAGCCAGTTTTAAACATTCAGATTCCAAGATTATCACTTCAAGCTACAGTATAAGCAAATTGAGCATCACAGACTGCACAGTGCATTGTGGGATGGCAAATATTTTTGCTATCAATCATTGGATCCAAAATGGTGGATTGCAGTTCTGTGTTAATACAATATGTCATGCACTTAGGACATTGTGTTGCTCTGATATTTTAAAAGTGTGTAAAACTCGTGTAAAGAAAACAAACCATCACAGGGGGAAAAAAAATCAGAATCCACTGATTACGACTTCTGAATTGTTAATGTTATTTTATTGAATTATTTTTAACCTGACTGGATAAGAAATCTCAGCTCTTGATAATGCTGGTCTCTACCAAAAGACCTTGAGCTGAAATATCTACAGACTAAAGTCTCCATTTCAAGACAGACGACTATGGAGAGGCTAGAAGTACAGGGACATTTTTCTATATAGTTATTAATGTACATCACTGGAAAGCCATGTCTCATTCCAGTAAATTTGGAGTGGAATGAGGTTCCCTACTTTCTGACGAAGGACTTGCAGTTTGCTAAGTCTGGAGGGCACACACACACACACACACACACACACACACACACACACACACACACACACACACACACACACACACACACACACTGAAGTGTCATGTGGCAGCTGTAGAGGATGTGAGCTCCCCTGACACTAAAAGGTGTGAACACCAGTCCAACATTTAAAATTCAGATTTCAGATTTGGTGCATGTGTCAATACTGGAGTCCCATCCGTACTGTCAGAACCCCCCCCTCCACACACACACACACACATACACACACATACACAATCTGTTCTTTCTCATCAGACTCATATTATACCCCTCCCCCCTCCCTCTCTCTCTCTCTCTCTCTCTCTCTCTATCATATATTACATTCTAGTAGCAGTCTTCTCTATTACAGTATTGAGCTTTGCCATTGTATGTGTGTGTGTGTGTGTGTGTGTGCGCGTGTGTGTGTGTGTGTGTGTGTGTGTGTGTGTGTGTGTGTGTGTGTGTGTGTATGTGTGTGTGTGTGCATGTGTGTGTGTGCGTGCGTGTGTGTGTGTGTGTGTGTGTGTGTGTTCTGGAATTACCCTGCCTTCACCCAGAGCTGGCCGAGAAAGGCTCCAGCCTCTCTTTGAAATTAGTGCTTTCTGGTATATCTCTTCCACTGATGCGAATCAATTTTTTTTTTTTTATTGAAATTTGCTTCCAGGTGTTTTTTTTTAACAATTTTGCCCCTGAATTGCGAATAATTTGCGAATAATTGCGAACACATTTACAGGTTTTTTTTAAGAGAAATATTTTTGCATATCTTGTCATAAACCAGTTGCGTTTTGTTTACTTTTTGTTCCCAAACCATTCACTTTCTATTTGGACGTTTTCTTTTTTCTTCCTTTCGGCTTTTTCCCTTTTGTCGGGAGTCGCCACAGCAAATCATCTGATTCGCACATTTTGATTTGGCATAAGTTTTTACGTCAGATGCCTTTCCTGTTACAACCCTTTTAGCAAGGGACAGAAAAACGCTGACGGCTTTGCAGCTACTCTTTAGTCAGCTTGTTTTACATGCCTCTCACTATAGACAGTGAGACATGGCCCGCTTTTGATACCCAGTTAGCTGCACTGGGGGGACAGGGACAACCCTGTGGGTTACCACTAACCCTACAACTAGGCTACCACTTTCTGTTCGGACATTATTAGCTCATTATTAGCATGTCATTGCTGGACCTCATTGCTTATTCTGCTGCCCCCGGGACCCGACCTCGGACTAAGCGGAGGAAGATGACGATGATGATGATGATGATGATGATGATGATGATGATGATATTATCAGCACAATGCCAGCAAGTCTCGAACTCTTCTAAAACATTTCACATGGAAGTCTCCGACTTGTTGCTTTTCCATGCGAACAAACACAGAATATTCTGCAAACTGATCACATGTCTGGGGTCTGAGAATAATTCGAGACTACTTCACGTCAGAACCTCGTTTGATGAAATTTAATGAAATTTCAAACATGTGTTCAGGAACCAAATGACCAAAAATGTGACGCGGCAAATGTCACGCCACAAAAAAGAACATTTTATAAATGAAAAGAGACCATTTCCATCACCCACTTTTCTATCACACCTCTAGTGTGACCACCCCGAACTTTTCCAGTGTTTTTGATTATTTATTTATTTCTAAGCTATTTTTAAAGTCTGCAATATTCCAAAACATTCATCCTCCCCAGCTTTACCAGGACCTTGCTTGGCTCTGTTTTATGCTAAACTGTTTAAGCGAATAACGGTAGATGTTTCCTTTAAGAATAAATTGGATCATTCATGCTCAGTAAGCGCTTGGAGCTGTGAGGCGGTGCCGTACCCACGTATTCTAAACATCTGCCTTAAACCGTATATTATAAATGAGTTTTTTGTTCATTTTTTTTCTCAGTTCAGGGGAAAATGTTAACATTTTTCTTCATGATTATTCCTTTAATATGAGTGAAGTGGAGACAGTTTGGTATTTGACGATCCACAGATTACACATGTGGAGAGAAATGAGTGAATACAGATACTGTACTGTGTGTTTGTGGTCGGGTTTTATAACAGAGCCATGCTTTTGCCATATCACTGCAGGGTATATGATTAACTCCCATTAGCTCAGCCGTTGCCGACAGTTAGCGCAACAGTGTTGGTGGCCTAGACTTAGAAAACAACAACAACAACAACAACAAAAACTATTAATAATTATACAGCAGCACATACAGAGTTTGTATTAGCAGTTTTATAGGATGATAAACACAATTTTAGATCAACTGTATAATAAAATAAGGAATACTTATTTTCCTGGTTCCTGGCGTAGTATCTTTTGCTACATACCCCGGTGTATTATGAATTAATTCAGAGTTCAGTAATCTGTACAGTAGATCAAGAAAGTGTTACCATTTCCTCTTTGCACGCACTAAGAACAGGCCGGATGAGAATCCCGTAGCTTTCCTGCCGGATAATTACAGCTGTGTCGAGACTGAAATGGAGAGAGAGAGAGAGAGAGAGAGAGAGAGAGAGAGAGAGAGAGAGAGAGAGAGAGAGAGAGAATTAAGCCACTCTTGTGGTGGACCCTCGTGTACGTCTCGCACCACAAATTCGCACTGTATGATTCATTAGTGCCTATCATGAAGAAGGAAGTGATAGAAGCCTTCAGGATAGCTGCATGTGTGTGATTAGCCCTGAGAAACTGAAATCTGTGTGGTGTTTTAACCCTTTAATGCCAGCAGGACCATATGGTCCTCTTTCAAAAATGCTAACTATTGGACACATTGTACTCAGTGCTGCTCAAGTGTTCTATACGTCGTCTGATGCATCACAGCTTGGTCCCAGATGCCACAGTCAGCTGTGAGACGACCTTGAGTTCACGAATTTGTAACAGTGTTATTATTTGTTATTATTATGTTGTTGTTATTATTATTAGGGTTATTATAATTTTGTTGAAAGGAATGTGTTTGAGGTGTTTCCTTAGGCCTTTTTGATTAGTAAACACTAGTGATATATATATAGATATTTTTTTTAACTGCAAAAAATACTTTGAACATTAAATGGTTAAAAAAGTACTGTAGGTGCATTCGGTTTCCTTTTGTTTACTGGGATGAAGTTGAGTGAAAACATTTGTGAGCACGTTCTTAAAGATCTCGTCAGAGTGATGGAG
>CM045748.1:28940359-28945359 GCA_024760905.1 Plotosus lineatus | reverse complement strand
ATAGGAGAAGGATGCTTTCATTAAATTAACACTCATTATACTCAGCGAGCTGTATTTCCATTTTTATTATTGTTATAATTAGTATAAATTCTGGCTACTTTTGCACGGATTAGATATTTTTTCTGAACGAACTTTCTTTCTGATGAAAAAAAATAAACAAACAAACAAACAACACAAGTCATATTGAGCACCTCGGTGTACCATGATGCTAATCTTATTTTATTCTTTTACACTTTTAAAGTCTCTTTGAGAAAACCTGAATCTCCATTCATATTTAATTACAACCTCCTGACATCGTTACAGAGTAAAGTTACAGAAATGTAGAGCTCCGGCTCGAATTACATCAATATATCATCCAAGACTTAATGATTATAAGGACACTTCCCCTTTTTCTGTTTTTTTTTCTTTCTTGTAATAAACAGACATAATTCTCCCGTGTCGTGTGTATCGTCTGTATCATGTCTGCCGGGTTGAAGTGTCTGATATGTTTTATGGTGTGAGGCGTTACGTTGCGCGCACCGTAGACGGCTGCTCTGGGTCGGGGAGTTGATAGCATGGAGGAATTTGAGTTATGTGGACAGGAGGATAGATTATCATGTCAGATAACCTTACCTGGGTCACCACCGGCTGTCTCTATGACCAGGTAAGATGACACCTGGCTCTTATGTCCCAATCGATGTATAACACTGGTTAAAATGTAGCGTGAACTCCGCTGAGGTAAATTCTTCAGTCGTAAGATTACAAAACGAGTCTGGGAACTCAAGGAGAGGTTTTATTTGTTGGTTGGTTGGTTTGTTTGTTTCATTTTTCATAGACTGGATTTTACAGTGATGTCAGTGGGAACTTATAAACTACGTTCTCGTAATACAATAAAACGGGCTGCGTGTAAACAAAAACAAACAAACCGACAAAAAATATCCTGCTGCATTAGTTTGTTGTTCACGTTGATCAATTAAAAACTGTGGAATTTTTTTTTTCCTGCCAATCATTTCTAATACATATTTTTTATTATTATTTTTCTTTCGTTCTCAGCCACTCATTTGCTTGAACCGTTAAGTTGTGGGTTGCAGGGACACTGAAGCCCATCTCATCCGAGCAGCTCACCATTTACCAGCCTCACAGCCAGAAGGTCCGGAGTTTGAGTTCCGACACAGTCGTTTCTGTGTGGACTTTGCATGTTCTCCTTGTACTTGAGTGGGTTTCCTCCGAGTACTCTGGTTTCCTCCCACAGTCCAAAACCATGCCCATTAAGCTGATTGGCTGTTCCAAATTGCCCCTTTGGGTGAGAGAGAGAGAGAGAGAGAGCGTGTGTGTGTGTGTGTGTGTGTGTGTGTGTGTGTGTGTGTGTGTGTGTGTGTGTGTGTGTGAATTGTTATATGCATGTTGGTCCTTCGATGGTCTGGGGAGTTGTTCAGGCTGTACCCCGCCTTCACCCAGATGGACGCCAACATCCCTGCGACCCTACTTAGGATTAAGTGTCTTTGGAAATGAGATGATGATGATGATGATGATGATGATGATGATGATGATGATGATGATGATGATGATGATGATGATGATGATGTGGAGGGGGAAGAGGGGGGGAGGAGGAGGAGGAAGAGGATTTATGGCAGTTGATTGATAGTCATAAACAGAGTGATCATATTTATCATAATAAGGGCCTTCCTCAAGGGCCCAACACTGTTGATACTTGGGATTCACCCCCGCTCTTCAGATCAGTAATCCATTGTCTTAATTCCTGATCCAAGACTGCCACCAGCTCGGCAGACAATTAGAGATAAACACACATTTAACCACTCCCACTCATTCTAGAGTCAGTTTGGAACCGCCAGTTAATGAGCATGTGTTTGGACTGTTGGAGGAAACCAGATTCCCTGGAGGAAGCCCATACAAGACCAGGTGGAGCATGCAAACTCTGCACAGAGGCCTTTGACCTTCGAATCCAGGACCTTCTTGCTGTAAATCATACACGCTCACCACGATACCAACGAGCTGCCCTACACGCTTTGCACATCTAGAAAGTGAATTTTTGCCTGTGACTTTTCTGTCACGTATCTCAGGCTGAGTCAGATTGTGGATGGAACGTGTCCGTGAACAGCAGTTCTCAAGATTCTCAAGTGTTTTTGTCACAGATCGTCAGTAGCACTTCCTGTCCGGACTCTGATTGAGACGTTCTAATACACGAATATACTTTGATCTAAACCATGCACACCATTGCAGCTCTGGCTTTATGGTAAAGGTAGTTGATGGTGAAGCTCCGCCCCATCCTCACGTTTTTAAGGTTATCGAACAGGTTTTCTTCTAAAATCGTCCTGTATTTGGCTCCGCCCATCGTCCCACCAACCTTTTCATGCACCACACTGTGTTAATCTACCACCTAAAATTCCACTAAACCCATTTGTGTTTGTGGTTGTAATAGGGCAAAAAAAATTAAAGGGTATGATTAGGTTTGCAAGCCCAGGATGTGAAGAATCCTGTACTGTACGCCGGAACAAGTTCACCTGCGATCTTGTATTGTTCAGGACAAAATCATCGCGGGTCTGAAATTAAAAGAAAAATTATTGTTTTTTTATGGAAGAAAAAAATACCCATGGATCCAGACTTTCCAGGGTTGCACTCCATCACAGCCATGTTGTTCAGCTGCAATGCATTCTGGGAAGTGGAGTCCCCAAATGGGTCAAGTTTGTTTTATATTCTTGAAAGGTAAATAGATGTTTTTTATTCCTGAAATTTTCATCTGAGAAACCTTTTTACATTATTCATTTTCTGAGCCACTTAATCCTGATTAGGGTGGTGGAGAGGCTGGTGCCCATCTCAGCCAAGTCTGGGCGAGGACAGGGTACACCCTGGCTCCAACATTCACACAATCATTCACACCTACAGTCAGACCTAGAGGAATTTGGAACGGCCAATTAACCTTCTGTGCATGTTTTTGTACTGTGGGAGGAAACCGGAGTACCAGAAGGAAACCCACGCAAGCACGGGGAGAACATGCAAACTCCACACAGAAACACCCAAGAAGGGAATCAAACCCAGGACCTCTTGCTGTGACGCTGACGTGCTAACCGCCGTCATATTTACATTACTTAATTGCATAATCAATAGGATTATTGAGTACTGTAATATCCAACACACACACACATACACACACACACACACACACACACACACACACACACACACATGAATGTAGAAATATTGTTTAGAATTAGAAGATGTTTGCTGATGCTCACCTGGCAGTGTATAACCTGCGCTGTGATCACTTCCTGACAGCGTGTGGCGTATCTGTCTTACAGTGATTTTGTTTGATTACTGTACTTGGTGTTACTCAATCATTTAAAATGAAATATTTTATATCCCTGTCAGTTTTTGACAATGTGAACATCCGAGGACCAACACACACACACACACACACACACACACACACACCCACCCACACACACACACACACACACACACACACACACACACACACACACACACACACACACACACACACACACACACACACACACACACTGTGTCCATCTGGCCAAGGGAAACTGCCCAGCAATGATGTCATAGCCCGTACTCTATAAATTTGTGTCATTGTGTGTGTCCAGCTCTTTCTTTCCGGCTGTCGCTCTCTTCATCTTTCTCACTGTATGCTATGTATCTGTGTCTTTCTGGCTGTTTTCCTCTCTCTCTCTCTCTCTCTCTCTCTCTCTCTCTCTCTCTCTCTCGCTCTCTCTCTCTCTCTCTCCCTCTGTCTGTCTGTATGTGTCCATCTCTGTGTATGTATCTCTCTGTCTCTCTTGCCCTCTGTAATCATCCCTTGCTTTCTCTTTCTGTCTGTTTCTCTCTGTGTCTGTGTCCATCTTTTTCTTTATCAGTCTGTTGATCACATCTCTGTTTGTGTCACTGTCTTTACCTCTCTTCTTACCTCAGTATCTTCTCTCTCTCTCTCTCTCTCTCTCTCTCTCTCTCTTGCTCTCTCTCTCTCTCTCTCTCTCTCTGTCTCTCTATCTCCCTGTGTCCATATATGTGTATCTCGCTGTATCTGTCTCTGTCTCTCTGTCTGTGTATCCACTGTATTCATCCCTTTCTCTTTGTCTGTCTGTCTCGTTGTACATGTTCGTCTCTTTCGCTCTATCTGCCTCTGTCCATCTTTTTCTTTATCTGTCTGTTTATCACATCTGTTGGTGTCACTGTCTTTAACCCTCTTCTCATTCCAATATCTCTTGTTTTTTAATCTGTCTGTGTCTGTCTGTCTGTCTGTCTGTCTCTCTTTCTCTCACCCTCTCTCTCTCGCTCTGTGTGTGTGTGTGTGTCAAGTGAACTCATTCCCATGTTTATCCCAGATGTTTTTTTTATTATTATTCCAGTTTTCCAGTTTACTCTGGTCAACATTTATGGTCTCGGATAAACGAGTTCCCGATCAAGTCTACCAGACAGAAATTCAACAGAGTCAAATTGTTTATGCAACAGCTTGGCAGCCTCACAACTTAAACACACACACACACACACACACACACACACACACACACACACACACAGTGGCAGTTGTGAAGTCCAGCTGTAACTAACCCTGATTAGGACTTTATCAATGACCGGTGACATTGAGTATGCTCCAGTCAGCGCGGCTATAAAGCATACGCGGCTGAGTCGATCCCATCTGCTGTTTTTACTGCACACAGATTGATTATGTGATAAAGGAGCCGAGCTTTTAATGAGGGTTAACGCCAAAAGGCAGATCCGGTCTGTATGGTGTGTGCGATATGCTTCATAAACACGGATAAAACTCCAGCGTGCTAAACATTACTCTGGACCAGAAACTAACAGTTCAATGGATTTCTAACTCAGCCTGATATTCTGGAAGCTTAAAGGAGCTCGGAATCACGAAAAACACCAGATATGTTTATAATAAAATCAGCAAGATGTGTTTGGCGATTCTGGTGCTGGTCCATTGCTTGGTGTTGAATGTTTGTTATTTTTTTCCCTTGAAAATTCAGAGGCTGTCT
>CM045748.1:28927859-28935359 GCA_024760905.1 Plotosus lineatus | reverse complement strand
AGATAGGCGCCAACCTCCCTACCACCCCAATTGGAATCAAACGGTTCAGGAAACGAATGAATGAACGAAGAACACACTGTTTTACAGCTTGATGTATATCGTCCTGCGTAGTTGAAAACCGATGAGCTGGTGCCAATGTTATGGCTGATTAATGCATAAATACAATGCATTTATAAGGCGTGCTGATTTGTTATCATTGTCAGGGAAACACGTGCATGTTTTGGCATTTGCTCGTTATTACACACTCTTAAAGTGCGCACCAGAGCCGCACATGTCTTCGGTCGGCTCGGCTCGGGCTTTGGCGTCTTTGGTCTTCCAGGTTGAATTGAGTCAGAATAGCAATAAGGAAATGCAATCTGGCAGATGACATTAAGAGAGTGCCCATGTATCTCCGCATCCCTGAACCCAGCGGTAGACAGTGCAGGCTAAGGTTACTAGCCGTAATTCTGATGGTGAAAGGGACACAATCAACCTACTTAATCTCTCAGGCTTCCTTTAAAGACGAAGAAAACCGATCTGGCCTCCATTCTGCCTCAGCAAAACCACACAACGGTACACGGTGGATTCATCTTAAAATGAAAGTACACATTAAATTACACTCCGGACACAAAGCACAGATGGTCTGAATGCAACCTTGTCCTCTTTTGTCCTCCTTATAAAAAGAAGGAAAAGAAGCACTGGATGTGTTTTTTTTTTTTTTTTTTGGGTGGTGGTGGTGGTGGTGGTGGTGGTGGTATTGTTTTCATCACAGCCCAGTCTCCCCTGATCCAACTCACCCGAGACTCTGAGAGTAAAACTCTCGAACCCCTAAAAATTTAAGTCATTAGCATCTTAAAGGGCTTAAATACCCATCTCACAATAAAGGCTCAGTGAAAGAGACACCCTGCAATTTGGCCAATGATGAACCTGATCCCGGAGCGGCCGGAATCCTGTGAGAAAGGGACGAGACCTTACTGTACAGCCGCGTCAATTGCACCCAGGCATTGTGAAGGCATTGCAAGCATGAGTGCTTTATTAAAGTGTGGGCCGAAAAGTCTGCCTTCTGCCGCCAGCGCTCACAGGACCCCACATTAAGACACCCACCTGTTCCGTGAAGGACAATGGAGCCCGAAACGCAATCTCAGGCCGTGGCTTGGTCTGCACCGGGGACAAAAGCCGAAGGAGTGGATGGAGAAGAAAGATAAATGACCCATGTGCTTGGATGGAAGCCAGGTCTCTGGGCCACTTAAATAAGGCATGTAAAGGGTATCTGTGGAGCCGGAGCAGGCTGGGACAGAGGAGAGGCGAGAAGTCAAACTCTGAGAGTCAGAGAGAGAGAGAGAGAGAGAGAGAGACAGAGAGAGAGAGAGAGACAGAGAGAGAGAGAGAGAGAGAAGCATGTTTTTAATGAATTAGTTTAGGGTGGGTGACTTTTTCCATGTTGACTTATTACCCTGCCATGTACACACACACACACACACACACACACACACACACACACACACACACTTTGCTCTTGCCCATGTCCGGTGACTTGGACACTTTTTCGGTAAAATAAAGAAATATAGACATACATAATTTCTGGAAGAATGACTGCAATATGCACAGCACAAAAACGGAGAGATCTGATTGGTCCACAATCTCTGGATTAAATATTATTCAGAGTGGATAATCAAAATGAGTGACATCATGGCGCAGTGGTTTGCATGCTCTCCTCACAACAAAAAAGGTCCCAGGATTGATTACTGGGCTCAGGGAGTGTATATGTTCTCCCTGCGCTTGCCTGGGTTTCCTCCAAGTACTCCAGTTTCCTCCTACAGTTCAAAAATACGCACAGTAGGATAATTGGCTCTTTGAACTCATCCCTAGGTGTGAGAGTGCGTGTGAATAGTTTCTGAGTATTTTCCCTGTCTGGTCAGCTGAGCAGGGTGCACCCTGCCTTTGCAAAAAGTTGGCTGAGATGAACCTCCCCTTGACCCGAATTAAGATTAACTGAATTAAGAAATGAATGGAGGGCAAGTCAAAATGATGGAAACTCAAACTTTGTCACATCATCATCATCATCATCATCATCATCACCATCATCATCATCATCATCATGCTTGAGAACTAAAGAAATTAATATAGATACAGGGATTCCATGGTTAATTTTGACCGAGATCTTCCTACGACCATCGATTTCCAAAGTAGGATCAACCTCCCCTGACTGACGTATACGCACATGTATATGTGTATATAATATCAGTAAATACATATTCAATGCTATAAATGCTTATAATAACAATTAAACATACAAAAATAATGCATAATATGTAAATTAAATATATTTTATATATTTACACGCACATACACATACACTTTTATGCACATGCACATGCACATACACTCAGATGTGCACTTCACATAAAAATGTAAGTAGTTTTGTTGGGGCTTTTGGGTTGTTTTTTGTTTTTGTTTTTGTTTCTTTTTTTTTTTTTTTTTTGCATAATTGGCCTTGTTTTGTTACATTTTCCTGATGTTTTTCCCTATTTTTTTCTTATTTCCCTTATTTTTTAATTCAATGAATATATATATATATATATATATATATATATATATACACACACACACACATTTGTGCATCTGTGTATGTGTTGCCCTGCAATAGACTAGCGAGCTGTCCAGGGTGTCTCCTGCCTATGACTAGAGTTGGCTGAGATAGGCTCCAGCCTAGGTTCCATGACCCTAATAATTTAAAAATAAAAAGTAAAACGTTTTTGTGTTATCTATAATTATGACTTCATGATCTTACACTAGTATCTCTTATGTTTAAACTTAAGCTTCATGCTTTTTAATAAAGTAATGGGATGTGACTAAAAGCTGTGTAGAGCTGAGCATCAAAGCTCCGCCTCTTGATCTAGTCTCCAGTCAATACATGATGCTGGGAAACTAAGCAACAGTGAAAGGTGACCCAGAAATGAGCAGAAGTAAAAACAGGAGAAGCAGCACTGCTAGGCCTATGGTGGATATGAACACACACACACACACACACACACACACACACACACACACACACACACACACACACACACACACACATGCTCAAGTTATACGTCACCTGGCTGTGATTGACATGTGGGCAGGTGTGCTGTTGTGGAGCGGATCAGTGAAGCAGTGTTCCCATTGTTCCCTACATTGCTTTGATCGTGCAGACATGGAGCAAAAACACAGCTGGGAGCCACAACCAGCCTCCAGGCTACAACCAGTATCGACTGTGTATGTGTGTGTGTGTGTGTGTGTGTGTGTGTGTGTGTGTGTGTGTGTGTGTGTGTGTGGGAAGGATAGATCAGAGGTGGGTCTGTTAACCTGACAGGTTGCACACCGCTGCTTTACCTCTGAGACAGAGCCCCTGGATCTTGTCAGATCTCATAACAATCTGCCATGATAAACTGCAGCCTGGTGTTGCTTTGCGACGTCACTTCATCGCGTCACTTATTTTTGCTTCTTGGTGAAGGGCAGGGTGGGAGAGGACATGAAAAGGATGGAACCGGTAATGATGGATCGGTTGCCTGATGATATGAACACTGATTTACAAGAGTCAATAAAAAAAAGGTTTGGTGTTGATCAGAAATAGAGCAGATTGCACTGAGTCAGTCCTCCACCAATTAAATAAACAAGTCAATCGATAATTCGACAGACAGAGAGACAGACAAACAGACCGATAAACAGACAGACCAACCAACAGATAAATAGATAGATAGATAGATAGATAGATAGATAGATAGATAGATAGATAGATAGATAGATAGATAGATAGATAGATAGATAGATAGAGTGGAACCTCAACTTACAAAAGCCCCAACAAACGAAAAATCCAAGTTACGAAAAACATTTTCCGAAAATGTTTGTCTCTGGATACGAAACAAGTTCACGTTACAAAAGCGCCATCTCAAAAATTCAAACAATGCATGAGTTGCTCTCCAATTAACGACATTTCCCAACATCCCGCTGGGAAAGATTCCCACTGGCCTCCCATTGGCTAGGAGGGATGACACAGTTCCCTCCCATTGGCTATTAAGGAGCACCCATGATGCTTTTCGTGTAAAGGACAGAGTTATTGTTGTTTCATGAGTTTTTCAAGTGTGCTCATTGCAACTTTATCTTTTGGCTCAGGCTTTTAACCTTGCATAAACATTCGTAATATTATAACTCTGCTAAGAAGACATGGTCAACACACGCGTGCACACGCATACACGCATACACACACATACATACACACACACACACACACACACACACACACACACACACACACACACACACACACACACACACACACACACACACACACACTCGGTCAAAGACTCTCGATACTACCCCTAAACCCTTTTAAAAATTATAAAAGCATAGGTCTCCTTATGCTTCAATATCGTACTGATGGTAGACAGGTTTGGCCATATTCCTTTGTAATATCACTCTCGCCCGTTTCTTCTTCTCTCTCGCACCAGAAATCACGCGCACGTGTGTGTGTGTGTGTATGTGTGTGTGTGTGTGTGTGTGTGTGTGCGCGCGGTTAAAATCCTGAGTCAAGAAATAAAGCATAAAACAACAGTAACTCTGTCCTTTACACCAAAAGCATCATGGTGGATTCAGCTCCATAATCGGCAATGGGAGGTAGCTGTGTCATCCCTCCGAGCCAATGGGATCCCTGTCCAAGATGGAGTCAGGTGGACCTGTCCAAGATGGCGCTCGAATGAAGGCGACATGAACGGCAGCTCAGTTGTTAGCCAATGGGAGGCCAGCAGCACCGGATGTTTGAACGTCATTGATGGGAGAGCAGCTCGTGCATTGTTTGAATGTTTGAATGACGCATTTTAACGTTTGAATGGCGTTTGAATTTTTAAGATGACACTTTCATCACTTGAACTTGTTTCGGATACAGAGACAAAAATTTCAGGAAAACACATTTCGTAACCTGCATTTTTCATTCGGTGAGACTTTCGTAAAGTGAGGTACCACTATATATATATATATATATATATATATATATATATATATATATATATATATATATATATATATATATATATATATATATGTGTGTGTGAACATAAGTCCTTTTTTCTCATTTTATTTTCTATTGCTCTTTCTAGGCTCTCAGGATACCCTGTAGGACTTAAGTTTCTGTCTGTACCAGTACAGGTACCAGTACCAGTGAAGGTCCATGTATGTACAGTCCATGCTACAGTTATCCTGAGATTGTCTTTCATCAGTTCTCATATCTTACTTGTCAGTATTTGTCTGCTGAGCAAGCGCTCTTGGTCCGTCACACCCTTTGCTTGTTAGTTATCTGGCCATTTAGGTGCACATGCATGTCTAAAGACAATTTAAAAAGCATTCAATAGTACAACCCGATGAAAATTTGTCCCTCCCCACCCTCCCCAATCTCATTCCCACATTTTCAGTCTAAATGAAACTCATTTTTCCAGTTTTTCAAAAAAAAAAAATCCCCTTCAGTCTTAATGTGTAGTCTGACACGTGTGTGTGTGTGTGTGTGTGTGTGTGTGTGTGTGTGTGTGTGTGTGTGTGTGTGTGTGCGTGCTTAACTGTTATGAATAAATAAAATACTATAATTATAATGTACACATCTTTGCAAAATGCATCCAGACAGACTAGAAGCTAATGATCTCAGACCACCTGAAGCTCAAGGCAGTGAAGTTTCTCTTCCACCTCAGTATAAAGACATCTTGAAAGGTGACATCATCCAGGAACATTAAAAGCCAACACAAACATCATGTCTGAGGAGCCCACAAAAACCCACTGTGATCAATAAGGGACAAAGTTTGTGCTCTCAAATGAGAAATAGGGGCAATCAGGCTGCTAAATAAGTGCAGTGGGTTAAAATGTCTGAAAGGGAAAATCATAAAATGGGGAGGGAGGAGGATGAATTGCATCAGTTTGTATTTACATTCCTTTTAATACCGTGTGTGTGTGTGTGTGTGTGGGTGGGGGGGGGGGTGATTGGGTGGGTGTGGGAGGTGTGAAGTGATTGGCATTTGATCTAGCACCACTCTCTTGTCCTGATCTTCCTGTGGGGTGAAAAGGCACTCTTGTACACACACACACACACACACACACACACACACACACACACGCACACACACACAGTCCTACCACCTGAGATTCTTCTGTTTCTGTGATTCTCCACAACTCAATCAAAACACAGCTGAACAAGAACCACAATCCTACTGGGAACACACACACACACACACACGCGCGCGCACCTGGGATCACTGTCACCGATTACACTGCATCTGGAGCTTGAACAAATGCTCAAGTTATTTTCTGTTTCAACCCCCCCCCTGCCCCCCCCTCGGACCTACATCAGAAATCGGGTTCAGCTGCTGATCCGACTTATTAATCTTTAATGATAAGATCCATAACATGCTCAGTATGGTGGATATTGTGTGAATTGTATTGATGTGTCCAGTGCTTTATACTGAATGAGATGCTGGTTGTACAGAGCAGGCACTTCATCCTCCCAAAGGAAACAGTCACAACTCAGATATTAAACATTCACTTATTTCTCCTCTCGCCAGACACGATTCGCAGACAGATCACGTGTTCATGATTTGCATTGCACGGGCTGCTTCACTGCTCCGGTTCGTTTTTCTGTGACATGAAAACAACATACAGTTCTACACGATTCTGCTGGAGAGAAAAAGGGAGGGGTCGGAAAGGGATGATCATCCTGGACATTAAAGTTACACCACAGAGTCAGTTCAGGAACAGAATGCTCAAAATTTATATTTTATATTCATAATTATTGTATGTACACAGTCGTGTATAAGTATAATAAACATATAGTCATCATAAATATAGTTATCATAAATATGGTAATAATAAATATAGTCATAATAAATATAGTCATAATAAATATAGTAATCATAAATATAGTCATAATAAATATAGTAATCATAAATATAGTCATAATAAATATAGTAATAATAAATATGGTAATAATAAATATAGTAATAATAAATATAGTAATAATAAATATAGTCATAATAAATATAGTAATCATAAATATAGTCATAATAAATATAGTAATAATAAATAGGGTAATAATAAATATAGTCATAATAAATATAGTAATAATAAATATAGTCATAATAAATATAGTCATAATAAATATAGTAATCATAAATATAGTCATAATAAATATAGTAATAATAAATAGGGTAATAATAAATATAGTCATAATAAATATAGTAATAATAAATATAGTCATAATAAATATAGTAATAATAAATATGGTAATAATAAATATAGTCATAATAAATATAGTAATAATAAATAATCCAAATAATCGTGATTGTATTTTATTATTCAACATCAGAATGTCTCAGGACATTTTTCTTCCTCCTCTTCCTCTTCTTCGTGTTTTTTTTTTCATATTTTAAAACATTGTTCTTACAGCTTTATTATGAATATTTAGAGATTCGTGAAATCTAATTAGAATAATGAAATAAATTAAATCAA
>CM045748.1:28917859-28925359 GCA_024760905.1 Plotosus lineatus | reverse complement strand
TTATTATCATTATCATAATAATAGGATTAAGTTAAACTGCAGAGAAATTTCACCCTTGAAAGGTTTTTAGCTTTTCCAAGAAAATGCATTAAACAATCCAATGAGTTTAGACCTAATGTAATGTATATTTTCATATATTTATATGAAAACTTTATACACTATAGATGACGTTTATGTTAAATGGTATTGGATAAATGGTAAGGTTATGTTTTGTTGTTGTTGCTGAAACAATTTTACTTTTTTTGCTTTTGCTTTTCATTAGACATATATTTTTGTGCAGGAATCTTAGGCACACTATTATTTTCAATATATATATATATATATATATATATATATATATATATATATATATATATATATATATATATATATATATATATATATATATATATATCTGTGTGTGTGTGTGTGTGTGTGTGTGTGTTGTTCTAGGTTTTGCTGCAAAATAATTAGTAAGTCTAGCAGGCAAAACCTCTCAAACAAACAACTGTGATTGGTTCTCAAAGTCCTTATATATATATATATATATATATATATATATATATATATATATATATATATATATATATATATATATATATATATATATATATATATTTTTTTTTTTATTTTTTATTTTTTTTTTTTTTTTTAATTGAATTTGTAAAAACAAATGTTAACTGTGTACAATTTGTTATTGTTTGATACTCGTAATACTTTTTTAATTGCAGACCCTCATAATTATATTATTTCTGAAGGCATCATTGCCCCACCATTGACCCTCTGCCTGTGCCGAAGACCTTTTTGTTGCACAGTACTGTATGTTATATGAAAATAAAGCTCAGCGAGCCTTCTGCACTTGATGACACATGAAGATGTGGAAAACCAGCTCATGTTTACTTCAACAAGCGTAACGGACAGAATGCATTTAATTTCTTTCTTGGGTATAAACCATATGTAGACCTTCCTGTGTATTTGCTGATGTAACAGTGAAGCTATTCGAAGCTTTGTAGTGTATAGCAACAGGAAGAAAAGAATCAAAACTAAACAAAGAAAGTGAGAAAGTGAAAAACCACAATACAATAAACACTGAAAACAAGGATTAATTTCTAAAAACAGCTGAGATGTAGTAATGCTCGCTTTGCTTTAACTTAAATAAAAGTTTGATAATAGACCTATGTCACGTGTCTTCTTCCTGATGGGGGGTGGGGGTGGGGGGTGGAGGGGGGCATAGGCTAATTTTTAACAAAAAGGAAAAGTTAATACACAGCTGGTAAACCATCTAGCACAGATCAGTGTACATTATTTACAGTCTTTTGCGTATTCAAGCTCTAATGCATCACAAACATGAACAGTTTTGTTATACATACTATAGATAGAAATAATTTAATACTAACGTAAAAGGTTATCTATCCAGAAATGCTAAAAGTTTCAAAAGCACACTTTTACACAATCACACAGCTCCATTCGGGTGGTAAAACAGAACAACAACATAAAAAAACCCCTCAAAAACATAACAAAAAACAAACAAACAAACAAACAAACAAACCAAACAAAGTAAGTAATTGTTAATGTTTCCACTTTGATTTTCGAGCAAGGTTATAATCACTAATAAATAAGCTTTTGTAAAACATTAACATGTTGTACATTGTACAAAAAGGCAAGTTCTCTTCTGTAACTAAAGTCTCAATCTATTTCCTTGCACTTGTTCTCCTGTTGTGCACGTGACAGTACATGTCTATCATCTTGTACCGTAGAAGTTCTGCTCGTCCTTTAGTTGGTGACAATCTCCTTGTTGTCCTCAATGAAACGAGTGAAGCGGAAGTGTGTGCCGTTTTCCGTGTTGGCCATTTTCTCAAGGCCGGCGAGTGCTGCGTTGGACTCTGAGTTATGCAGCTTGTCCATGCTTCCTGTCAGACCACCGATGGGAGAACTCCCCCCATTCCCAACGCTTCCAGACAGAGACAGCGGCAGGCCTCCATTCTGGATCACAGATATCTCGTTGGTCTTCATCGCCAACCCATTGGAAAAGGCAGCAGCGTACTGGTTCCAGAAACTCGCCGGATCTCCGTTCCCAACCCTGCTGGATAAGTCTTTTTGGAATAGTTCAGGGAACTTAACTGGATTTGTTCCCAAGAAGGCCATAGGGCCATCGACAGAGAGTCTGCGGCCTCGTCTTGCTGGGGCGCTGTTCCACATGTGAGTACCCATGTGCACCTAAATACAAACAAACACACACACACACACACACACACACACACACACACACACACACACACACACACACACCATCAACAGAGAAATAAAATGGTCAGTATTGTTTACAGATTTGTCCTGACATAAACACTGGGTTCAGGACGTGATGCAATGGAAAAATAAAATATAACTAATTTGGCTAGTATTTAAAATAGCTTTTTCAGAAAACAGCCATTGAAGTCTAGGTTTTTGGGTAAGACAAATACATTTTAATAAACCCTGCACTACTCTAGAATCAAATCAAACCTCTTGAGAACACTTTATTCCCGAGAATGCTGAATTATTTTTAAATAACTGTACGCTTGCGGCGTTCCCTTGTGTCGCCACCAGTCACCACTGACTGCCCCGTAGCCTCCTGATTGCCCCTCTGAGTATGTGATTTAAACCTGATTTACAGTAAGCTATGAACACAAGGTGTAATAATCAGACCTGATACTTTTAAAGCTCTACATACAGCATGGTTAACCAACACATGATACCAATTAGAATTTTTTTTTTTTTTTTTTTTTTTTTCCACAGCAATGCTATTTTTGCTTCATTCTTCTCAAGCTGTGGTTTAAACAACTCCAAGAATGTTCAAAAGTTAAGCATATGCTTTAAATTCACAATTAGTTCCTGTTGTTGTAAGGTGGGAAATTATGAGGCTGTAGCATGAGTCGGTTTTAAACACAAGGACATGCAAATTTACTTTTGAAAGCATATAAATATTTGACGCAAGTTCCTAATAACAGAGGCTGTGAAGTGCAGCTTGGGATCCGTTACTCCTCTTAATGGATAACACTATAATTACTGATTTATTAGGAGGGGAAATTGGTATCTGGATAGAGATTTACATTACTTCCTGAAAATTAAGCCACTGCTGTGTCAGGTTTCCTCAATTCTTTCCAGGCGACTGGTGCGATCGCACATCCCCACAAAATGCTAAAAAAAAAAAAAAAAAAAAAAAAGAACCTCCCCGAGTTCCTGTTTATCTGGGAGTGGAGGCCTGTTCCCTTCGTGATCAAAGAGAATCTCACTTTTTTCACAAGATAAATTCTGGAAAAATACTGAGCATGCGGCAGCTTAGGATGGTTGCTGCTGGTAACTGTAGTTAAAGCCTGTTAAGTGAAGCGTTCCTGGCTGTGCTCCATCAGTCACACTCTCAGGTTCCTGCCCAAGATCCATATTAATGGGTGACTCAACCTTTCCACTTGTACACCTTTATTCCAGCACAGCATAGGTGTTCTTTCTCTCTCTACCTTTTTTTTTTTTTTTTTTTTTTTCATTAGAGCTTCACTTCAAATCAAAACAAAAGCCTAAAGATATCTTTGATAAATTTTATCGATGTCCGCCTCACAACTAGATGATTCGTGTCCCAGATTTCTTCATGGAATTAATTGTATGTTCTCCCAAAGCTTCGCTTGTGGGGCCAATGGTGTAGTGGTTAGGGCTGCTGCGCTCATGATCTCGAGGTTGTCTGTTCAAATCCCAGTTAAACCCCTGCTGTGCTAGGACCTCTGGACAAGGTTTTTGCCACAAGTGTGACTCTGTCCTCCCAGCAGTATAAATGGGTACCAGTAAAAATATACTGGGAAGGTAACCTGCGATGGATTAGCGTCCCAGCCAGGAGGAGTTGAACTCCTGGTCGCTTCACGCTACGGAAACCAGGGATAAGCACCGACTGGCCTGGTGAGCCAATTGGCTTGGGTGTAAAAAAAAAAAAAAAAAAAAAAAAAAACAACTACCTTTGCCCCGGTGGATTTCCTCCAGGTACTCTGGTTTCCTCCAACAGTTCAAACATATGCACATTAGGTCAACTGGCTGCTCCAGATTGCCCCCTAGGTACCAGTGTGAATGGTTATGCGTGTATTGAATCTGCAACGGATTGCATGCTGTTTAGGTCTACCTCTCCTTTGTTTGTGGTCAGCTAAGATAGGCTCCAGTCTCTCCTAGTCCTAGTAGGATTAAGCAGTTTGGAAAATAAATGGATAAATGAATGATTTACTACAGAAGTGATTACCTTAAGATTCCCTTTAGTGGTGAACGCACGCCCGCAGATAGTACAAGCAAAGGGCTTCTCCCCAGTGTGGGTTCTCTCGTGGATCTGTAGAGCACTCGAAGAAGAAAACGTCTTTCCACATGCGTTGCAGTAGTGCTGCTTGGGTGTCCGTCTTGGAGGCGCAGCAGAAAGCACTGGAGACGTAGAAGCAGAAGAGGTCACGATGCTTGAGGGAAGATCTTTACTGTCGTGTTGTGGAGCATGGAGGAAACCGTTTTCAGCCTTGATCAATGAGGGCAAGGATCCAACAGAAAGCAGAGATGGGGTGGGGCTGGATGCCAGGCTAGTGCTGGGCTCAAAGAGCTGGGAGGGCAGATCTCTCATTTGGTGGGTCAGCATGTGCTGTTTCAGATTACCCTTCGTGGAGAAGCCCCGGTTGCAGGCTGTGCAAATGAAAGGTCTTTCTTTGGTATGGCTTCGGTAATGGATGTCCAAGGCACTCTGACAGGCAAATGTCTTTCCACAAATGTCACACGATGTGTTCTTACAAGTGCCTCGCTCGCGGAAGGAGAAAAGCATGCCCAGAGGGTCTTTAGAGGGGTTCATGGAGGTTAGGTCAAGAGCCCCTAGACCTGAGGAATGGGTTTGCATGAGGCCCGCACTTATGTGCTCCAGTGATAGTGCCCTCTGATGACGTTCCTCTAGACTGGGAGATTTGCGCTGTTGGGGAACACCCCCAGAAGGTGATGGAGCTTGCATGGAGGAGGTAGATTCAGATACAGCCGGACTTCCTGCACTTTGGCTCTCCACATCACCTCCTGGTGACGAGGAGTCATTTGTGAAATGATCGCCCTCGAATGAGCCATTTACTGTGGTTTTAATCATATTTAACTGTGAATCTTCTATCAGCCCATGTGGTGAGTTCTTGTCCTGATGGTCCACAGCTGATTGCTCTTGTGGAACAGGTGAAGAACACAGGCTGTCCTGATATGCATCGACTGACTTGGGTGTATCTGGAACACTGCTATCGGGCCCGTCTTCCATGCCCTCCATGTTGTCATCTGAGAAGTTATCTAAGTCGTCAAAGTTTCTCTCTTCAAACGAGCCAGCATCAGAGCCCATAGACTCCGGGTAGTTGTCATGGAAAGGGGTGTTGGGAATCTGGCCACCCATGTGCATGCGGATGTGCTGCTGCAAGACAACGGCATTAGTGAACTTCTTCTGGCAGATGGGACAAGAGTGCTGTACCCTCAGAGGTGGCATGGCACGGTGCACGGTGTAGTGGGTCTTCAGGTTGCCCTTAGTGGTAAAAGCTCGGCCGCAAACTTTGCACTTGAAGGGCCTTTCGCCAGTATGGGTACGATAGTGCATTTTCAGTGCACTCTGACAGCTTAGAACTCGGTGGCAGATCACACACTCGTTGGGGTCTGTCACTTTTCTGTCAATATTTTCTACCAATTGCTGCAGTTTTGAAGTTTCTGAACCTTGCAAGGGGTCGAGGAGACCACCAAATGGGAACTTAGCCTTAAATTGCTCTGACATCAGGGGCATCAGGGGGTTGGTAGACATAGGAGGGCTGTTAGAGGTAGTGTACTCTATCTTGCTCTCTCCCATAGAACTTGTGTTTGTTATGAAGCTGGAAGGCTGGCTGCTTTCTTCAGTTTTCCCATTAGAAGTCGGCAAGGTGGCGACGTCTCCTTCTTCTGATACTCCATCACTGCTTTTTGTGGAAGGTTCTGCTGGACCCGAGTCACTCTTAGCAGAATGGGAAGGGCTCGTAATGGCCACAGAATGATTTTCCTCTTTTTTGATAAACGGGGGTAGGCTTGGTATAGTGGGCGGGAGCAACATGCCAACTGATGAGCTCAAAGTAGATAAAACAGGCTTACTATCTAGCCAACTAGTGATCGGCTTCTCCGGCGCCATTGACATGCCATACGGGATTCCAGTGCTGGTCGGAATATTATCCAGATGTTCCGGTACTGGGTATGGGTTCATCTGGATGTGAGGATACTTCTCTTTGTGACGTTGAAAGTGAACCTTTAAGTTGCCACGTGTTGAAAATCGGTTCCCGCAGATGTTGCATTTGTATGGCCTCTCTCCTGTATGTGAACGCAAGTGGATCTGCAAGGCACTGTCGCTCCCAAACACCTTGGCACAAAACCTGCACTTATGTTTGAAGAATGCTTCCTCTGAGCTGCTCTTAGGTTCGAACGAAGATACACTGGCCTGCTTGTTTTTCCTTTGTTGCGCTAATGCAGCAAGTGAACTGAGATCCTCTGCTGTGGTTCCAACACTAGGGAGAGCACTTGAGAACATTGGATTTCCCGGTGGCGGCTGAGGTAGAAGTGAGTTAGCCACAGGATTCAGCAGACTCCCAATCCCAAAGGATGGTTTAGATGATTTTCCCAGTGAGGACGAGCCTAGCTGGGAATGAAGACTACCAGCATATCCAACCCTCTTGTCTGATGTTGGCGTATTGACTACAGCTGTCCCCAGTGCTCCCAGACTCTGTGATGACTCTCCCATTCCAGAGTTACTTTGAGGTAGCTGCGCAGCACTAGCTATCTGCTTGAGGCTACTAATACTCGCAGACTGGCTGGCAAGACTCTGCGCTAGCCCTGCCGCAGCTGCTAGCTGTTGGGACAGGTGAGAGCTAAGTGTGGTTAGCGGGTTGGTCGATGACGCCAAAGTCCCAGGGGAGGAACTGGGTGGCACCTGTAACTCAGGAGACTGGGATGCCAGCAATATAATTTGATGACGGATTTGCTCGATTAGCTGCAACTGGTGAATCTGCTGTTGTTGTAGGGCGAGAAGTTGCTCCATAAGAGCAGGCACTGCAATCCTCTGGCCTCCTGCTGATCGTGTCTCCTGAGAGAACTGAGCTACCGCCACTTTGGTGCTCTGGAGATTTTCAATGATAACATTGCTGTTCATCACAGAGAAGTTTCCCAGTTCTGTCAGATTATTGAGCTGAGGTAGTGAGGCCGAGAAAGCAGAGCTGCCCAGACTGGATCCAGTACTACCCATGCCGCCATGGCTTCCTTCACTGTCGCCGTCAACGGGGCTGCTTTCCTCCATGTGTCCGCTTTCATCGTCCTGACTAACAGAGATTGCAGACACATCCAAATCCATGGCTTCTTCTTTATCCAGTGAGTTATGGTCTAAAAGGTCAGCACACTCCACTTGATCTGCGTTATTAGTCGTGTCATTCACCTGCTCGTCAGGATTATGGGGAGAAGAGCCTGGAGAGAAGGTTCCGGAAGGAGACACGGGATTCTTATTCA
>CM045748.1:28892859-28912859 GCA_024760905.1 Plotosus lineatus | reverse complement strand
ACACACACACACACACACACACACACACACACACACACACACACACACCCCACACACACACACACACACACACATCCCTCCCTGTAAAGCACAAGCTCCTGCTAGGCTCTCTTTAAGCTGGCTCTCTGGGGGTCAGTGATGCAGTACATGAGGACATGCTGTGACCTGATCTCTCCTCACCTCATCACAGAGGGAGGCTGGCAAAGGTTAAAACAGCTTCACATCCCACCCTCAGTGATGAGCCAACAGGGACCGGGAACTCTTCCACTTCCACCTCTCCAGCAACACCGTCCTCACCGATCGCGTCTCGTGATTGGCTCTGATAGCATCTCACGCCTTCGTTCATTTGCACCCGAACTTGATCGGGACGTGTTTGATATACAGTAATCCGGATGGGAAGAAGGTCCAAAGTGGGCCTTACGAAACACAATTAGGTGCATCATGCGCAGGGAAGCCAACAGGTTATGCAGTTTTATTCGAAAATGCTTTGCTGGGTCAGCTGAGCCGGAATAACAAACGCTGCCATTCATTTCTTTATTAAATTGAAGGAGCACAGTTCCGCTGTTCACCTTATTCTCTCAAAATCCCGCTGCAGCTTTCACTCCTCTCCGCACGCAAATCCCAACACACACACACACACACACACACACACACACACACACACACACACACACACACACACACACACACACACACACACTGGCCTTCACATCACTTCGTCATTTATTCGATTATCAGATTTGAATGCCAGATCTTACACTACAAACAAACAAACAAACAAACAAACAAACAAACAAACAACAAAACAAAAAACAAAACAAAACCAAACAAAACAACAACAACACCTGGTCCGGTAACGTTTGCTCAAATATAATAATAATAATAATAATAATAATAATAATAATAATAATAATAATAATAATAATAATAATAATACAAGGTCCTGTAAGGTTAAGCATTAGCGAAGCAAAAACATGCTCCTAGAAAGTCTCTCTCTATCTCTCTCTCTCTCTCTCTCTCTCTCTCTCTCTCTCTCTCTCTCTTTCTCTTTGTGTGTGTGTGTGTGTGTGTGTGTGTGTGTGTGTGTGTGTGCGTGCGCGCCCGTCAATCTGTAAAACTTAGTTTTGAAATAATAAGAAAAAACCCTGATTGACTGAGGAAAGGATTTTTCCTGAGAAGAATTCGAGATGATCTCTGGTGGGATTAAATATCTCTGGAGTTTGTCAGTGTCTGCAGCACTGCGCGCTTTACGCAGGGAAAGAGAAAGGGATCAGACAAAAATATAACTTAATTGATGCAAACAAGCAAGCATTGTACCAGTTCTTTCTGCAATCTTATTCTAAAATACACAAAAAAAAAAAAAAAAAAAAATATTGGAACGATTTAATTAAATCATCTGCCGAGCTTTAACATGATGGGATCCAAGGTTCTCTCAGTTTGGAGGAAAACTCTCTCTCTCTCTCTCTCTCTCTCTCTCTCTCCCACCCCTTGGCATTGCACCATACGTACCATTTGGAAGCAATAGGGAAAATCGAATAAAAAAAGCCCAATTGCGTAGAAAATGACTCGAACTTCGATACCAGAATCTGGACCGTTATCGCATCAAAGGCTCCTTTCAAAATCAGCAAAACCAAACTTGATCTGGAACGAAGAAAAGTGCTCAGAGATGGACCTGTTCCTCCAGATAACACTTTTAAGCCAAAACCAGGCCACTGTGGGGAAGAAATGTTCATGCGCGGATTTTAACCTCAAATCAGAATCGTGTGGGCTTTGAAGTGCGCAGCTTAAAACAACCTGAGAGATTATTCACAGACAAGAAATTCGAATTATTATCATCTGTACAAATAATCACGAAAGGTATTATACTATCACAAAATTGACAACAACAACAACAACAACAACAACAACAACAACGACGACTGCAACAACAACAATAATATTATTATTACGTAACAACAACAACAACAACAACAACAATAACAATAATAATAATAATAATAATTATTATTATTATTATTGTTATTATTATTATTATTATTATTATTATTATTATTATTATTATTATTCTACCTCTTCGTCTTCTTCTTTTTGTTATTATTATAACAATACTCTTTTAAAAATGTTTAAAAGTAACGTGTGTGTGTGTGTGTGTGTGTGTGTGTGTGTGTGTGTGTGTGTGTGTGTGTGTGATGTTGATGATGAAGCTCTAGTTGTGTCCTACATTGGCAGTAATTGCACTATAAAAGCCCGAACCCTGCCTGTATGAAACTTTATACTCAGACTTTAATACCCAAACGCGACTCACTTCAAGCATTTGAAAGAAACGCAAACAAAGTGAGACTTGATCTGAACTCGGTGTTTGTGCACGCGTTTCTGATTTGTGTTTATATTTTCCAAAAACGTCTCATTACGAAATGAATTCTGAACAGAAACACACGTCTCGTGGCTAATAGAATAAAGTAATATTGAGAGATTAATATATAAAACATGTACTATTTAACGTTTAATATATAAAACACACACATTTAAACACTGAATATTATCACAACAGCATCTTTTTTTATTGTCGGCTCCAAAATCCTTCAATTCAACTCAATGGTTTTGCGTCAACAAATAAAAGTGTCAAGTGTTGAACATTTACTGGATTCAAAACTCATCAAAATAGTCATATAAAATCAAAAACTCAGCAAAATCTTCATATAAAAATAACATTTCAACAAGATATTAAAATAAAATAAAAAATTCAACAAATTATTCATATAAAAGGAAAATTGTTCTGATTGTATTTTTGGACCGGGTGTACACGCCATGAGCAATCACATTAAAATGTTATAGAAGTGACTCACCAGCAGCTTACTGATACAATTACTGATACAATTACTGATCAAATTAGCCCTAAAGTCAAGTCGTTATTAAAAGAAAAGCGCGTGGACGAGTTTCCGTGGTGCTGGTCGGGTTCTGGTTCTCCATTAGCGCATAACGGAGGATGGGAGAGACAACAAAAAAAAAACCAAAAAGAAAAAAAAAATACAACACACACACACACACACACACACACACACACACACACACACACACACACACACACACACACACACACACAGACTGTTGTGGGTCGAAGCAAAACAGACAAATGAGCCTGTAACCGGTTCCGCGTCACGAATCCGAAAATAAAAGTCATAATCAACATAAACTTAATAAATCTTTCTCTAAAAAACAAGTTGTTGTAACTTTTTCAACGCGGAAAGCGACTGCAAGTGAATATATAAATATCACATGATACTGAAATCGGGATCAAGTTTCCCATGAACATGTTTTACACTAAACTTTTCTCTTGAGTTTTTAAAAGCCATAAGACTAAACTTCAAACACACACACACACACACACACACACACACACACACACACATGTGTGTGTGTGTGTGTGTGTGTGTGTGTGTGTGTGTGTGTGTGTGTGTGCGCCTCAGAATGAATGTTATTCCAAACTCAGATGTAGAAGAGAAGTGTTGTGCGCACACACGGGCTCGAGCTGACTGAATGAAACACTTTTTGATAGTTCAGAATGCAAAGTCCGATCTATGTGTGATGGGATAGAGAAATATGAGAAATCGGAAAGAAATCGGAAAGAAATCGGAAAGAAAGAAAGAAAGAAAGAAAGAAAGAAAAGCGCGCTCCGCGTGCCCGTGTCGGTAAATAATGCGAGGAATGGAGAGTGACTGGAGTGGAGAGGTGGAGAGGTGGAGAGGTGGAGTGGTGGAGAGGTGGAGAGGGTGAAAAGAAAGCTCGGCATCTCCGGGACTCACCATGGTGTTCGCTCACGGCCGGCTGCGGCTCGGACTGGAAATGCTGCGGCTTCGCTTGCTTCCTCCGCGACATGCTGGCTCACGCATGGGCCAGTCAAAACGCAATCGGTCCAAAAAAAAAACTTCCCAGAAATCACGGACACGGAGCCCGTCCAGCGCGCATGTGTCCCGTTATGATTATCAATAATGTCTCACAATTAATCATACGGCGGAGGAAAGGGGGAGCGCGAGAAGGAAAGAGAGAGAGAGAGAGAAGGGGGGGGGGTGAAGGGGGGAGGGAGCGAGTGGGGGGGGGGTAGAGGGGGAGGGATGGGTGTGTTTGAAAGGCGATTGGCACCTCGCCAGCCTCCCCCTATTCAAATGAAGTCTCTTTAATCAATTAGCCGCTGATTTGCTGGGGACTGTTGTCTCTCCGGCTGCTCCACCCAATCAGTCGATTCGAGTGTGCAAGAGAGGCTGGACCTCTCTCTCTCTCTCTCTCTCGCTCTCGCTCTCTCTCTCTCTGTGTGTCTCTCTCTCTCTCTGCCCCAACTCTTTTCAGGCGCAGTTTAACCCCCTGTTATTTGAAAATAGCCTGCTGGTGAACACGTTGAAAGCTTTATGTGAACACCGCAGGAATGCCAATCCCTGGCCCATATGCACGTGTAGCAAACAAGTTGTCTCGTCCCTTCTTTCTCTTTCTCTTCTGTCTCGTCTGCTCTGGAGCGGCACGACTTTGCGCACGCGTTCAACTTTCAGTTCAGTTCAAGTGTCCCGTTCACCGAAAGCACAGCAGCGGCGGCAGCAGCAGAACATCCGCGCTCCGGGATCGGAACTTATTCTGCTGTCATTTCTCACGTTTTTCCACGTCCGTTCCGAATCAGAACACAGTCCCGGTGCTTGAACTCGGCGCTCTGTACCGTAAACTCTGTTGATCCTCCAGAAGGCAGAGAGAGAGAGAGAGAGAGAGAGAGAGAGAGAGAGAGAAAGAAGGGGGGGGGGGGTGCGTCGGCAAATGGGTTTGCGTGCGTCACTGCGTCGGGAGTCCGGAGATCGTGTCGAATATCCTCAAACCAGACCGGGTCGATTATCGTCGAGTAGGGATGAGTTACGCGTTTTCATCACGCGCCGCGTTCAGCCAACAAACAAACTTTAAGGGCCCTTGTAGGGACTGTGAGAAATCCTGAGCCCGGCCCATCTGCTAGCTGATTGGTCAGTGGTGTGTTCCATCATACGCAGCTCTCTCTCTCTCTCTCTCTCTCTCTCTCTCTCTCTCTCTCTCTGTGTACCTTGTGCTTGTGCGCCTCTCCACAACTGTTTGAATGTGTGCCATCTGGGGCAAAATGATATCAGAGCGCGGTTTCCCTCTGCTTTCAATCGGTTTGTTTTCTTTTAATTCGTGCCCGGAGAGTCTCTGGCGCAACAGGGACCTGCCGGTTTTAATGTCACACAGGAGAAAGTGGACGTGATGGGCTTTTCATGCAAAATCTCGAATGTGCTGTCCTTCTGAGCTCCAGTCCCATCGGATTGATTTACAGTTCAAATCCTTCCTGCGATCCAAACCCAATTTTATTTACTCAATAGTTAAGATTTAAATCTCCGTCCTCGCGCGCGTCTGAAGAGCTCAGGTGTCATTTATATATCAGTTATATATCATTTATATATCATTTATATATCAGTTATATATCATTTATATATCATTTATATATCAGTTATATATCAGTTATATATCAGTTATATATAATTTATATATCATTTATATATCAGTTATATATCATTTATATATCATTTATATATCAGTTATATATCAGTTATATATCAGTTATATATCATTTATATATCATTTATATATCAGTTATATATCATTTATATATCATTTATATATCAGTTATATATCAGTTATATATCATTTATATATCAGTTATATATCATTTATATATCAGTTATATATCAGTTATATATCAGTTATATATCAGTTATCAGCTTGGTTATGATGGATGGCCTTTAGAAATTTGGCAATTCCTGAGTTTATGTTGAGAAATTGGAGCCGACAAATGAAAAGGACACTTATTTAAACATAAGCTTCATGTCTAAATGAAAATAATTATGATTATTTGAAATACAACAACAACAACAACAACAACAATGATAATGATAATAATAATAATAATAATAATAATAATAATAATAATAATAATAATGATGATGATGATGATGATGATGATGATGATGATGAAGAGTATGCGGCACAGGGTGAGTCGCAGTTGATGCAGGGAGAGTTTTCAGGATGAGACTTCGCGGGTGATTTATGTCCAACACAAGACAAACGGAGCCATCAGTCCGGCTGATTTTGAGAAATGAAGATAATAATGTTGCTATAGGTGATGCCTGGGATGCCATTATTTTTCTCTGAATATTTAACGAGGTGCTGCGGGGCGAGATGGATCAGGTCTTTCAGAGAGTCAGCTCTCTGTACTGAGGGCGTCTGTGTTTTTTTACTTATTAATGAAAGAAAAGAGGAATAAAGGACAGGGGGAGAAGCTGCGGAAACAGACGGACTTTTTGTTTAGAGCAAGCTGAAGCACACAGCACTAATCAATATCCTCCTCATCCTCACACACCCCGGGCTTCCTGTGAGTGCACTTCAAAAATACATACACACACTTTATATATATATATATATATATATATATATATATATATATATATATATATATATATATATATATATATATATATATATATATATATATATATATATATATATAAGTATTAAATATAATGCAATAATATTAATTTTTAACCACACACACACACACACACACACACACACACACACACACACACACACACACACACACACACACACACACACATATATATATTTGTATATATATATATATATGTGTGTGTGTGTGTGTGTGTGTGTGTGTGTGTGTGTGTGTGTGTGTGTATGGTATATACAGTATATAAATTGTTAGTTTTATTTAAAATTGATGTTTGTTTAAAGCTTTAGTTCTTATCTTTTGATGTATCAGTTTAATTTCTGCCATTTTATTAAATGTAAGTATATAACACGCCTTCTACTGCATGTCTAGAATGTTTCAATAAATAAAAAAAATAGCAATACAAGGAAAAATATGTATTATTTAATTTATTATTATTATTATTATTATTATTATTATTATTATTATTATTATTACAATATTCCCCTGAACATCATCAGGATGGTCCAGTTTCAATAAGTGTTTTTTTTTTTTTCCTGTAAATCTATGACCGAGTCTTGGCTGATAAATGTTATTATTATTATTTTTTTCTTTCACAAAACTCAGGATCAGTGTGGAGATGAGCTCACATCTCTTTCACTCGTGTGTCCGTTGCTGAGCGCACGGAAAAGCTCCGACTTGCAGCTCTGCTGTGCGCGAGACATTCTCAATGAAATTCCCGAGCTCGTAAAAAGAAACATGGACCCCAGTCAGAGCTGAGCTGCAGGTGTGTGTGTGTGTGTGTGTGTGTGTGTGTGTGTGTGTGTGTGTGTGAGAGAGAGAGAGAGAGCGAGAGAGAGGTGATGAGGATGAGGGTGGAAAGTAAAAAAAAAACCAAAACAAAACATCGGGTCATCCAACAACCATGTCATCGTCCAGGGATCTATTCCTGAAGAGTAACAAAAAAAAAAAAAAAAAAAATCTCACGTTCCATAATTACAATGAAGACACATAAAATTTATGTACATATTCAATAAATTAATGAAACGTAATGTTTTTATTCATTCATTCATTCATTCATTCATTTATTTATAGTTCTGTATAAATAAACTGCGAAACCAGTGCGTGCAGTATAACTCTGGATATGCGCGCTCTCGACCCGTCCCTTGGTCGTCTGTAGAAAACGGGAGCGCGCATGCCCATCATTCACTATTAGCACCGACCGTCCTATAATTGATCTCTCCAAAAAAGAAAAGAGAGAAGAAAGAAAAAGTACCAAGGGGCGCCTGAGCGCATAATTGAATAGCATAAGCAATACCCATGGCCACTATAGATCATCTCTCTCTCTCTCTCTCTCTCTCTCTCTCTCTAATAAAGAACTTTTTTTTGTGTCCCCGCATTCAACACGTCGCTTCCGCTAAAGAGCTGCGCTGCACAGAGAATTACAAACAGTTGGATCACACCGCAAACACTGGAGGGGTGGGGGTGGGGGTGGGAGTGGGGGCAGGGTGAGTGTGGGGGTGGGGGGGCATTTGGAAGAGCTTTAATGCTGCGTTGCGTTGGAAAGTTGTGTGCATGGGGAGGAGGCTTTAAGTCTTTGTATTGTGTAAATAATGATGGAGTTCGAGGATGATGAAAGCTTGTGCTGCAGCGAAGGCAATAAGGTATAGCTTCTTTCATCAGTGCAGGCTATTAACTCTACAGATGTGCATAGAAATGAAATTCAGTCTGTTTTCCTTCTCGGAATTGAAAGAATCTCCAGGAGCCGCAATTAACCCAACAATTATAAATGGACAAGGAGGCCGACAGGCAGAAGTCTCTGCTCCAGATTCCACACGCTTACATCAAAGTGTTGGAAACAAATGTGATCTCAACCGAAATCCAGAAAAGCTGAAATCCATCCCTTCTAACTCTGTTCATACTACACTGGGTAATGTGCCGATATTAGATCTTGATTGTAAAAGAATGCAGTGCATTCTTGACGACGTGAGTATTGTGATGTTTTGGAAAGAATTCTGAAATGAATAGAGTTTTGGAGACGTTTCATTGGCTATGAGTCCCGAATATATTTTTTGAAATTTTATTTTTTAGACTCAATCTTTTAAATTTGAAATTCTCTATTGGGAAGGATATTACACAAATATATCAACATATTATATATTATTTAGTACATTAATTATTGTGATGTGAAAAATTTATCATGTGGCTCGCCACCCTCCACCCACCACCAACCACAGGAAAAAAAATCTTCTAAGTATTGGCTCCTCCCTCTAGTAGTAATAATAATAATAATAATAATAATAATAATAATAACAATAATAATGATAATAATAATAATAATAATAATAATAATAATAATAATAATAATAATAATAATAATAATACAGGCTAATTAGATTTATATCACCAACATTTAAGGCAAATAAGTTCTAAGTGGTTTTCATGAAATTATAATGATAATCCTTCCAGCATAATTTTTTTTTAACATTTTAATGTTGAAGAGGGAAAAAAAAATCTAATTATTCAATGAACTCAACTAAACTAAAGGAGGAAAAATAGGCCCTGGTGTCACATGCTGCCTTATGGCGAGTGTCATTGTGTGAGAGATGGGTGGCATTAAAATGCACTACCTGGCCTGGTAGAGAAAGTGCTCTATTAATTAAGAAATCAGAGTGGGACTATTGTTCTCCACTACACACACACACACACACACACACACACTACTTTAACCACACTCCATGTGTCTCATTGTGGTCGTGACTCGGATGCTGCCACATCACTCGATATCACTGGGGCGTGTTTGCTTTTGCAATCTCTCAGCTGGAGCTGGCCGGCGTCTAAGAGCTCAGGCTAACGTTTGGAGCGCGTACAAAAAAAAGAAAAGAAAAAGAAAATAGGGCCACCAAAGTGTGACAGATTCCTCTGTTGACAGCTTTCTCTTACTCGGATTTTTTTTTTTTTTTTTCTTGTGCACCCTTTTCCCAGCATGCACTAGCTGCAGTGTGTTTGAGTGCACCACACAAACAAACCTGTGTTTATCTCTGAAATGCTGTTTACGTATTTATAGGGAAAAGAGATTTGCAAGGCGGATAAAAGAACAGCTCTGAGTATGAAGGAAGAGATCAGCGGCCTAACCGTGGAATTAGAAATCCCAAAACCACAGACCACAGCTAGCCTGTAGTGTAATGAAGAATAACCGACCACCACTTTGGACTCCTTCTCATAGTGCAACAGGAGGGAAATGAGTGGGAGTGTGAATGGCTGTGTGTGTGTGTGTGTGTGTGTGTGTGTGTGTGTGTGTGTGTGTGTGTGTGTGTGTTGGCCCTGCAATGGACTGACAAGCTGTTCAGGGTTAGCTGAGATAGGCTCCAGCCTTCCTGCAACACTAGTAGAATAAAGCAGTTTGGCAAAAAAAAAAAAAAATGAATGAATTAAATAAATAATAAAAAAAAACCTTGAGTTTATTTTTAAAATGAATACATGTGATTCTAGAAACACACACACACACACACACACACACACACACACACACACACACACACACACACACACACACAGAGACAGAGAGAGACCATGATCTCTAAGAACAAACTGGGAGTTCATGTTAGACTTTAAGTAATTTGCCATGACTTCCTCATCATTTAGGGGTGTGGCTTCTATGATAGACAAGCTACCAAAGTGCACTTCTGTTCATACAATAATAACAGCATCATCATCATCATCATCATCATCATCATCATCATCAACAACAATAATAATAATAATAATAATAATAATAATAATAATAATAATAATAATAATAATTGCCCTGCATGGCCTTTTGAGCTGTTTAGGGTGTACTCTACCCTCAGCCAGAGCTGGCTGAGATGGGCGTACGTCTCCCCGTCACCCTAAATAAGATTAAGTGGTTCAGAAAACAAATGAATGAATGAATAAAAGAACTCTTCAAAGTTGAGTCATGTCTCTGATTATCTCATGCATTTTTTTGGGATGTCTTCAGCTCTGAGAAGCTAATGTTTATTGTGGACTTAGAGTTGATCAGACGGTGGTGTTAAACGTAATATACCTCCTTGTTCAGAGTGATACGGTCAACTGCATTAACACCGTCTTTCTTGTCTAATGGAGTTTCGCCGTGAACCAATTTTCATAAACAATTATGTTTCATTTCAGATACCAGTAGAGCATCAAAGTACGGTTACTTATTCATAAACCCCCCCCCAAAAATAAATAAAACAAAGTTCTTCACCCAGCTGCGCCCCAACCTTCGCCTGAAATTATGAATTAAAGTGTGCTCTGGTTGGCTTGTTTGGCTTCCTCCTCCCATTTATGATCTTCCCATACTCTGTGCCTACTCTGCTCTGATTGGTCACCTGAAAGCTTCGTGCTTAGTGCATTGGGAGGCAGACCGAATGAGTGGAGATACTGCTGTGCATGGGGGATGGGAGGTAGGGGTGGAGGAGTTGGGCGTTGAGCGGTGAGTGAAAACCGGCTAATCAGAAGGCGCACCACATTGTGACACACTAGTGTGCCAAATATAAACAAATAAAATCAGCTCAAAGAGATCAGGAAAAAACCTTAAACGTGTATTAACGCATTTATTTGGCAAGTTTTCATCGTGTAACAAGGCGATTCGACACTGTAGCAACATTCATGGGCCGAGAAAGTGCAAAAAGCATCACATCTCCCCATCCTATCTATAAAGTTCTACTTAGCTTCATTATATATTACTCAGCGATTTAAATATAAACACTGATCATTTTCAAAAATGATCCTCTGATTATGTACAATAAATATGTATCAGTTTCCTTCCAGTCTGTTCTGGATTATAAACACATGGTGGTCTTGTGATTAGACTTTGATGAAGTGCAGTCATAGTTAGCTTAAAGCCAGGGATTTAAGGGAAAAAAAAAAAAAAAAAAAAGGTAGGACAGAGGCACTAAAATGGCATCTGGCATGTCTGAAACAAATCCACATCAGTCTTTATGGCATTGACGAATGATATTTGGAGTAGTAGCTCCTCCGTTTGTTCGCCTCTGAGGCGAGAGGGAGGAATTATTCCACTACACTTCACTTAGCGAGTCAGCAAAGTCAAGTCAAAAGTCTAAAATCAACCAGAAAAAAAAAAAAAAAAAAAAAAAAGAAAACAACGACACACATCTTGAAGAAATCCTGGCCATCAAAAAACAATGATAGTGTTTATATATTTGTAAAAAAGCAATACTTTAAATTATATGTTAAATGCTGTGCACCCACATTGTGACTCCGACGGCACGAATCCCCTGTGCAAACATGCTACGTGATTACTGGAACCACGGTAATATATAGAAAGAGAACTGGGGGGGGCTAGGAGGCTTAACAAGGCGTCAACACAGAAAGAGAACAAAAACAACACACACACACACACACACACACACACACACAGACATATTATACAAACACACATATACACAAGCATACACACACTGCATGTGCACACACACACACACACACACACACACACACACACACACACACACACACACACACACACACACACACACACAGACATATTATACAAACACACATATACACAAGCATACACACACTCGCATGTGCACACACACACACACACACACACACACACACACACACACACACACACACACACGTTAAGATGCTGCTCACCCGCCATAAATATCTCACCGGAGTTCAAACACATCTGGTGTTTTATTTCTGAAGACCGAGAGAGCAGGAGATATTTGTCAGGGGAGGGCAACACACACACACACACACACACACACACACACACACACACACACACACACACACACACACACACATGAAGGTGCTAACCCTTCTCGTCTACAACAACATTGTCTCACACTTTAATAACAGTTCACACTGTTGAAATGAACCTCTTGTAAAATGGCTGCAGCACTCATATGCACAATTTGAAGTTCTATTGAATGTTTTGATCATATTTGTAATAAAAACACAAAAACAAACCAAAAACTTTTTTTCCTCTACCCTTTAAAATGCAATAATCCATCTCAGGCAACAATTTCTACAAGCTGTTCTTCATACTGGCACTTCAATTGATGTTGTTCATAAATGAACGGGGATGGTACAATGACCTTGTGGTTAACACTCTCTCCTCACAAAGCAACTGAGCCCTGGGTTCGAATCCTATTCTGGGTGTTTATATATACAATTTACCAATGTTCTCCCAGGGTTCTGTCCCACAGTTTAAAGACATGCCCATTAGGCTATTTGGTTGTTAAATATTGCCCTAAGGTGTGTGTGTGTGAATGGTTTTGTGTGTTTTATTGAAATGGTCTTGTGAGCTGTTCAGGGTGTTTACTTTTGGCTAAGATAGGCTCCAGCTTCCCTTCCCCACCAAAGTCGGATTAAAGAGTACCTGTGCTGAATTAGCATTATTAGCTGTATAAAACAATCGGCTGTAGGCTGCAAAGTCGTCAGCGTGTTTCTGTCTCTTGCTAAAAGGGTTGTGACAGGAAGGGCATCCGACGTAAACCTCTGCCAAATCAAACGTGCGAATCAGATGATTCGCTGTGGCGACTCCTGAGTAAAAAGGAAAAAGCCGAAAGGAAGACAGACAGCTGTATAAAACAATCGCATATAACATCAGAGGTTCCTACAGGTGCAATAAGTTGACGCCCATTTTTTTAAGTGTGTGCAAGTACTATGACACTCAGCATGCTCAAAGACATGTTGCCTTTCTGATTGGATGCCCCCACCTGGTTGTGACACAAACTCATTGGAGTGGTTGGGTGATGTCCCTGACCCCGTTTAGTATGACACACTATGGCCAGTGCTGAGCTGCACAACATTTGCGCAGAAAACATTTATTTTTGTTGCTAAACCAACTGTCAACAGCAGAGACAGCTCAGCAAAACATTAGCTACATAACGTTAGCCATTTTTCATTCACCGTCACGCTCATCTGTGGCAATGTTCTTGTCTTCAGAGTCACTAGAATGTGACGTCTCACCATCTACACAAGCGACGATTTCCTTCAAATTGCTGCTACAGTTGCTTCTTGAACTCATTTTATCACCTGAAATGTTGCTTTCTGAATAGATCTGCTTGTTTTTAAAGGTAATTTATGTTTGATTAAGCGTTACATTACCGAATCTTATTACATACAAATTATTCTGTAAGTATGATCAATACCGCTACTCTGTAAGCAGTGCGGCAAATGAGTGAGTAGCAAGTAAAGTTGTGAGAGTAGGAGCCGAGGCAGTAGCCTGTGGCAAGGTGGCCTGGCGGTAAAGGTGCTGGATCACTGATCCTAAGGTTAGGGGTTCAAGCCCCACTCTCAATGGGTTGTCATTGTCCTCCCCCCAGTGCAGCTAACTGGGTTATCGAAGGCTGGCCATGTCTCTCATTATCTATGGTGGAAGGTTCATGCAAAAAACCCACTGCTGATTTTCATGTTTCTACCCTGTGATGACCTGGCGAGCTGTCCAGGGTGCACTCTGTCCTCATCCAGAGTTGGCTGGAATGGGTGCAAGCCTCCGTCCGATTCCAATTAGGATTAAGTGGTTCAGAAAATGAATGAGTAGGAATCAAGAAAAATAAAACTTTAGTTCTCAGGACGACTCATTGATTCTGATCCATGTCACAGAAAATTGTTGCTAGCTGATGTGAATTTCGTGTTAGGATTAAATAAGGGATTTGTAATTTTTTTCTTTTTGTATTTTCCCCAATTTTCCCCCTGATTTTAGTCGTATCCGAATCTCACCCATCAGGTATTGTAGGTATTGTAGTGATGGATCAGTGGTTAATGTGAGTGCGTTACTGATCTCAAGGTCAGCAGTTCAATCACCACTCCTTGGCCCTTGAGCAAGGCCCTTCACCCTCAATTGCTCAGCTGTATAAGAGTATCTGCCAAATTCTATAAATGTAATATAATGTATTGCCTTCCCTGTCACACACCCTCCACAGGAGCGAAAGCATGCACACACCCCATCTGTGACATTCGATGCGAGCCACCCATCTCTTTTCAAACTGCTTGGCATGCGTATTTGGGGGCGGGTCTAACATACTCAGAGGAAAAGTGTTATCTGCCCCCTTGTATGACTGAGGTCTGTGCTTGGCTGGCGATTGCTGTGAGTGAGAGGTCGGCCAATTACTTCTCATGGACTCCCGGTCACGACGGCTGTGGCATCAAACTGGACTTGAATTTGTGGACCTGATGGTTAATAGTTATGCACAGTGTTGTTGTGCCACTTGCATTTGTATTGTTTGAACAACTTCCTTAGGAAAAAAAAAAAAAAATCAGAAAAAAACTTGATTTGATACAGTACGGTGATTTTCATGTCTTGGCAAATTCGCAACATATTCATCATTCCAAAATACAGTATCCACACCGGACATCGGCAGCATATGTTGGCATGAGAGAGATTTCCTTTCGGCTTCTTCCCTTTCTCAGGGCTCGCCGCAGCAAATGATTCGCACGTTTTATTTGGCATAGGTTTTTTTTGTTGGATGCCCTTCCTGACACAACCCTTTAGCAAGGGACAGAAACACGCTGATGGCGTTGCAGCTCCTCTTTACGAAAGTCAGCAATGGTTCTTTTACATGAACCTCTCACCATAGACAGTGAGAGACATGGCAGGCCTTTGATAACCAAGTTAGCTGCACTGGGGTGTGTGGGGGGTATACATTATATATGTGTGTATATGTATATGTGTATATGTACACACACACACACACACACACACACACACACACACACACACACACACACACACACACACACACACACAATGGTACTTTGTCTTACAAATTTAAACTGTTCCGAGGGCGAACTCATAAGTCAAAACGTTCATTAGATGAAACAATTATTTCCATAAAAACAATAGAAAACCAATTAATCCTTCCCAAACCCCTCCCAAAATCATATAACCTGCCACAAACACATATTTTTGACCTAATATATTAAAATGAACACATAAAACCCATAAATATTTAATAATAATAATAATATATGTAAATTAACATTAGTACTAATTAATTATAAACAATTATAAAACAAGAATAATCAATAAGTAAACTAACCCTTCTGATCATCGACAAGCTGTCATGTGGGCTCAAAGATGTCATGTGTGCAGGCATGAGATGGTCCGTAACAGAGAAGGAGGAGGGGAAGAATTTTGAGCATTTGCACGCTATGAATGCCAGCGAGGAAAGGCTCGCGGTGAGCTCCGACACGAGCAGTGCTTCTCAAATAGTGGAGAGTGATGCTAAGGGGAGTGCGTATGACCCTGCAGGACATGCTTTTTTGCCATACTGTACTAGAATTAAGTGTAATTATGCATCCACTACAGTAGTTGGCGCTCTCATTGTCACGCTAAGGTTTAGGGAAAATGCACCGAGCAAGCGATATGAACTGCAGTATACACTATTTATAGTTGCGCATGGGGCGCTGGGGGTGGGGGGTGGAAATGTGTTTGTTTTTTTTCTTCCTATAGTGGGCGTCACAGAAAATAATCGAGAAGCATTGCACAAGGCATTCTCGGAGCGCAGAGGAATACACGCGGAAGAATATGAGGCTAATCTCAACACACTCGATCTCCATGAAACCTTTCAGCCAGACACCAGTGTTACTGTGTTTAATAATCTGATGATGTAGTGATGAGACAGAACAGCATTGTGGGAAAGGGTGGTCTGACTCTGTCGGGTTTGGACTGAGAGAAAGATATTTTAGCTTGAAGTGTATTTGCATTTTCATTGTATTGTGTATATTTTCAGAAAATTTTCACACAGGACGGAATATTTGTAATCGTGTACTGCTGGAAACATTTTGAGTTTTTTAAATAGTTTCCGAGTTCTCTCTCTCGCTCTCTCTCTCTCTCTCTCTCTCTGTCTCTCTCTGTCTATGTGTGTGTGTGTGTGTGTATGTGTGTGTGTGTGTGTGCGTGTGTGTGTGTGTGTGTGTGTGTGTGTGTGTGTGTGTGTGTGTGTGTGTGTGTGTGTGTGTGTGTGTGTGTGTGTGTGTGTGTGTGTGTGTGTGTGCGTGTGTGTGTGCGTGTGTGTGTGTGTGTGTGTGTGTGTGTGCGTGTGTGCGCGCGTGTGTGTGTGTGTTTGTGTGTGTGTGTGTGTGTGTGTGTGCGTGTGTGCGTGTGTGTGTGTGTGTGTGTGTGTGTGTGTGTGTGTGTGTGTGTGTGTGTGCATGTGTGTGTGTGTGTGTGTGTGTGTGTGTGTGTGTGTGTGTGTGTGTGTGTGTGTGTGTGTGTGTGTGTGTGTGTGTGTGTGTGTGTGTGTGTGTGTGTGTGTGTGTGTGTGTGTGTGTGTGTGAGTAATGATGAAATTATGTTATAATAATTTCACAGGAAGCTGCTGTTCATTGACTCTCAGTGAAGTAAGAACTGGGGAACAAAGCAAATGCGTTTTGGGAGGATTTTAAAACTTTACATACTCAGTTCACTCCCTGAAAACTTGAACTTTTTGTTTTTAATTTGTGATTTTAAACTTGCACAAACACACATTAGCTGGATGTGGTACTTTCTGTGGTTTGAATCTGCCATCGTCTGGATGGAGAAAAGAGGAAGGAAAAGATATGTGGAGCCACATTAAAAAAATATATATATATTCCATCTCGTTAGGTATACTTTGTAACACACACACACACACACACACACACACACACAATAGAAAGTCTTTGTCCTGTCCTTTTATTTTTATTATTTTTATTATTTGCTCTACCAAAAAGTATTGAGCACTCACCTACGGAAGGATCTACTCAGAAAATCCTCTACAAATATACATGTACTTATACGTCAGTCGATCCTACTTCGCGGAAATCGGTGGTCGTGGGTGGGGGTGGGGTGGGGGTGTCTCGGTCCCCATTAACTGCCGAAAGTGAGGGATCCCTGTACACACACACACACACACACACACACACACACACACACACACACACACACACACACACACACACACACACACACACACTAAATTATTCAAAAACATTTCTTTATTTTCACCAATAACGGATTATCTCATGTTGCTGGTGCTTTGTATAGTTTCTGTACAAGTTTTCTTAACAACACAAACAGTGAAGATGAAATGAAGCTAAATGTTAACCCCAGACTGTTTAATGGTTTAAAACAGATTAACCCCTCCTTCCACTTTGACACTGAAAGCATGGATAATAATAATAATTAGTCAAATTCCTTAAGATTCTGGCCTCAACGTAGCCCTGAGGAGGTGACATGAAGTCCCAGAAGTGCCAACAGAAATGATAACGACCTTGGCTTACCTCAGCCTGCTTGGCTCTGGCACAATAGTAGGGAAGTACTAGTAAGTAGCGTTAAGTAGCGTTCACAGACCTCTGCAATGGACCCCATCTCATCCGGGGTTCATTCCTGCCTCACGTCCATTCGTGGCTTATAAATCCAAGATGATCCTGACCTTACTGAAGAAAACTGACTGAACGATGTTTTGAGGTCTCGTATGGCCTCTGTGTCAGTTTATGCTGTTTTGTATTTGATATCATTTATCTTGTTGTCTGACTTCAACTGTAGTGGGTTTAAAATTCGAATTCCTTTTAACAAGAACGGCCGAGTCTTGTTGAAACGATGAATTATCGTTATTCCGGATTAGACGTATGCAGCTAATCCATATTGCAGAGCAATGTGCAAACGAATGCAAGATGACAAGCATGAAAGCAAGCGGATAGTCCATTGAAGAGTTTTTACTGATTTAAAGAGGTTCTGATTGGGTGGCAAACTCCCATTAAGAGCTTATTGATCACTGTGCTGTTTCATCAGCAATCGATGCATTGATCAGAGAAGGAAGAACCCAATACGTCAGAGGGGGGAGAGGAGAGTCACGCTCGCTTTCATCCCCTGTGTTCAGATACAGATATGCAAAGGGGAGCTTGATCACAGCATTGATTTTACAGTGTCTACACTACACTACAGTATACACTGCATATATAATATTCATATAATTAAATCCACGGTCTAACACATAGCTCAAGCTGGGTATTCATCACGTTCTGATTCGAGCGAATTCATTTTCTGAACCTCTTACTGTATTCCTAATTAGGGTCAAGGGGAGGCCAGCACCCATCTCAGACGACTCCAGGGTACACCTGATAAGTAGAAATATGATCATATGCCAGTATGGAGCAATAACTGGATCGTACAAAAAAAACAACAACAAAAAAAAAACAAAAACAAAAAAGACATGAACTTTTAAAAATAATGAATAAAGTGTGTGTGCTCAGAATACAATGGAGTTTAATTCACTAGATCAATAGGTTCATATAAAGTCACTTCATAACTGTTACATGACTTTTATTAAAAGCAAAACACTCCCTTATTCTTTATTACTGCTGTAATGTTGGAAAAAAAAAAATCCTCTTGATCCTCAGAAAAAAAAAAAAAAAAAAAAAAAAATGGAACGTTCACAGTTGACTAATGAAATTAATCACTTGCATAAATGGGTCCAATTACAGACAATTAAAGTCAATGGAGGTTATGAGTCGCAGCTCATGTTCGGCAATTAGGAGCGAAGCGCTCCTTTTATCTGCTACCGCATGCTAATCGCTCATTACTATGCACTAATTATGATGAATATAATTACCTCAAGACTTCTCATTGGTCATTAGTGGCAGGTTTAGAAAAGGCAAAGCAAATTTGTCCCTCCATTCATTTCTTAATAAGCTTAACATATTAATTATTCAATTACACAATGTAAGGCCTATTACTTATAACCTTTGGAACCAAGAGAAGATGGATTGTGCTGATAATGACAAAAGTGATTTATCTGCTGTGAAGCTATTAAAACAGAATGAAAGTCTTGGAGGTCAATGAACAAGTCTACACTTGTGACTTCAAGCAGCTCTAGTAGTGCTTTTCCATGTAATATACTTTACATTTAAATACAAGTAGTGGAGTGTGTGTGTGTGTGTGTGTGTGTGTGTGTGTGTGTGTGTGTGTGTGTGTGTGTGTGTGTGTGTGTGTGTGTGTGTGTGTGTGTGTGTGTGTGTGTGTGTGTGTGTGTCTGTGGGTGGAAAACCAACACAATTGTTTACCCTGAGTTTCCCCTGGGTGACAATGTGTGCGATCTCCATGATTTGAGATAATTGTGATGCCCGTGCAATTGAATTGTGATGATCTTGAGGGAATCTGGTGGATTTGTGAGGATCTTGGGGGACTTTGTGGATTCATTATGATCTTGACTGAAGCTGGTGGATTTTTAAGGATCTTGGGGGAACTTGGTGAAGCTATGATTGTCTTCGGGGAAGTAGGTGGATCCATGATGATCTTGCAGTAACCTGGTGGATTTGTAAAGATTGTGATGGAACGTGGTGGAGCCATGATGATATTGAGGGAACTTGGTGGATTTATGAGGATCTTGCGGGTACCTTGTTAGATCCCTGATGATCATCATAAAACGTGACAGATTTGTGAGGATCTTGGGGGAATTTGGTGGATCCATGATGGTCTTGGGGGAAGTTGATGGATTCATGATGATCTTGGGGAAGCTGGTAGATTCAT
>CM045748.1:28875359-28887859 GCA_024760905.1 Plotosus lineatus | reverse complement strand
CAATGTGCGCACACACACACACACACACACACACACACACACACACACACACACACACACACACAGAAAGATCAACGTACTGCGTGTACTGTACGATATGAATATATTTCCTGTGCTTTATTATTAAAGGTGGAGCAGGAATGAGTGTCAACGTTGATGTAATTCCATTACATCACCACCTTCTGACCAATCAGAACCTTAAATTCAACAGCACTGTGGTATAAATGGCAATAAATTAATTTAACAAGATTATTCCTGAATTTTCCTGAAACTCTGGCCTCTGACTTTAAAATTGATTTGTTCATACTCACTCACTCGTCAAACTGCTTCTATTAAGGGTGCAGGGAGGTTGGACCCTATCTCAGCCGGCATTGGGCAAAGGCGGGTTACACCCTGAACAGCTCACCAGACCATCCGACACACACACACACACAACCATTTATGTTCACAGCTATGATCTGAAATTTCGAGCCACAGATTAGCCTAATGTTTACTCTTTTGGAAGAAACCGGAGCACCCGGAGGAAACCCGAGTAAGCGCAGGGACAGCATGCTAACTCCATACAGCAGTGTTCCCGCTGATCCCGGGACTCGAACCCAACACCTTTTGGCTGTGAGGTGGATGTGCTAACCAATAAACTACGCTACCAAGCAGCCCTTTCATTCGTTCATTCTCCAGTTTTCTGAACCGCTTAATCCTTATCAGAGTCGTGGAGGAGATTAGTGCCTATCTCAGCCGACTCTGGGCGAGGTGTAGAGTACACCCTGGACAGCATCGCGCCTTTATATCTTCATAAAAAGTTATTAAATCATTTCTTATTTATATATATATTAAATCTGTCATAAATTGTTGGGATGGAAGTTAAAGGAAAGAAAAGGAGGGTGGGGGCGGTTCCATCGCGTGTGTTTCCGTCGCTCTGTGTGTGTCCAGGGTGTGAGGCGGACCTCGGGGCCCTCGTACTTACGCGATAACACAGCACACATGTTTCACACTCTGTCAATCCGCTCACCCATTACATCTCTCGCATTCGTCTAATTATCCGCTAAACAATATCACAAACATACGTTCCACATCGGAGAAAGACGAAAGCGCTGATATCCGTGACAAGACACAGTCCAGTTCATCTGTGATTTAACTAAATACAATCATAGTCAGGTTTATTCGAACGCTGTGCGCCCCAGAAGAATCTAGAACAGGGATCACCAACGTGGTGCCCGTGGGCACCAGGTAGCCCGCAAGGACACTATAAGTTGCCCGCGGACCTGTTCACTGCTAGTTTTAGGACAGGCCCACAGCTCCATAGCGCCACTCTCCATTGAGCTGCATCTAATTTTTTTGAATATATTTTAAATCAAATCAATATCTTCACATAGATAAATATCATTAATTATTAATGATAACATATAATTAAAGGTAAATTGAGCAAATTTGTAATTTCAGAGGTGTGTTTTGACCTGGTAGCCCTTCGCATTAATTGGTACCCAAGAAGTAGCTCTCGGTTTCAAAAAGGTCGGTGACCCCTGATCTAGAACATGGAATGAGATGTAAATTAGAAGAAGAAGAAGATATTTATTATCAGCTCGCTGATTAAAACGAGGAACAGAAAGGGTTGACTGACAGGTTACATTTGATCATGTGATCACATGCAAGCTTTTACATGAAGTTTCACATAAAAAAATCAAGCAAAGGTGTGAAATGATGTGAAGAATGACTGAAGAAAATAATTAAACAAGTCTGAAAACCACATCTGAAATAAACAAACAAATAAATAAATAAATAAAACAAAACACAGACTTGAAAATAAAATTCAATTTAAGAAATGAGAGGATGATAACAGATGGAGAGGCCGCCTGTCTGTCTGGCTGTCTGTCTGGCTGTCTGTCGGCATGGCGGTTAGCATGTTTGTTTCACAGCAGGAAGGCTTGGGTTCGATTCCCGGCTCGGATGTTTCTATGTGACGTTTGCATGTTTTGCGAGTGTTTCCTCAGGTTACGCGGTTTCCTCCCACAGTCTGGGAACATACTAATCGCTAATCGCCGGTGAGGCGGATATGATAACCACTGTGCCGCCATGTTTAGATGCTCATTTTTTACAAATCATTCATTCATTCGTTCATTCATTCAATTGCCAAATCACTTAATCCTACTATTGGCACAGGGAGGCTGGACCCTATCTTAACCAACTCTGGGTGAAGGTAAAGTACACCCTGAACAGCTCTCACTCAGGGTAACAAATTATCTTCATGATCATGTGGAGGACACACAAACCCAATGCAGAAACTCCCTCGCTGAGCCCAGGAGTCAAACCCTGGAGCGTTTAATGAAGAGGCAGACGCGATAACTACGACACCACGGTACTGCAGATGTAAAGCACGGAACATCAATCTAATAGCAAGAAAACCGGAGAAACACCGTTACTTTTGGTGAGTGCTGTATAAGGCATGTGGTGGTCCGGTGGTAGGGTGCTAGATTACCGATCCTAAGATTGTAGGTTCCAGCCCCACTGTGAATGGTCATCACTGCCGTCCCCCCAGTGCAGCTAACTGAGATATCAAAGGCCGGCCATGTCCCTCACCGTCTATGGTGGAGGTTCATGTAAAAGAACCATTGCTGACCTTCATCCAGATGAACTGTTCAGCCATCAGTGTGTTTCTGCCTCACATTAGCCTGGTGAGCTGTCCAGGATGTACTCTACCCTCTCCCAGAAGGAGCCGAGATAGGCACCAGCCTCCCCTCTGACCCTAAATGTATGAGTAACAGATTTTTAAAATGTTTTTTATTGTTGGACATGTTAAGGAAGGATAAGTTCTTCATTCATCATTGTCTGTAACCGCTTAATCCTAATTAGGGTCACAAGGAGACTTGCACCCATCCAAGCCGATTCCAAGTGAAGGCAGAGTACACCCTGGACGGCTTGCCAGGCCATCGTAGGGTGGTAACATGCTGACAGCTATACAGCCTACTCTTGTTGAAAGTCAGGAATGGTTCTTTTACATGAACCTCACACCATAGACAGTGAGAGACACGGCCGGCCCTTGATAACCCAGTTAGCTGCTCTGGGAGGACAGCGAGAACCTGTTGAGAGTGGGGCTTGAACCCCCAACCTTAGGAGCAGTAATCCAGCAACTTTACAACCAGGCCACCGTTTATATATATATATATAAATATATATATATATATATATATATATATATATATATATATATATATATATATATATATATATATATATATATACGTGTATATATATATATATATATATATATATATATATATATATATATATATATATATATATATATATATACATACATATATATATATGTGTGTGTGTGTGTGTGTGTGTAGTGTGTGTGTGTGTGTGTGTGTGTATATATATACATATATATATATATATATATATATATATATATATATATATATATATATATATATATATATATATATATATATATATAAATATATATATATATTTCCTTTGCTTTATTATGGAAGGTGGAGCAGGAACTGGTGTCACAGGTGCTGTAATTCAATGACATCAGCACCTTTTGACCAATCAGAACCTTAAATTCAGCAGCACTGTGGTCTAACACACACACACACACACACACACACACACACACACACAAGGCAGTAGCACTGGGCGTAGGGGTTAGTCCTGTCGCCTCACAGCAAGAAGGCTGTATGTTTGAGTCCCAAGCCTGCCAATGGTCCCTAATCAGCATTAAGCAGGTTCAGAAAATGAATGATTTTCTTTAAAAGGCAGCTGGGCGTAATCGAGACTATAATGTTTGGCAAGACCAATGGCGAAGACTGAGACCAATCCGAATGCAAATACCTTTGAGTCCAAGACCAAGACGAGATATTCGGAGACAAATGAAAAGCTGTCTTAAATCCGGATCGGATTATGGTCACCCTGTTATTGCTCCCCCGTACAGACGGGAAGGAAGGATGCTTGGGAAAACGTTTGCATTCGTTTATTAAAAGTGAAGCCATTGTATCTGTGCTGTATGTATCTGATGTTTATGAGTCACACACAGGTCAGATTTCAGCACTGGAATGCATTGTCTTTATGGCAACACCGTGATTGCACAAGCGCGCAGGATGTTTCATGCTTTTGCTTTTGAAATATAAAATGTTCTCCAATGACACAACTTGATTTAAGGTACAAAATATGGCGACATATTTGTAGAGCAACGATGGCAGATTTTAACCGACACTTCCTGTCGGTAAGACGTTGCTCAGTGTGCATATGGACGTGCTCAGACATTTTTGTGTGTGTGTGTGTGTGTGTGTGTGTGTGGGGTACATGTGTGTTGTAAACGATGGAGTGTTATTTCCTTTTAAACAGGAAATAAGACTTTGCAAAATTGTCCTTTTAATGCTTAATGGAAATTTCCATATTCGATAAATAGCCTTCGAGTGCAGGTTGTTCTACGAGCAAACGAGGCCCAGACACTGCAACAGCTGCAGGAAACAACAAACTGTTTACCAGATTATGAGTTAAACATGAACATGTGTATTAGGACGGAATGCACGCACATACACACACACACACACACACACACACACACACACACACACACACACACACACTAATTATAGTTTGGGATGTAACCAAACACAAACACATTATTCTGTATAAAAAGGCAATGTCTTCTACAGTGATATAACTATTTATGTTATTTATGTTCATTATTTAAAAAAAATCAATAAATAAATAAAAATAGAAGTGTCTCCTAACATTGAGACACATTCAGGCCACGCCCACTATGGCTTTAAATCTGAATACAGAGAGAGTCACTGCACGATATCATCTAATCATTCAATTAAATCTTTTCAACCCCGACCCACTACCACGGCCTCCTCACGCCTTTCCCCGTTGTTTTACCCCTCCGTCTACTACACAATACATGCACTGTGCGAGCCTCAGTGTCACGGCTGCCAGTTTCGCATATCCAATTTGTCACCCTCATTAAAATCACGGCTAAAACAAGCAGCCCTTAGAGAGGCTCCCTGTTACCCACTGACAGATTTATGCAGTGATATTAGTTATGTTATAGTGGCCTGGGCTAACAGTGAGAAACGGAGGGAAGCTGAGTGTGAAATGTTCGCTGAGAGAGAGAGAGAGAGAGAGAGAGAGAGATGGATGTGAGACGTCTGTGCTCATAAACAGGCAGACGGAGAGATTAAGATGTAGCAGATCACGCTTGACAGCGCTTAACTCCCCACTTACATATAGCAGCATGTGGAAGTACGTTGTCAAACTTGGCATGCCAGACGCCTCAGTGTGTGAGTGTGTGTGTGTGTGTGTGTGTGTGTGTGTGTGTGTGTATGCATATGTGTCTGTGTGTGCGCGCATGCGTGTGTGTGTGTATGTGTACATGCTTGTGCGTTTGTGTGTGTGTGTGTGTGTGTGTGTACATGCATGTGCTTTTGTGTGTGTGTGTGTGTGTATGTGTACATGCTTGTGTGTTTGTGTGTGTGTGTGTGTGTGTGTGTGTGTGTGTGTGTGTGTGTGTGTGTGTGTGTGTGTACATGCATGTGCTTTTGTGTGTGTGTGTGTGTGTGTGTGTGTGTGTGCATGCATGTGCTTTTGTGTGTTTGTGTGTGTGTGTGTGTGTGTGTGTGTGTGCATGCATGTGCTTTGTGTGTGTGTGTGTGTGTGTGTGTGTGTGTGTGTGTGTATGTATGTATACATCCATGTGTGTTTGTGTGTGTGTGTGTGTATACATGCATGTGCATTTGTGTGTGTGTGTGTGTGTGTGTGTGTGTGTGTGTGTACATGCATGTGCGTTTGTGTGTGAGTGTGTGTGTGTGTGTGTGTGTGTGTGTGTGTGTGTGTGTGTGTGTATACATCCATGTGCGTTTGTGTGTGTGTGTGTATACATGCATGTGCGTTTGTGTGTGCGTGTGTATACATGCACGTGCGTTTGTGTGTGAGTATGTGTGGGTGGGTGTATGTGTGTGTGTGTGTGTGTGTGTGTGTGTGTGTGTGTGTGTGTAGCAGTGCATCATAGATAGTGAGCATTGCAATTTAATTCCTAAATTTAGTATTTAATGTCATTATTTGAGTGTCTGCAACACTCTCATCCAAAAGTTCTCCATTGTGTTCCATCATCATTCTTTTAAATTCATTTTCTTAATTATTCTGAAACAATTTTTTGAGTTTTTCAGTTGGAATATTTGTCTATTCTTGTTTGTTACATGATCTACAGCTGCTCAACACCATATGCTTTCTGCAGGAGAACAACCTGGATTGGTAGCAGGCCAGTCAGCCACACACACACACACACACACACACACACACACACACACACACACACACACACACACACACACACACACACTCTCTCTCTCTCTCTCTCTCTCTCTCTCTCTCTCTCTCTCTCTCACTCTTGCTGTCTCTAATAAGTCATACAGCTGTACCTTGTTCTGAAGCAGGCCTGGTATTGTACTGCTAAAATCAGCATGAACTTCCCAAGGAGATGTTAACTTGAGGGTAATACATTGTATGGCTCTCTAAAAATCCCAATACGGTGATCCCTCGCTACGTTGTGCTTAAATTCATGCTGCTTCAGTACTTCGCAATTTAAAAAACAAAATAAAATAAATAAATAAATATTCATTGGATTAAAAAATAAGGAAATGAAGGAAGAAGAGGGGAAAAGTTAAGGAAAATGGTGAACCTACTTTGCGGATTTCGATGGTCATGTGGAGATCTCGGTCCCAATTAACCACGGAAAGTGAGTTATCCGTGTATATGTCTCTGGGTCAATAGTACGCTGTTGTAGATGGACGCTCACCAATGCCACGGGTATTGATGCATCTCTGTACGGTCACAGTCACTGACGTCGCTTTTTCACATTTTGCTAAAAATTACTGAACAATTCTGAGCATGTTTATCTTTCTCATCAAGAACCTGCTCTGTTTTTGGTCTTTATTGTTTTTTTTGTTTTTTTTTTCTCAAAAGAACCTGAAGTGTGGACTGTGCAGCACATGGTTCCATTGTCTTCCTGTGCATCCAGACATGGGCTTGGGTCCAGAGAACTCTGTAGTGGTTCTGTGTCAGACTGATATATATATATATATATATATATATATATATATATATATATATATATATATATATATATATATATATATATATATATATATATATATATATATATATATATATATATATATATATATATATATATATATATATATATATATATATATATATATATATATATATATATATATATATATATATATATCTGGCTTCCTCTGTGTGAATGGGTTTCTTGCTTTTATTTATTTATTTACTTTTATTTGAACAAATTAACATGACAAATAACCGGCAGCAGGGCAGTGTCATGTTTAGCACGTCCGCCTCACAGCAAGAAGGGCCTGGGTTCGATTTCCTGACTCAGCCGTTTCTGTGTGTAGTTTGGATGTTCTTTCTGTGTTTGTGTGGGTTTCTTCCGGGTTCTCCAGTTTCCTCCTGCAGTCCAAAAACATGCACAGTTGGTTAATTGGCTGTTTCAAATAACCCCTAGGTGTAAATTTGAATGGTTGTGTGAGTGTCAGCCCTGCGATAGCCTGGCGAGCTGTCCGAGGCGTACCCCGCCCTGTTTGTAAAAGGTTTGAGACTTCCTGGCATCCGCAATATCCCCTATATTCTGTTTGCAAGAATAACACGTGGAAAAAAAAAAAAAGTGAATGGTTTGAGAACAAAAAAGCAAACAAAGTGGAACTGATTTAGTTCAGGAAACGAATCATGTTGTTCTTGCGGGCGACCCGGTGCCCGCGGGCACCATGTTGGTGACCCCTGATCTATAGAGTCACACAGTAGAAATCATGGACAGAGTGAGAAAGCTGTTTTGATTTGACTTGTCTTCGTAAGCAGCCATTTTGATTTGCTGTTGCTGGCTGAGCTCAGGGTTGATGAGACCGGCATGAGTTCCGAAAGGGAGATGAATGGGCATTGGATTACTAGTCGGAAGTTGTAAATTACAAGTTAGTCTCTTGATTGTGTTCTTAGAACAGAAACTTGAAATTTCAAGAACACAGCATTGTGACTTTATTTATAAATTTATGTTCATTTCTCTGGCTCCAGACAAGAAGGCCTTAAAATTTAGAGCCAATTAAGAGAGAGAGAGAGAGAGAGAGAGAGAGAGAGAGAGAGAGAGAGAGAGAGAGAGAGAGAGAGAGACGGGGGAAGGGAGAGACAGACAGACAGACAGACAGACAGACAGAGGGGGAAGGGGGAGAGAGAGAGAGAGAGAGAGGGAGAGAGAGAGAGAGAGAGAGAGAGAGAGAGAGAGAGAGAGAGAGAGAGAGAGAGACAGGGGAAGGGAGAGACAGACAGACAGACAGACAGACAGATGGGGGAAGGAGGAGGGGGAGAGAGAGAGAGAGAGAGAGAGAGAGAGAGAGAGAGAGAGAGAGAGACAGACAGACAGACAGACGGGGGAATGGGAGGGAGGCAGAGAGACAGATATAGAGAGAAAGAGAGAGAGACAGAGAGAGAGAGAGAGCGAGAGAGAGAGAGAGAGAGAGAGAGAGAGATTGGACAGAAATGAAAGAATAATGATGTCATCCATTTATCAGCCACTTGATTAATTCATCTATCATCTCAGTTGCTGAATTCTTTACTGTGGTTTTGTAAACTCATCCAACTCATATACAAACTGATTACATTTACACTCTTAATACTGTGATTTATGTGTATATGTGCTTGTGTTTGTGTAAATTTGGGTCAAGTCGCTTCAGGAATGAGATGTTTTTCAACTTTTTTTTTTTTTTTTTTCTCCGTGCGAGTAGTTGACAGAGAGGAACGACAGCTTTAGTAAACATTTCCTTTAATACTGCCATCTTTAATGCTTTTGTTTTTCTCCAGCAAAGTAAAGAAAATGTGTATTTTCTTGGCGGGCATCTTTAAACAGATGGAAGATGTGATTTAATCCGACTTACCTCAGATTGAACCAGCAGATTAGAACTGGGGATTTTTCTTCTTTAAATAATCATTCGCTGGGCGAAGTAAACTCATCATCTTAATGCGAAGGAAAAATACAGTATTTGTCCACCAAAAGTTGGATTAACAGGAAGTCTGGTTGTAAACATGTTGTCTGATGTGTGTTTGTTGTGTTTGTGCGTGCAAACCTCCACCAAGTAAACCCCACCCCCCACTATGTGACAAAACTTGTCTTATTTCACAATGTTAAAAAAATAATACATTTGATCCGGATTATCTGTAAAGACTAATAAAATCTACGGAAAATTAAATTGTATTAACATTAATAATAATATTTTTTAAATAAATAAACCAGGTACTTTCAAATTTCTAATTGTATACAGTAATGGACAGTTCAACAGTTTATCTGATGCAAGTGTAAATCAATTTCATCATTATTTACTGAAATGTATAACAGTGTGTAATGGAGCATTGAACCAGTGATTTCTTTTGAATTGTTTATTTTTCCAGGGGCAGTGGTGGCCTGGTGGTAAAGGTGCTGGATCACTGATCCTAAGGTTTGGGGTTCAAGCCCCACTCCCAGTGAATTGTCACTGTCCACCCAGTGCAGCAAACTGGGTTATCAATGGCCAGCCGTGTCTCTCACTGTCTATGGCAGGGGTCACCAATATGATGCCAGCTGGCACCAGGTCGCCCGTGAGGACAGCATGAATCACCCGCGGGTCTGTTCACTGCTATTTTTAGAACAGGCCCACAGCTCCATAGCGCCATGCTCCATTGACCTCCAACTATTTTTAATTTTTTTTGCTATTTAAAAAAAAAAATCAAATCAATATCTTCGCATATATGAATTTCTTTAATTATTAATAATAACATATAATTAAAGGTAAATTGATCAAATGTGCTATTTCAGAAGTGTGTATTGACCTGGTAAGGGGCAGTGGTGGTCTAGTGGTATAGGGCGTTGGATCGCTGATCCAAAGGTTGGTGATTCGAGTCCCACTCTCCACAAGGTTGTCACTGACCCCCCCCCCCCCCCATCCCCAGTGCAGCTAACTGGGTTATCAAGGGCGGGCCATGTCGCTCATTGTCTATGGTGAGAGGCATGTAAAAGAACCATTGCTGACTTTGGTAAAGAGTAGCTGCAAAGTCGTCAGCGTGTTTCTGTCCCTTGCGAAAAGGGTTGTGACAGGAAGGGCATCCGATGTAAAAACCTCTGCCAAATCAAACGTGCGAATCAGATGATTCGCTGTGGCGACTCCCGAGTAAAAAGGAAAAAGCCGAAAGGAAGACAGACAGTATTGACCTGGTAGCCCTTCGCATTAATTTGTACCCAAGACCTAGCGTTCAGTTTCAGAAAGGTTGGCGACCCTAGTCTATGGTGTGAGGTTCATGTGAAAGAATCATTACTGACTTTCGACAAGATGAACTCCATCGCCATCAGTGTGTTTCTGCAATGCGATGGCCTGGTGAGCCATCCAGGATGTACTATGCCCTTGCTCGGAGTCAGCTGGGATGGGTGCCAGCCTCCCTGTGACCCTAATTAGGATTAAGTGTTTACAGAAAATGAATGAATGAATAAAATCATCCATTTGCAACTATTACAACCGTGTAGACCTTTATCATTTCATCTGTAAATTTTTGGGGAAAGATGAAAAAAACTTCCCCCTGTTTCCTGAAGAACCGCCCAAAACTTGGACCGCCTTAATCAGCACTTCTTATACACCGTATGGTCAATCAACCTGCTCCCATAACAGCTCGATCTGGTTGAAACTGTTGATGATCACTTCATTACTGACGGAATATCCGTCGAACGCTTCCTGTCTTCGTAGTTTCTGCACCGTTTGCAGTTGTGTTGTGGGTCAATGTCCTGTTGTAGGAGGAAAGTGCTCCAGTCAGGGTCTCGGCATCGTATGGTACGGTGTTGCAACACGGAGTGATAGTCTTTCCTACTCAACATCCGTTTTACCTTGTACTACTCCTCCATTTCACCGCCACTAAAACAGCCCCACACCATCACATTTCCCCCACCATGTTTGCCGGATCTACTTCTTCATCTTCTTTCCTGTACTCTCTCCTTTATAAATGTTTTTTTGGTGTCCTATAAACGCCTCAAACATAGATTACACATCGATTTATATAACTTTCACCCCTACCATCTTCCATTGATCATTGAAATTTTGTTTTACTGTTCAGTATCTGAAACTCTTCACTGTTGAGACCAAAGTTTAGTGGGGACTATTTAATGAATTTGGAAACGGAGGACCTGCCAGGCATCTGCCTCTTAAACTAGAGACTCCCACTCTTCTCTGTATCCTGGTCAGAGCCCGTTTGTTCTGTTTTGTGAAGGGACTAGAACACACTGTGTAAAGAGATCTTCAGTTTCCTGGCAGTTTCTCGAATGGAATAACCGACATTTCTCAAAACAATTATCGACTGAGACCACGCAGATGTTGTTTCTACACATTCTTCACCAGCCTATAGAAGAGCGGTTTTGTTGCTGGTTTAATCAAAATAATATTTCATCTGTGCTGATAATTGCAAGTTTTTTTTTAATGATCAATTAGCTTTTTAACAAAATGAGGCAGTGCAACACGAGGATGATAATTGCGCAAAATGAGCCTCTGTACACCAATGTAGATATTTATTTATAAATCCAGCTGTCATTCACCTAGAATAGTCACGTACAGCATTAACAGTGTTCACAATGTCTTTCTGATCAATTTAATTTAATTTTTACTCATACTGAAGAAAGTGCTTTTGTTTTATAGAAATTCCACATGACCCCCAAACTTTTTAATAGTAATGTCAGTCATTGTTAAACATGAACAGCAGTTACTTATCAATACTTAAAACCTGAAATTTAAAGTAATAATATGGAGGTAGAAACCTCACACCATGGATTATTTATATTATTCATAGGTTTATACGTTTATGTCACGCTAAAAAAAGAAGATAAAAACAAAACAAAACAAAAAAAACACACACAAAAAAAAACAAAAAAAACATATATATATATATATATATATATATATATATATATATATATATATTAGACGCGCTAAAATCTGCTTGTTAAACACATTCTATAGCCATTCTTATTCATTAATACAGTAATAATGCAGTAAAATGTAGTAATGATGAAGCAAAAACTTTTCAATTTTGTACTGTGATAATATTTCTGAATAAATAAAGCACTTAGGCTCCATACCAGAAGCGAGAGAAGACGCAGGGCGTTTGAGTGACATCATAGGGCTTAAATAATCATTAAAACACACGAAAAAAACATGAATTAACAATTAAAGCATTCACGTTGATAACATGCGCTCGAAGAAGAAAAAAAATAGGTGTACACAACATCTGCAACCAATCAGCAGGAGGGAGAAACAAAAGCTTTCAGCCATTGGCTAAATTTGAATCACTTGACAGTAACTTCCGAGTTTGTTTCCAATCCGCGAGTATGCAGGGGTGCAAGCGCTGAACCGCGAATGGTCAAGGGCCTACTGTATATTTTGGGATTAAAAGTAAAATTATTCTTG
>CM045748.1:28860359-28870359 GCA_024760905.1 Plotosus lineatus | reverse complement strand
AGAACAGTACAGAGTGGGTTTTCTTCCCTCTTTCCTTTTAAACTCCGAGACTAGAACACAGAGAACGTCCTCCTCCAGTCAGCATGATTTACAGCAACAAACATGAAAGTCGAAATAAGTATTACACTGAGATGTTTCTGATCTTCGTGTTTTAGAGAAGAAAACTACAGCAGACTGATTATTGATATGAAACCAAGTGCAAAAATGTGCAAATCTAATGGAGATTAAATTACACCCTGAGAATATTATATTTAAATTACACCCAGGGAATATTATATTTAAATTACACCCAGGGAATATTATACTTGGTGTTTAAAATTGCAAAACATTTAGTGCAGTTTGTATTTTTAGTGACTTTTCAGCAATATTTCAGAATGTGAGCTACAGTGTGTGTGTGTGTGTGTGTGTGTGTGTGTGTGTGAGAGAGAGAGAGAGAGAGAGAGAGAGAGAGAGAGAGAGAGAGAGAGAGAGAGAGAGAGAGAGAGAGCGATGCAGTAAAGGTACAGAATCTTTGGATGCATAAATACTGCACAGGTGTTATGATGCCTGAAAAAGATATACATTTTGAAATTATATATTTTCTCTACTATTAATATAACATTATTTTTCAACTGTATTCAACTCTCTCTCTCTCTCTCTCTCTCTCTCTCTCTCTCTCTCTCTCTGTCTCACTGTGTGTGTCTCTCTCTCACTCTGTCTTTCTCTGTCTCTCTCACTCTCACTCTCTCTTTCTCTCTGTGTCTGTCTGTCTGTCTGTCTCTCTCTCTCTCTCTCTCTCTCTCTCTCTCTCTCTCTCTGTCTCTCTCTATTGTAGTGCTGTTTATTACCAACATGAAGTCATTCCCTAAATATCAAAGTCTTCTCTCTCAGTAAATCCACACTCACAGGTCAGATAGACCCTGCTGTAATATAAAGCCAAATATTATTGCAAATGCGAGATCCTGGGATTGTAAATTAGGAGTCAGTGACCAGTGTTGTGTTATGAGGAGTGAGCTACAGGCTTGTGACACGGCAGAGTAATTACACACCATGCACGAAGCGTGGGCGAGCGTTCCATGCAGCAGGGAAGCGGAGAGGAACGGAGTCGGATGAAAAAAAGGGAGGGGAAAAGTATTTAGTGCTTCTTTTGGGTCATGCTAACCTGAGTGTAATCATTGTTACTTTCTCTGAGAGAGAGAGAGAGAGAGAGAGAGAGAGAGAGAGAGAGAGAGAGAGAGAGAGAGAGAGAGAGAGAGAGTCCAGCTGCAGTTAAAGGTCCACAAGCTGTGCTATGAAAAAAACGATATCGTACAGGCTCTTAGAAAATGTCTTCTTCTGCATTTGTATGTTTTTTTTTTTTAAATCATTTTTTGTGGTGAGTCGCCGTGTTGTGAACGAGTGGAAAGAAAACTCGGAAAACGCAAATCTCCACCAAGCCCAGCGATTCACACCATTAACCAGAATCATTAAAGAATGTTATCGAATCCTTTTAAACGATTCCCAGATCCATAATCTGATCCCAGATCATGTCCAGAAACTTCTCCTAGTCCAGAGTCCATAATTTCTTGTAATTTAGGACATTCTTTTTTTCATCATATCTGCCTAAAAAACAAACAAACACATGGATAGAACCTCCTCAGCAGAGACAATCACACCTCACATTTATAATAAAAATAAATTTCACTACATTATACAAATATCTGATTGAAAGCCGTGTGTTTTCAAATCAAATCAAATGTTTCTGTACTGTATCAATGCACTCAGTTATCGTTTCTATAGCAACACATGGGACCAAGGATACAGACAAGTGGATTACAAACTTGTAAATGTTTATAAACAATTGTTTATTCAAGATGTTTGGAAGGAGTCGGCAGTGCTTGTGATCATTCTAACAGGTAAAGCAATAACTTTAAGTATTTAGTATTTACGGGCAAATCTTCATGGCACAGGAAGTACAGTGGTACCTCACCTTATGAAAATCCCAACAAACAAAAAATCCAGATTACGAAACGCATTTTCCTAAAATTTCTGTCTCTGGATACGAAACAAATTCACGTTACGAAAGCTCCAGCTCAAAAATTCAAACGATGCGCGAGTTGCTCTCCCATTGGCTATCTCCCAACATCCCGCCCCGCTGGCCTCACATTGGCAAAGAGGGATAACACAGCTCACTCCCATTGGCTATTATAGAGCTGCATCTCATTAATGCCCATGATGCTTTTCGTGTAAAGGACAGAGTTGTTTTGTTGTTTTGTGAGATTTTCGAGTGTGCTCATTGCAACTTTATTTTTTGACTTAGGTTTTTAACCTTGCATAAACATTTGTAAGATTATAACTCTGCGAAGACATGGTCAACACACGTGCGCGCGCGCACACACACACACACACACACACACACACACACACACACACACACACACACACACACACACACACACACACACACATACACACATGCATGTGTGATTCCCGATGCGAGTGAAAAGAAGAAGCGGGCTTGTGGTATGTGGTTGAGTGATATCACAAAGGAATACGGCCAAACCCGTTTACCATCAGTACGATATTGAAGCAGAAGGAGGCCTGAAAAGGTATACTTTTATCATTTTAAAATTGTTTAGGGGGTAGTATTGGGGCCTTGGAACGAATCACACATTTTACATGTAAAATGCGGTTCACTTTACAAAGAATCCAGTTTACGAAACCACTTCTCTAACGGATTAATTTCGTAAGGTGAGGAACCACTGCAATAACATTTTCGTTTTGTTTTTGCTTGTTTGTTTATCTTGGGGTGGGGTACCTTTATGATTATTTATTCAGTTATTTAAATTATAAATATATTTTTTGATTTCTCAACCTTAAGACAGAGAGAAACTGGCGCTGGAATGACTGTCTATAGCTTCCAGTGTAGTGTTTGATAGCGATCACTATATTGTGAGTTTGTAGGTGTCCTGTGATTCAGCTGTTACTATGACAACCATGTTGTTCCTAGACTATATTACTGGCTTTGTTGACATTCATTCATTCATTTTCCGAATGGCTTAATCCTCACTAGGGTCGCAGGAAGGCTGGCCCCCATCTCAGCCAACTTCTGGGCAAGGGCAGCGTACACCCTGGACAGCTCGCCAGGCCATCGCAGGGCAGAAACATGCTGACGGCTATGCAGGTCCTCTTTAGAAAAGTCAGTAATAGTTCTTCCACAGGAACTTCCCACCACAGACAGTGAGAGACATGGCTGGCCTTTGACAACTTCGTTCGTGGCACTGGGGGCCTTGTTTTCATCCAGGTCCAAAAGGATATTCACCATTTTGTTTCCTGGCATTTCAGCCATTATTATTATCAGATATTCAGTTCAGTTCAGTTCATTTTCTGTAACCGCTTCATCCTAATTTGGGTCTCGTGGAGGCTGGTGCCCATCCCAGCCAACTCTGGGCGAGGGCAGAGTACACCCTGGACAGCTCGCCAGGCCATCGCAGGGTGGAAACATGCCGACGGCTTTGCAGCCTACTCTTTACGAAAGTCAGCAATGGTTCTTTTACATGCCTCACACCACGGACAGTGAGAGACATGGCCGGCCTTTGATAACCCAGTTAGCTGCACTTGGGGGGACAGTGACAACCTTGTGAGGAGTAGGACTCGAACCCCCAACCTTTGAATCAGCGATCTAGTGCCCAATACCACTAGACCACCACTGCCCCCACATTATGAGTTATTATCTTACTTAATACAATAAATATATGCAACAAATAAAAAATAATAATAATCCTTTGCTCCAACTTCATGACTGAAATGCCCTTGGGCAAGGTACCTAAACCCAACTGCTCACCAGGAGATGCGATATGTGTCACCCCACTGCTCCGAGTGTGTGTGTGAGTGCTCAATTTGGATGGGTTAGATGCACAGGCAATAATGTCCCTTGTGGGATTAATCCAGTATAACAAAATGCCTTTTTACATTTTTAAAACCCAACAATGATGAAGCTGTCTGCTTCAAGTGAGCATGAGTTTTGATTCAAGCATTATCTGCTCTGAATAATGTTTTTAATTCTGATATAGTGAGCCAATCAGATCACACCATTCATTCACTTACATTTACAATTAATCGTATTAAGTCTGGGGCCTATCCCAGCTGACTCTGGGCAAAGGTGAGTAATACTCTGAACTGCTCACCGGACTATCACAGGGCCAACATTCACACAATCATACACATTAGGGCTAATTTGCAACTGCCAAGTAGCTTAATGTGCATGCTTTTTTTTTTTTTTTTTAGAGTAAAAGTGAACCTATGGTTGAACATTTGAACTACACATAACTACACAGAGCGTTTTCTACACAGACGCTCTGTCCAGCTCAGGTCTTGAACGCAGCACCTTGTTCCCACTGAACACCTCTCCAGGTCATCTCAGGACCAACATTTCCCCAACCTTTCACACTCACATTGAGAACTCGGGGCAATTTAGAACAGTCAATTTGCCTACTGTGGTCTAGTGGATAGGGTGCAGGGTCGCTGATCCTAAGGTTGGGGGTTCGAGTCCCCACAGGGTTGTTACTGTTCCCCCAGTGCGGGTTATCAAAAGGCGGGCCATGTCTCTCACTGTCTATGGTGAGAGGTTCATGTAAAAGAACTATTGCTGACTTTGGTAAAGAGTAGCTGCAAAGCCGTCAGCGTGTTTCTGTCCCTTGCTAAAAGGGTTGTGACAAGGAAGGGCATCCAACGTAAAAACCTCTGCCAAATCAAACGCGCGAATCAGATGATTCACTGTGGCGACTCCCGAGTAAAAGGGAAAAAGCCGAAAGAAATCCTCCTCCATGTTCTTGGACTATAGAAGGAAACCGGATTACCTGGAGGAAGAAGCCCACAAAAGAAGAGGGAGAACATATAAACTCCACACAAAACCACCCCGAGGGTGGGAATCGAACGCAGCATTTCTGCTGTGAGTGGGACGTGCTAATACTAAATCATGTTAGTTTTAATAAAGTTACTCATGTCATGCCTGAATGCATCAGAGAGAATTATTGAATAAACCGAGTGTTCAAGGGATTAACATCCAGGCTTGGATAATATTACTGTGACGCATTACTTGTGTGTGTGTGTGTGTGTGTGTGTGTGTGTGTGTGTGTGTGTGTGTGTGTGCTTGTGTGTAGTATGTGTGTGTGTGTGTGTGTGTGTGTGTGTGTGTAGTGTGTGTGTGTATTATGTGTGTGTAGTGTGCGTGTAGTATGTGTTCAGTATGTGTGTGTGTGTGTGTGTGTGTGTGTGTGTGTGTGTGTGTAGTGTGTGTGTATTATGTGTGTGTGTGTGTAGTGTGTGTGCAGTATGTGTGTGTGTAGTGTGTGTGCAGTATATGTGTGTGTGTGTGTGTGTGTGTGTGTGTGTGTGTGCAGTATGTGTGTGTGTGTGTGTGTGTGTGTGTGTAGTGTGTGTGTATTATGTGTAGTGTGTGTGTAGTGTGTGTGCAGTATGTGTGTGTGTGTGTCTGTGTAGTGTGTGTGTAGTGTGTGTGCAGTATATGTGTGTGTGTGTGTGTGTGTGTGTGTGTGTGTGTGTGTACGTGTGTGTGTGTGTGTGAGGTGAATCATACCGTTCTGATATGATGAGAGTAATAGCTGCTTACACATGCAGGGGTTTATCCATGCAGGAACTTTAGGGGTGAGAACAGCATAGTTGTGCCTTTGTCATGCTGATTGAGGCATGTCTGTGTGCTGGAGGCCATTTCAAGCTTTTTTTTTTTTTTTTTTCTGGTCTGTGATGTCTCTTATGTCCTTCATGTTCTTTTATATAGCGAGAAAATATCCTGTTTCTCGCGCTTTAATAGTATCAATAAAGAGAATGTTAAAAGTCAGCAGTGCCTCCCTCTATCTGTGAAGATGGCGTTTGTGCAACTTGAGGGATGCTGTAATGAAAGGGCGTGCTGCCATTTTGACTTTTCTAACACAGTGTGGCATGAAAGTGAACTTAACTTTATTTGACTCGGGACGTTAAAAAACAAAAAAAAAGACGAAATAATACAGCGGAATTCAGCCGTCTAAGGACTTTAAAGGACCATTATTGCGAGGGCTAGTAATTGTGAAAAGATAAGGGGAAGAAAATGTGAAGGAAAGATAGACAGAAGAAAAGAAAGAATATAATAAAGAAGAGAGGAGGAGGAGAAGAGGGGAAAATGTGAGGAATAAAAAACGAGAACCAAGAGAGTCTTCAAAGCGATATCAATTTTACCATTAAAATACCTCAACGGTTTATCATACCTCCACCTCCCGAATCCCTGCAAGGACGCGAGGAACCAGATGACTAGATGCTTTAGTTACAGTGCCCCAAACACAAAGAGAGAGAGAGAGAGAGAGAGAGAGAGAGAGAGAGAGAGAGAGAGAGAGAGAGAGAGAGAGAGAGAGAAATTAAAGAGAGAGAGACAGACAGAGATATATGAAATAGAGCGAGAGAGAGAGAGAGAGAGAGAGAGAGAGAGAGAGAGAGAGAGAGAGAGAGAGAGAGAGAGAGAGAGAGAGAGAGAGAGAGGCATGCAGCATCTTTGAGTCCTTTGATTGCTATCTTGAGGCTATACAGTGCAATTACTGGTTGGGAACATTAAAGAGGCAGATTACAAGCAGACAGGCTAGACAGGGAGGAACAGACACACACACACACACACACACACACACACACACACACACACACACACACACACACACCAGGTACTGATAGCCGGACACCGTAACACACACATTCTCCCTTCATGGACACATTTTGCAATTGATAGTCTAAAGAGCAGTAGACGTCTCGTGTTTTTTTTTTTGTTGAGAAATTCGAAGGCACATTATTATTATTATTATTATTATTATTATTATTATTATTATTATTACTTGCAATGCTTTATATTTATATTTTCCAACACTTACCAAATAGTTCTTGCATGTTTGATCACTGACTCTTTTTCTGATTACTTTTTGAAATGGTGCCCTGGACTTTTTCCGGTACTTTTATAACTGCAAGAAAAACGCTGCAACTTTCCCAAACAATTCAGAACCTTGTTTGATATTGTACAAGCTACATATCCTTTCTTAACCCTATATATGTGTATATATATATATATATATATATATATATATATATATATATATATATATATATATATATATATATATATATATATCAATTGTGAGCCACTCCACCAAAAGTAGGGTCTTGTGTCAAATGATTTTTACGCAGTCAAAAAGTTTGTCAATACCTTGAAAACTGAGTGAGTTATGCCATTTCTTGTGTCAGCATTCAACTAAAAATTCCAAAAGACGTTTTAGAGAAAAATGAGCACAAAGATTGCACTTCTTCCAACATCATTAGTCCTTAGCAATCAAACATTTTTATGCACTTCAGCCATATAAACTTTTAGAAAACATGTCTAGGAAACGTTTTAGGAAGAGATGATAAGAGCGATCATCCTCATTTTAATCTGACACGCCCTTTTTAAACCCATCAGTCACCGTGGTAATGCCCAAAAATTAAAAAAAACAAAAAAAACAAAAACAAAAACCAGAATATTTCTTTTTCATTTCTGTTTATTCCAATAAGATCAGTCTGTATCTTTTTGACCATTACACAAAGGTTCAAATGCCTTCAAATGATACTGATTGAAAAAAACCAACCAAACAAACAAAAAACCCAATCACACTGAAATTAAGAAAACTATATATAAGAAAACTACATAACAAAACTCTCTGATCTCTTTATACAAGTAAGCGTCATCAACTCGGCCCTCAACATTATCATCTTCATCTATATCCTGCTCAGCAGAAAGATCACATCATCTTCACAAACACCACTCATGCACACTTTTATTAACAGATGCCTCTTCTTCATTAACATCAAAATCAAAATCTTCATCATCACAGCTGGCATCATCATCATCATCATCATCATCATCATCATCATCATCATCATCATCAATTTGTTTATAGGTAAAAGGACTGAAACATTTAAGTAATTTTCAGGTCTTGACCAATTTTCGTACAAAATTAAACTACCCATGATCCAGCATGTCCAGTCCAGATAAGATTACACACAAATCAAATAATAATAATTAAAAAAAAAAAATCCATAATCAAATTTTGCATGCAGAGAAAAATACTCACCCATGAAATAATCTTCAAGAACACCAAGCATTCCGGCATCTTCAAAGCCCAATTCTCGCGTCGAATTTAACATCTATACTAATGCTGCTAGACATCCCAGATGACATTTCACTCTCCTTTTCCAGAAATTATGTATATTCACAATCTTATGAATAAATGTAATGACTGTTATTAAAAAGAAAGTCAGAGATAAATTCCGCATGACTAGAGTCAGGAAGTAAACCGGAAGTTGACGTGTGACGGGCACTGTGCATGTACAAGCCTGAGCTGACCAATCAGTGTGCTCGTTTCAGATCTTCCTTAGCAACTAGCCTGCATTGTTTACATGCATTGCGTCTTTATAACCTATTATTTTATTCACTGAAACGGCATTTTAATATTAAAACAGTATCCAAAATGGAGAGACGACTTCACAGCTGTTCTTCTGGTGTATGGATTATAGTGTGTCTTGTACCGAACTCAGTGAATAATTGCAACGAAAACCAGTAAGTTTGCTATTGTTTTTATCTAGTTTTATGAGGGTACTCGTCAGAAAAATGGGGGGAAAAAGACATATTTAGTGAGTTTTAGTCGATTTCACATGAGCAAGTGATAGTTGAATACTTGTTTTAATAGTTTATGCAAAAATCTGAATTTCGAGAAAAATGGACCATTTTTATTTTTCTGGCCTTTATCTCAAAAGTGATCAGTGCGACAAGCACCTACTTTCGGTGGAGCACTTCACAATTATTCATACATTTAGGGTTGAAGGGAGGCTGGTGCCTATCTCAGCTGACTCTGGTTGAGGACAGAGTACATCCTGGACATCTCGTCAAGCCATCGCAGGACTCGCAGGTGCATCTTTTACATGAACCTCACACCACAAACAGTGAGAGACATGACCGGCCTTTGATAATGCAGTTGGTTGCACCGGGGTGGTGGTGAGGGTTGATGGGGGTAAGGTGGGGAGTGAGGGTCAGTGACAACCCAGGGATTGTGGGGTTTGAAGCCCCAACCTTGGGATCAGTAACCAGCACCTTACACAAGGCCACCACGACCACATAAATCAATCAACTAATCAAAATAAAAGTGAATATAATTTCACTAGTTTCATTAGTTTTACTAATTCCTAGTTCTTTTGTGAATATTTATTTTTCATTTTAATACATTAACACTAGGGCAGTGGTGGTCTAGTGGTATAAGGTGCCGGATCGCTGATCCAAAGGTTGGGGGTTCGAGTCCCACTCTCCACAAGGTTGTCACTGTCCTCCCAGTGCAGCTAACTGGGTTATCAAAGGCCGGCCATGTCTCTCACTGTCTATGGTGTGAGGCATGTAAAAGAACCATTGCTGACTTTCGACAAGAGTAGCTGCAAAGCCATCAGCGTGTTTACGCCCTGCGATGGCCTGGCGAGCTGTCCAGGGTGTACTCTGCCCTCGCCCTGAGTTGGCTGGGATGGGCACCAGCCTCCCCGCGACCCTAATTAGGATGAAGCGGTTACAGAAAATGAACATTAACACTACAATAAAAAAAATGATATGAAGTAAACTGAGACCCCCCCCCCCATTGTTCTGTGTTAAGATGAAATAAACTTCGAGAAAAACGTTTCTCCAAAATTAGAACAGATAACAAAGGAGACTTCCTGTTATGGAGCACTTCTAGGTAGACACAATCCAGTCCCTGTCTGAAAATTATAACATTTAAAACCACTAATCACATAATGTTTGGTTACTTGCTCATTTCCACCAGACAACAAGCTCCTCCACTGACCTACGTGGAGAGTGAAGGTTAACACGTGCTTCCTGTCAGACGTATGAAGCCAGACAACAACATTTTTTTATTTTTTTTTTCAAATGACTGCTCATGCTACATGCTAACACAGGCTAGCATAGCGCGCACACACACACACACACTGTTCTGCA
>CM045748.1:28835359-28855359 GCA_024760905.1 Plotosus lineatus | reverse complement strand
TAAAAATATGTTTTAAAAATCTGAAGAAAATGTAAACGGTCTGTGTCACACATTTCAGTCCCAGCTTCCTGATCAGACCCATATATATATATATACACAAAAGGACAGGACAAAGGCTTTCTATTGAAACTCCATTTATCACTACAGATCTGTTTTGAGGGGTGGTGAAACCATCCCCTCTCTTCAGGTGATTACAGAGGAATATATATATATATATAATATTCACAATTTGTTCTTAAAGAGTAGGCCGTTGAGTTGTCGTTGACATATTTCTGCTCTGTGATGGCCTGGCGAGCAGTTCATGGTGTACTTTACCTTCATCCAGAGTTAGCTGAGATCGGTGGCAGCCTCTCAGCGACCCTAATTAGGATTAAGCAGAAAAAGTTGAGAGAAATGAGGAAAAAAAAGTTCTTAAAGTTAATGAATATGATCCGCTAGATTTTTAGTATGCGTATTTATATACTTGGCGCTATAATTTGAAAAAGCAAACACTGCTTTGCAATTACCACATCAGCCATATATAATGTCAATGAGTCATTTTGCTTTTCAGATCAATGACATGACAAGATTGGAAATTAAATCCAGCAAAGAGGAAAACAGCAGAACAATCCTATAAGGGCTATAACGCCTTTCATTAAAACTTATTGAACTGCAAGTAGCTGCTGCTTTCTGATGAAACTCTAACTGATGAAACCAGCCAGTAGTTTTTTTAATGCCCCTCCCCCCAAGCTCCGCTTTTGGTACCCAAATCATGATCACAGAAGTGTCTCTGTATTTACATCAACTGATGGATCACATGAACACGTGGAAAGAAAGAGATTAGGATTGAGGCACATGGAGGAACCAATGAGAGAAGAGCAATGTTTCTCAAACCCATACAACAATTTACATCTCTGTCCTCTGTGATCTACAGGGCGGTGGTGGTCTGGTGGTAAAGGTGCTGGATCACTGACCCTAAGGTTGTGGGTTCAAGCCCCTCTCTCCACGGGTTGTCACTGTTCCCCCAGTGCAGCCAACTGGGTATCAAAGGCCGGCCGTGTCTCTCACTGTTTATGGCAATAGGTTCATGTAAAAGAACCATTGCTGACTTTCAACAAGAGGAGCTGCAACGCCTTCAGGATGTTTCCGCCCTGCGATGACCTGCCAAGCTTTCCAGGGTGTATTCTGCCCTTGCCCAAAGTATGCTGAGATGGGCGGCAGCTTCCCCGTGACCCTAATTAAAATTAAGTAGTCAGAAAATGAATGAATATACTCTGTGAACTATGTGAAAAGGGATTAATAATCCTTTGAGTCACACAGCTGTGAAGCTGCCACAGAAATGACCTTTGACCTTAGGCTGGAGCCTATCTTAGCCACCCGGAACAGCTCACTAGAACGCCACAGAATCGGGCACACATAATCATTCACGATCACATACAGGGCAAAGGGGTCTTTGGTGTGAGGGAAGAAACGCTGTCACAGAAATGACCTTTGACCTTAAGACTGAGCCCATTTTAATTCTGTTGATTTCAGGCCTGGGATGAACTTCTCTTTCCAAGGGCACAGCATTAGCTTTCATATTACTCAAATAGTATCACTCATTTTCACTCATTCACTCATTTGCCGAACTGCTTAATCATCCTAAGGTGGCAAGGAGGCTGGAGCCTATCTCAGCCAACACTTGCTGATGGTGGGATACACCCGGAACAGCTAATTAGAACATTGCAAAGGCTCACATGCACAGCAAAGGGGTCTTTGGTCTGAGGGAGGAAACCTGATTACCCATAGGAGACCCACACAAGCACAGGGAGAACAAACAACTCCAGACCAACGCCTGAGAATGGTACTCAAACCAACGGTTGTGAGGCGGACCTACGAACCACTTCAACACCAGTTATCTCTGTGTTTGATAATAATGTCCAAGGTCGTACCATCTCCTACAGTCTAAACAAACATTGCTGATGGTTAGGTTTGGGTGAATTTATTATCTCCACCAGTAAGGTGATATGTTTATCCATTTCATTTAATTGTATTATTATTATTTTCTCACTGGTTGTTACTTCCTGTTTACAGTTTTGGACAAATCAATGTTTTTTTTTTTTTCTTTTGTGTTGAAGGGTATCATCCATAATCGCTGAAGAATGTTTCCATTCAACTTTGGGAAGAGTTGACCTGCCTCATCCATCCACTACCGGGAATTTACGGAAGCTAATTGGCCGGGATCTCACAGGAGGGAGGGAGTTACAGGCAAATGTTCACTTACTTGTCACTCACAGTGATCAACAGCCAATCCATTGACACCTAAGAGCTTTTCTGGCAGCACGTTCTAGAAGTGTGTGTGTGTGTGTGTGTGTGTGTGTGTGTGTGTGTGTGTGTGTGTGTGTGTGTGTGTGTGTGTGTGTGTGTTACTTGGCAGTATATATATATATATTTATTCTTCTTTTTCTTTCGGCTGTTCCCTTCAGGGGTCGCCACAGCAAATGATCTGCCTCCATCTCGCCCTATCCTCTGCATCTTCTACTCTTACTCCAACGACCTTCATGTCCGCCTTCACCACATCCATAAATCTTCTCTTTGGTCTTCCTCTGGGCCTTCTGCCTGGTAGTTCCAGCCTCAACATCCTATTACCAATATACTCACTATCCCTCCTCTGTACATGTCCAAACCATCTCAATCTAGCCTCTCTGACCTTGTCTCCAAAACATCTAACATGTGCTGTCCCTCTGATGTACTCGTTTCTGATCCTATCCATCCTCGTTACTCCCAAAGAGAACCTCAACATTTTCATCTCTGCTACCTCCAACTCTGCCTCCTGTCTTTTCCCCAGTGCCACTGTTTCTAAACCATACAACATCGCTGGCCTCATCACCGTCTTGTACACTTTTCCCTTCATTCTTGCCGATACCCTCCTATCACACATCACACCGGACACTTTTCTCCAACCATTCCAACCTGCCTGCACATGCTTCTTCACCTCTTTTCCACACTCTCCATTGCTCTGGATTGTTGAGCCTAAGTACTTAAAATCCTCCACCTTCTTTATCTCTGCCCCCTGTAACCTCACCGTTCCTCTTGGGTCCTTATCGTTCACACACACGTATTCTGTCTTACTGAGACTAACCTTCATTCCCCTCCTTTCCAGGGCATACCTCCACCTCTCTAGATTTTCCTGCACTTGTTATCTGCTCTCACTACAGATCACAATGTCATCTGCAAACATCATAGTCCATGGAGATTCTTGTCTAACCTCGTCTGTCAGCCTGTCCATCACCATAGCAAACAAGAAGGGGCTGAGAGCTGACCATTGATGCAGTCCCACCTCCACCTTGAACTCTTGTGTCCCACCGACAGCACACCTCACCACTGTTTTACATCTCTCATACATGTCCTGCACCACTCTAACATACTTCTCTGCCACTCCAGACTTCCTCATACAATACCACAGTTCTTCTCTCGGCACCCTGTCTAATGCGTTCTCCAGATCCACAAAGGCACAATGCAGCTCCTTCTGACCTTCTCTGTACTTCTCTATTAACATCCTCAAAGCAAACACTCCATCTGTGGTGCTCTTTCTTGGCATGAAACCAAACTGTTGTTCACAAATGCTGACCTCAGCCCTTAGTCTAGCTTCCACTATTCTTTCCAATAACTTCATTGTATGGCTCATCAACTTTATTCCTCTGTAGTTGCCACAACTCTGTACCTCTCCCTTGTTCTTAAAAATGGGCACAAGCACACTTCTCCTCCATTCCTCCGGCATCTGCTCACTTTCTAAGACCTTGTTGAATATTCTTGTCAGAAAATCTACTGCTACCTCCCCTAGACACTTCCATACCTCAACTGGTATGTCATCAGGGCCAACTGCCTTTCCACTCTTCATCCTCTTCAATGCCCTCCTCACTTCACCCTTACTAATCTTTGCTACTTCCTGGTCCTCAACGGTCACCCCTTCTACTCTTTTTTTCTCTGTCATTTTCCTCATTCATCAGCTCTTCAAAGTACTCTTTCCATCTTCCTAGCACACTTCTGTCATCAGTCAATACATTTCCCTCTCTGTCCTTTATCACTCGAACTTGCTGCATGTCTTTCCCATCTTTATTTCTCTGCTGTGCCAACCTGTATAAATCATTTTCTCCCTCCTTACTGTCCAACCTATCATACAAGTCATCATACACCCTCTGTTTGGCCTATGACACCGCTACCTTCGCCTTACGCTGTGTCTCCCTGTACTCCTGTTTACTCTCTTCGGTCCTCTCTGTGTCCCACTTCTTCTTAGCTAACCTCTTCTTTTGTACACACTCCTGCACTTAGTCATTCCACCACCAAGTTTCCTTATCTACTTTCCTTCCAGATGACACACCAAGTACTCTCCTACCGGTCTCCCTGATCACATTGGCTGTGGTTGTCCAGTCATCTGGAAGCACTTCCTGACCACTCAAAGCCTGTTTCAACTCCTCCTTGAAGACAACACGACACTCTTCCTTTTTTCCTTTTTCAGCTTCCACCACTTTGTCTTCTGCTCTGCCTTTGCCTTTTTCACCTTTCTCACCATATATATATATATAATTAACACACCCTTGGTCAGCCATAATATTAACACCACCCGACTGGTCTGAAGATAAGCATCACCATACATGTGCTACAGCAGCTCTTCTGTGGGATCAGACCAGATCCCCTAACTTTCACTATTCATCCCACAGGTATAAGTGAGCTTGGTGGAGGTCTGCACTCTCTGAATGCTATTATTGCTCCAAAAAAAAAAAAAAAAAACCTAAAAAAACCTTTAATGTGGATAATATGAAAAGTAGAGGGCAGTGGTGGCCTGGTGGTAAAGGTGCTGGATCAGTGATCCTAAGGTTGAGGGTTCAAGCCCAACTCTCAAAAGGTTGTCACAGTTGTCCCCCCAGTGCACTAATTGGGTTACCAACGGCCGGCCATGTCTCTCACAGTCTATGGTGGGAGGTTCATGTAAAAGAACCATTGCTGACTTTCGGTCAGAGGAGCTGCATAGCCGTCAACATGTTTTCGCCGTGCGATGGCCTGGCGAGCCATCCAGGGTGTACTCTTCCCTCGCCCTGAGTCAACTAAGATGGGCGCCAGCCTCCCCGTGACCCTAATTAGATTAAGCGGTTCAGAAAATAAATGAATGATGAAAAGTAAAAAAAAAAAAAAATACAGCTTGGCAGCTTTTATAAAAACTTACAAAACTTTATTTATTTATTTTTTGAAGTTCAATGAGTACACTGTCAGACCATGTAATTTACCAATTATTCACCTCATGCTCGCTCTCATAACAAAAGTATATACCGTGTGTATCAAATGTGTCTCGTTTAGTATTGATTACACTGGAAAACCACCTGTTTCCTGTGATCTGTCACTGAAATCCTCTAATTGTTGACAAAAAACCCAGTATCCTTCAAAAAAGACTTGATAAACACACACCGGTTTGTTTTATGCATCTGCCGCCATACACCGGCTGAATATGAATGCGTTTCATTATGTATCTCTACCTGTACATGTGTGTATTTCTTCTTTATCACCCTCTGTTTGCGTGAGATGAGTGACAGCTAGCCATCTGTCCTTCTGCCATATATCGCGGAACCTTTCTCTGTCTTTTAGAGGGTGTGAGGCAGCGAAAGCAGCAGCTCAGGAATGTGTGTGTGTGTGTGTGTGTGTGTGTGTGTGTGTGTGTGTGTGTGTGTGTGTGTGTGTGTGTGTGTGTACCTAACAAAATGGGTATGTGTGTATTGTTTATAATAATAAACCATCTGGACAAAGATGTTTGTGTCGAATTTATATTGAACAGCTGAAAAAGCAGAGCTTCTGAACACTGACGGAGTGGATGGTGATGCAATGGACCACACCGACAGAACCGATGGGGAGAGAGAGAGAGAGAGAGAGAGAGAGAGAGAGAGAGAGAGAGAGAGAGAGATGAAGAATACATCCACAGAGTTTTGTCTTACACCCAAGAGACATATTTTAAACTGGAAATATTTCTGTAATAAAGGAATTCTTGTGCATTTTCCAGCCTCAACTTAATCCATCTGTTTCATTTCCGTGAACTTAATTCCCGACCCATTTGAATGAAAACAAAGTCTCATTAAAAATAACGCATAATAAATGTACGATCAGCTAAAGTTTATTGTTTGAAAATATTAGCAGGTGGAGTGTAGCATGAGCCAAAATTCTTCATTCATTTTCTGTAACCGCTTAAGCCTAATTAGGGTCATGGGGAGGCTGGCACCCTTCCCAGCCAACTCCGGGCGAGGGCAGAGTACACCCTGGGCAGCTCACCAGACCATTGCAGGGCGGAAACACGATGACGGCTTTCTGGCCTGCTATGATCGAAAGTCAGCAATGGTTCTTTTACATGAACCTCACACCATAGACAGTGAGAGACATGGCCGGCCTTTGATAATCCAGTTAGTGTCCTTGGGGAAGTGACGTTTTTGTGGAGGGTGGGACTTGAACCCCCAACCGTTGGATCATTGATCCAGCACCTTTACCATCAGGCAACAACCGCCCTCATCCGAATTTATTTATATACTAGTATATCTATCTTGAGTCTGTGGCTGTGGTTCAAGTCTTGAGCTCGGTGATGGTGTCTCTGTGTGGAGTTTCTATGTCCTTCCAGTGCTTGCTTGGTTTTCTCGGTGTACTCCAGTTTCCTCCCACAGTCCAATCACATGCACATTAGAAAAATTGGACCTTCCAAACTGCCTCTAGGTGTGAATATGAGTGCAAGTTTTGCCGTGTCTCGGTCTGGCGAGCCGTTTGGCGTACACCCAAGCTTTAACTGTTCTTGGCTGAGATACTCTCCATCCTCCACAGGACCATTTTAAGATAAAGGGATTTGGGCAATGAGTGAGTGAGTGATTCAAAAAGTTTTCATTCTTTACAAACTCGATCATTCGGTGTATAAGCTGAAAAATATTTGAAGGTTTTGTTTGTTTTCCTTTGAATCTCTGAATTAATATTTATTTGTATAAACACTGTTTCTGAGTCCTGGTGCACATTTGTGTTCTGGAGTCAACCAACTTCTGTTACCTGTGCACAGGTGTTCCAGCCCAGGATGATTGAGCTGCATTCCACAGATCTTCTGGATTTCTTGGTTTTGCCTGAGAAACTGCATTTTTGATGTCACCCCACAAGTTTTCTACTGGATTAAGGTCCGGGATCGGGCCACTGCTCCAGAACCTCAATCTTATTAGTCTGGAACTGAGACGTTGCCGTGGTGTGTTTGTGGGTCGTTGACTTGTTGAAATCCATTTCAAGGGCATTTTCTCTTCAGCAAAAGGCAGCGCGACCTCTTCAAGTGTTCTGATGGATTCAAACTGATCCATGATCCCTGGGATGTGATATAAGACCTGACACCGTAGTATGAGAAACATCCCCATATCATGATGCTGACGCCACCAGGCTTCACTGTCTTCACAGTGCACTGTGGCTTCAATGCAGTGTTTGGAGCTCATCTGAGAAACTATCTCCGGCCGCTAGACCCAAAAAGAACAAACTTACTTTCATCAGTCCACAGGATGTTGCTTCGGTTCTCTTCAGGCCAGTCAATGTACTCTTTGGTGAATTGTAACCTCTTCACATATTTTTTTTTTTCTGCAGCGGGACACTGCAGGGCTTCTTGCCGATAGCTCGGTTTCACATAGGCGTTTTCTAATTGTAACAGCACTCACAGGTCACTTTAGATCTTCTCTGATCTTCATGGAGCTGATTGGAGGCTGAGTTCTTGCCACTTTGGCTCTTCAATCCATATCTATCTATCTATCTATCTGTCTATCTATCTGTCTATATATCTATATAGAGCCAGTCGATTAGCCATCATGATGTGATTGGAATCACTCAGATCCTTCACTTGTTCATTTTTTTTTTTCTGCTTTCACACATCAACTTTCAGCACTGACTGTTCACTTTCTTCCCAATAAACCCAACTTCTTGGCAGGTGCCTCTGTAATTACATAATGCTATTCAGCTCACGGGTGGTCAAAATGTTTCTAATGTTGTGGCTGATCAGTGTATGCTATAATTATGAAAAACATTCTGACATGGCAAGATTTTTCCGCTTGTTTTTTTTTTTTCTGTGTACCATTTTAGCATCACATACACACACACACACACACACACACACACACACACACACACACACACACACACACACACACATCTTTGGTGGATCTTTGGAAAGAGTAAAAGGCAGCAGATTTAAATGGCCTACATGCAGTGACCATCTGGCCAAGTTAAATAATGAGTTTAAGAACATTCTCTCTCTCTCTCTCTCTCTCTCTCTCTCTCTCTCTCTCTCTCTCTCTCTCTCTCTCTCTCTCTCTCTCTCTCATGTATTTATCGGTTACATTGTCCACAGTCACACTAGGGTGTCTGTAAATTATTGTCCTTCTGAACTCCCCCCAGAACAGTTCAAGAGAAGATGTGATGAAGGTGTGATGTAAACAATCCAAACTGCCTGTAACATCTGTGTCTTTTATCTTCTCTTTTCAAAGAAATGCAAAAATAAACAACTTGAGCAGCTCAGAGGGAAAAACTAATACAAACGCGGTAAATCCGCAGCTCATTGGGAGAGAAATTTGGCACCAAACTGGCGGACTGTTCTGGTTTGCGTTGGTTAAGTTTAAAGCTTCCGTTATTTGCATACTGAGATTTAAGAAAGTTGATTATTAGCAAAGAATACAATAAGGAATCCGTCTCTCATTAAGATCAGCTTCAAAACATTACATGGGTGGCACACGCCCAATTTCCTTTCATCTCTCTCTCTCTCTCTCTCTCTCTCTCTCTCTCTCTCTCTCTCACACACACACACACACACACACACACACCAACAGATCCTCGAGTAGGGAACACAAGAGCACCCCTTTTGTTCAATGTAAGGAAGTTACCTTTGTAAATATTGGTACCGCCCCTTTTGACTATGCAAAATAATTACATTTATATTTAGAATTTCAACAGTACAACACACTGCCCTATATACACAAGGCTAAAGGTGGAACAACAACGTTCATGCGTACGACTTTTCCCCGTGCCGTGTTGTGTTGGTTTGTTCGAACACTAATTTCATTCACTCACTCGTTTGCCAAATCCCTCAACCGAAACTAGGTGTGTACCCTGACCATCATGCCAGACTATTGAGGGGATAAGCACAACCATTCACAGTCACACCCACACCTAGCAGCAGCCAATTAGCCTGATGTGCAGGATTTCTGCCTGTTCGAGGAAACCAGAACACTGAGACAGAACCTATGCAAGCACAGGTAGAACCTACAAAATCCACACAGGAACACGCTTGCCGAGCCCAGGATTCCAACCCAGGGCTTTATTGAGTGAGACAGGCGGACATGCTACCCACTACGCCGCCATGCCGCTAGGTTGTTGTAGCAAATATTTTTTAATTAAAGTAGAAATACAGTGATAAATGCAATAATTGTTATCACATAGTGGTTTACCTGGCCTTCTCAAGAAAGAATGGCATCACTGGGCTTCAAAGAAAGGACAGACTTGTAGTTCTAAACTCACCCTGAAACATGATCTCACTCTTCTTCTCTCCATTTCTGATTGTGATGAATGATCACAATTCCTGCTGAGCTTTTTTTGTGAAAAAATATTTTGTCTATTTCCCATGGTGCTAGAAATGAAACCTCAAATGTTGCCCAAAGCTCTCACGACTCAAAGCATCTACAGAATAGAACGATTATCTAATGTTATTAATAATTATTATATCCTGCACATGAACAGCATAATGTGATTGGTCCACTGTTGTTTCTGGGGGATTATAGGCGTTATTCAGAGTGGATAATGCTTGGATTGAAATTCAGTTAGGCGTGGTCACTTGGAGCAGACGACATCGTCGCTATCATGCTTTCAATCATTCATTCATACATTCATTCACTCTGCAAGCCATTTTGTCCTAATTAGGGTCAAGGGGAGGCTGCCGCCCATCACAGCCGACTCTGAGTGAGGATGGGGTACACTCTGCACAGCTCACCAGGCCATTGCAGGGCAAATACATATACAACTATCCACACAGTCACTCACACTTCAAGACAATTTGGAACATCTGATTAACTTACTGTGCATGCTTTTGGTCTGTGGGAGGAAACCGGAATATCCACAGGAAACCCACCCGAACATGAGGTGAGCACGTAAACTCCACAAAGCCGGAGAACCAGGCCTTCTGTCTTTGAGGCGGACATGCTAAGTACTGCCACACCTACTGTCAAGCATTATAAATAATCGGAGGAAATCCAAACTTAGATGTATAAGTCGGAGAAAAACCGAGTCATGTGACATTAGTTAATAATTCAGAACTGCTGAAAGGTCAGGAACCGTATTCACACCCAGGGCCCCGTACAGACTCTTAGGGCCCTTTAACACTGCAAGTATTGTATTGGGAACTGCAAACAGTATCTCATACTGCTCCCTTAACTCAAATAATTGTGCGTTGCTCACTGTGTAGACATTTGGGATCGAGATTGGCGAGCGGCTTCTGTGTTTGGTGATCAGCAGTTCAATAAACTGACACAAAAACAATGCTGTTTATTACAGTACAGAGGCGTCTACAATGCAGCCGTAGCTCAGCACGTGCGTTTATAGCGATGTTGTGCATGTGTGTGTGTGTGTGTGTGTGTGTGTGTGTGTGTGTGTGTGTGTGTGTGTGTGTGTGTGTGTGTGTGTGTGTGTGTGTGAATGAGTGAGCAGAGCCTGTGATAATCAGCCTCATACACCAAGATTTTAATAGAAATGTCTTGAACAAGGACTCAAATTTTCATCCGACATAGGCGGAAATCCGACTTACAGAATCTGAGTTATGTGATGGGAATTATAATTGGAATAAAATTCGGGATTTGCAGGAGGCCTCCGAGTTATGAGACTTCGACTTTTGCGATGTTTACTATATTAACTAAAACATTGAATGAGTTAAACAAACAAACAAACAAAAAACGCGCAGGACTCGTATGCCTCTGTTGTGATTGAAATATGGAACTCGTCAATTATGAAGGCCTTGACTTAACTTGCATAAGTTCAACAGTTATTCACCTCAGATTCTGTTGGTGCTACAAAAGTGTACAGTATGTGTGTGTGTGTGTGTGTGTGTGTGTGTGTGTGTGTTTGTGTGTGTGTGTGTGTGTGTGTGTGTGTGTGTGTGTGTGTGTGTGTGTGTGTGTGTGTGTGTGTGTGTGTAAAATATTTATGAAATATAGTCCTGAGGTTACGGATGTTTCCATGCCCAGTGTCGAAGTGTGTGGTGGAAACACGGTGGTGCTGATTGCCATGGGACGTGTATTGAGGTTTTGTGCTAAGCTGATCAGAGGATATAAACAGAGTTGGAATGACTCCAGTGACGTGTTTCAGAACTCACTTTTAATACGGTTTAAAATTCTGCCAATTATGTGGTCATTTAAGTCACCTTGGCTAAGCCGTTAGCAGAAGAAGTGTGTGATAAAGCAGTATGTGTGTGTGTGTGTGTGTGTGTGTGTGTGTGTGTGTGTGTGTGTGTGTGTGTGTGTGTGTGTGTGTGTGCAGCAGAAAGATGCCTTAACAGATTCAGTTACTTAGTATTGCACACAACGTGCATTTCATCTTCCAGTTTTAAAAAAGCCAAAACAATTGTTGAGAAGCATGTAATAACATACAATAATAACATAAAGTAATAACATACAGTAATAACATATAGTTATAACATACAGTAATAACATACAATAATAACATAAAGTAATAGCACACAGTAATAACATAAAGTAATAACATACAATAATAACATACAGTTATAACATACAGTTATAACATACAGTAATAACATACAAAAATAACATACAGTAATAACATACAGCAATAATAAAGTTATAACGTACAGTAATAACATACAGTAATAACATACAATAATAACATATAATAATAACATACAGTAATAACATACAGTAATAACATATAGTTATAACATTCAGTAATAACATACAGTAATAACATAAAGTAATAACATACAGTAATAACATATAGTTATAACATACAGTAATAACATACAGTAATAACATACAATAATAACATACATTAATAACATATAGTAATAACATACAGTAATAACATATAGTTATAACATACAGTAATAGCACACAGTAATAACATATAGTTATAACATAAAGTAATAACATACAACAATAACATACAGTTATAACATACAGTAATAACATACAGTAATAACATATAGTTATAACACACAGTAATAACATACAATAATAACATACAGTAATAACATACAATAATAACATATAATAATAACATACAGTAATAACATACAGTAATAACATACAAAAATAACATACAGTAATAACATACAGTAATAACAAAGTTATAACGTTACAGTAATAACATACAGTAATAACATACAGTAATAACATATAGTTATAACACACAGTAATAACATACAATAATAACATACAGTAATAACATACAATAATAACATATAATAATAACATACAGTAATAACATACAGTAATAACATACAAAAATAACATACAGTAATAACATACAGTAATAACAAAGTTATAACGTACAGTAATAACATACAGTAATAACATACAGTAATAACATATAGTTATAACACACAGTAATAACATACAATAATAACATACAGTAATAACATACAATAATAACATATAATAATAACATAAAGTAATAACATACAGTAATAACATATAGTAATAACATACAGTAATAACATATAGTTATAACATTCAGTAATAACATGCAGTAATAACATATAGTTATAACATACAGTAATAACATACAGTAATAACATACAGTAATAACATATAGTAATAACATATAGTTATAACATACAGTAATAACATACAGTAATAACATACAGTAATAACATATAGTTATAACATACAGTAATAACATAAAGTAATAACATACAGTAATAACATATAGTTATAACATACATTAATAACATACAGTAATAACATATAGTAATAACATACAGTAATAACATACAGTAATAACATACAGTAATAACATATAGTTATAACATACAGTAATAACATACAGTAATAACATACAGTAATAACATATAGTTATAACATACAGTAATAACATAGTTATAACATACATTAATAACATACAGTAATAACATACAGTAATAACATATAGTTATAACATACAGTAATAACATACAGTTATAACATACAATAATAACATACAGTAATAACATACAGTAATAACATACAATAATAACATACAGTTATAACATTCAGTAATAACATACAGTAATAACATATATTTATAACATACAATAATAACATACAGTAATAACATACAGTAATAACATACAATAATAACATAGTTATAACATTCAGTAATAACATACAGTAATAACATACAATGATAACATATAGTAATAACAAATAGTTATAACATTCAGTAATAACATATAGTAATAACATAAAGTAATAACATACAGTAATAACATATAGTTATAACATACAGTAATAACATACAATAATAACATACAGTATTAATATATAGTTATAACATACAGTAATAACATACAATAATAACATACAGTAATAACATACAGTAATAACATATAGTTATAACATACAGTAATAACATATAGTTATAACATACAGTAATAACATACAATAATAACACAATAGTAATATGTAGTAATAACACACAGTAATAAAACACAGTAATAACATCACTAGTAACATACAGTAATAACCAATAAAGTATCGTAAAGATGCCTGTCAGGGAGAGCCCAGGTCAGCCTGAGCGGGACACTGTTGACCGCTTGTCTTTGTAGGTGAATTGTACAATCGCCTTGTTGACTGTGGAGAGAGAAATCAAGAGAGTTTTTATTTTATTTATTATTTTTTTTTGGAGTCCGGTACTTTCTTCATGTGCTTGCCCGGTTTCCTCCGGGTTCTCCAGTTTCCTTCCATATTCCAAAGACATGCACATTAGACTAATCAGCTGTTCTAATTCGCTCATCAATAAATCATATGAATGGCCCTACAATGATCCGGTGAGCTTTTCAGGGTGTATCTCACCTTTGCCCAGTGATGACTAAGACATGCTCTAGAGTCCCGCCCCACCTCCCTACACACACACACACACACACACACACACACACACACACACACACACACACACGCACGCACACACACACACACACACACACACACACACACACACACACACACACACACACACACACACACACACACACACACACACACACACACACACACACAACCACCACCACCCCTACCCTCCGCGACGCTAATAGGATTAACCAGCTTTGGCAAATGAATGAATGATGAGCAGTGTACACTTTACTCTGACGTGAGTGTTCTCTGTAGTCCCGAGTGAGAATAACTCAGTTCTGCTCTAAAACTCGAACCCGAGATCATTTCAGGATTATTCAGACATAGAGGACCAGATTGAGGAAGACATATCCACGTTTCCATCGGCTACTGACCGCACACAAAGAAAAGGAATAGATTTGTCCAATGAAATGACCCAAAAGCATCCAATTAATCACATGTCATACGTAAATACTTCACCCGTGATGGAAATGGATGATGAATGAACAACTAAATGGCGGCTTTCTAATGTAACGCGACCAGCACTTTCGCCCTGATGCGCCACTCGGCCTCTGTCTCCTGAGCCTTGATTGATGAAGTGTTGTTACGAGAGATTTATCCATGCGAGGCAGAGTGTCCATAATGTATGAACATTCACACACACACACACACACACACACACACACACACGTGCACACACACACACACACACACACACACACACACACACACACTTGCTGAAAGCTGCAACTGTAGCTATAATGTGTGGACACATTTTGTTCGGGTCACCAGCTCGCACCTCTTTACCTGCTGTCGTCTCGTTTTCTTTCACCGTCTTTCATTTTAGCGATTACCCTGCCACCTAACCCACCCACACACACACACACACACACACACACACACACACACACACTCACACACACACACACACAGAGTCCTCCTGCATGTCATGTGACCAGGTTCTCCAGTAGCTAAGAGTTCTCCGCACGCTAAGCACATAAAGCCGTTTCTTTGGCCCAAAGCCACTGAAAAAAAAACCCAAAACAAAACAAAACAAAACAAAAAAAACATAAATGCTTCCTTGAACCCGACACGACTATAATTAAGTGTTGGAAAGCAGTGAGCAGGTCCCACAATTTGTAGTGCAGCAAATCATATTTTCCACCCGAGAGATATGGACATAACCAATGATTTAATACGAGGAATGTCATAATTATTTTCGGGGATCGGGTTGCTGCTAATGGGAGCATGCTTGAAAGCCCTAATTAGGTTTTTGTAGTCGACTGTCACCGGCGAGGGCGAGAGAGAGAAAAGAAAAGGTGGCTGAGGAAATAAAGTTCACAGCACCAGGGCCAAGGCTGTAATTTGAGCTTCGGCTCCAGGACGAGGCAAAATCACGATCGCTTGCACAGCAGCGAAACATGCAGAGAGTAATTGCGAGGTGTCGACCCACACCTTGTGAGTGCACGGATATGTGTGTGTGTGTGTGTGTGTGTGTGTGTGTGTGTGTGTGTGTGTGTGTGTGTGTGTGTGTGTGTGTGTGGAGGGGTGTTAGAGGGTGCATGATTACTGGGGTATCCTCTTGGTGAGACAAGTGTGGAGGAGAGGAAGAAAGGAAAAATAAAAACACAACAATTATAAAGTGAGTCATTCACACAGACATTCAGGTAATAACGACTTTGTGTAAAGACCTCGAGTAATAAGAGCAGTTGTATTAAAAAAAAAAAAAAAAAAAAAAAAAAAAAAAAAAACCCAAGATGTGTGTAATTTCCAATATTCACTCAGCGTGTTTATATTGATATATTATATTATATTTCACTGAGCAGCTGGCAGGAACTATACGTGGGATAATAATACCAGAAATGATGACAGAGTAACCAGTGGGAAGCATCCGCTACATGCCTGAAGCATGAGGACAGCTCTCTCTCTCTCTCTCTCTCTCTCTCTCTCTCTCTCTCTCTCTCTCTCTCTCTCTCTCTCTCTCTCTCTCTCTCTCTCTCTCTCTCTCTCTCTCTCTCTCTCTCTCTCTCTCTCTCTCTTTCTCTCTGTGTGTGTGTGAGAGAGAGTGAGAGAAAGAGAGAGAGTGAGGGGGAAGAAGGAGAGAGAGAGAGAGAGAGAGAGAGAGAGAGAGAGAGAGAGAGAGAGAGAGAGAGAGAGAGAGAGAGAGTGAGTTTTACACATAGTTCAGTGTCATATCTGCTACATTCATGATGATGATGATGATGATGATGATGATGATGATGATGATGATGATGATGATGATGATGATGATGATGGAAAAGTAAAATCTTGTCAGTATCACTCAGTAATATAAACAGTGTTTATTTCAGGGTGGAGTTTGCTGCAGTGTTGTATCTGAAAATCTCATCTAATTATATTGAGTATTTCTATAGCAACCCCAGTCCTTGGTTTTCAGTGAAACTGGTGCACGGGCGGAATTCGGAGTGTGAGTGTGAACCTGGTGAGATCTGACGTTAAAGCTTCACTTAAATCTCACACTTCAGGAATATTTCGCAAAATCCAGCGGTTGGAAAGTAAGATTACGATTAAAAAATCCCACCATGTTTCCGCTTCAAAATATATTGGCCACTCTGTATTGTTATCTTTTTTCTTGTCTTTTCTTTTCTTTTTGTTTGTGGGTTAATGTTCAAAAAATGGGTAGAAGATAAATATTCCGAAAAAATAAATAAAAAAAGTAAAAATAAAAGTTATGCAACTGGTTTCAAGGGATTTGTATGGTTTAGAAACAGTGGCACCGGAGAAAAGACAGGAGGCAGAGCTGGAGGTAGCGGAGATGAAAATGTTGAAGTTCTCTTTGGGAGTAACGAGGATGGATAGGATCAGGAATAAGGACATCAGAGGGACAGCACATGTAAGATGTTTTGGAGACAAAGTCAGAGAGACTCGATTTAAGATGGTTTGGACATGTACAGAGGAGGGATAGTGAGTATACAGGTAGTAGGATGCTGAGGTTGGAACTACCAGGCAGAAGGCCCAGAGGAAGACTAAAGAGGGGACATGAAGGACGTTCATGTAAGAGAAGAAGATGCAAAGGATAGGGTGAGATGGAGGCAGATGATTTGCTGTGGCGACCCCTGAAAGGAACAGCCGATAGGTAAAGAAGAAGATTTTCAAGTGATTAGATTTTTTTATTTATTTTTTTTATTGTTTATTTGTCTCGGCCCTGCGACGGCCTGGTAAGCTGTCAAGGGTGTGCTCTGCCCACACCCAGAGTCGGCTGTTACGATTAATCGGTTCCAGGAAATGAACTGAACTGAAATGGAAATCACAGTGCAGCCTATTAGTAAGTCACACCTTCATAGCTAATTATAGTCACATGCTACTTTATAATCGTACATAATATACCGTGTTTTTTGGACCATAAAGCGCAAAAGCCTTTGATTTTCAAAAAAAAAAAAAAAAAAAAGCTGACAGTGCACCTTATACACTGGTGCGCCTTACGTGTGGATGCAGCCTCAGCTCCATCTCACTGACACCGTGAAACCCAAGAGAAGTTTAGACTAATTTAGAGTCCACCATCATTCCGGTGGATTACCCAAAGAACGCCAATCGCTAGATATTGGTGTCAACAGGTCATAAGTTAGAGGGATCCGGGCTTTATGTCCAAATACGGGGGTAAAGCACCGCTACAGGTGTCCCCCTGAGACCTCGGGTTAGCCTTCTTGAATTTAAAGTTACACTGATACAGCGCCTTAAGAGTAATGACCACCGTTCTGTCATGAGCACAATACTAATGCATTGTGTCTTTAAGGGGGTGTGGCTTAAAGAAGGTCATGACCCAGTAAGAATTCTAATCTCCATCTCTATTGCTCTGACTCCATGTGCGAGAGAATGATAGATAATACAATATAATAATATAATGTAATATTAAAAAATAATAGAGGGATCCGGGCTTTATGTCGAACTCACTCAACTGAGAAACTCCGACACTGAAGATGAAGAATTTGATGTATTTGTGGAAGAGGAATGAACTGAAAAACTGAACAATGATGCGAGTTATTTGTGGGGGTTGAATCAACTTTGACTTATCTGACTTTCGTTTCACTTAATACGCCTTATAATCCGGCGCACCTTGTGCATGCGGGCAGATGCCGTGCGGTTGGCGTTCGCTGCTATTGCGCCTTATAATCCAGTGCGTCTTATGGCCCGGAAGCTTTGGTGACCTGGACGTGACATACAGGCTTCCAGAAGCAGTGTGTACAGCCTCGGGGTAACTTACGGATTAGAATAAATTGGAGTCACTTAAAATAATTTATAATCTCAGTAACGTACAACCATGTAGTAACTTGGCCTCAAAATAAATTAAACGTATCGTTGCGCAGTAATTACATCCCGTTGATGTGATAATCTGCTCATTCAGAACATTCAGATCATCAGCTGCTTCATTTTATCAACACATTAATGTTGCTGAGCCTCGACCGGTCCAACCGGAGCAACAGTGCCATGGAGATGATATGCCGTGATAAAGGATAAATTTTCCGTTATACCGCTGCACTGCTTAAAGCGCAAATTTCCGAAGTTAAAATGCGTTTTCGACAAAGAAGGCGGGAATCTGAAATGTGCATGAATGGAATGTTATCCTTTATTATCAGTGCATCTTACCAATGGCACCGGAATATAAATACAGATATAAATACTGCGTTGTAAAGAGAAGAAAGTGACAAACATATATGTGCAGTGGGAAATATAAATAAATAAATACATAAATAAATAAATAAAAACAGAAAAAGAAACTCCCACGTATGAATAGACCTCTGAGAGCTATAGTTCGTAAATATGGAAAGAAATTTAACTTCGGTGAAAAAATCTTCTGTGCAGAAGAGCGAGAGATTCCGTCCTCTCACATTATATCAAATCAAATCTGCCTGGAACATGTCGTGAAACATGAATCATTACTTCATGCCATTGGTTCATGCATGCATGTGTCTTGCTTTGAAATACTCGCCTTTGTGAAAGAATCGCGAGGACATGACGTCCTACGAATATCATACAAACCAGTGATTATCCCGCTACTGTAGAATTAACAATCACCGCTCAGACAATAATCACAACGGATAGGACTGTCTTTATTAAAACGGCTACTGTGTGTGTGTGTGTGGGGGGGGGTTTCTGGCCAAGGTGGGTCCAGTGCTACAGGGTTTCCCCAGATGTGCTCTTGTGCTTGGCTGATGTCCAGAAAAGGAGGACCATCCGACCCTCTCACAACACTTAGCAACAGAAACAAAAAGACACGACACCTTCCTGTCAACAAATAGCATGTAGACACCTTCCATAACAAAAACAAACACACACCACACACACACACACACACACACACACACACGCACGCACACACACACACACACCCACGCACGCTCGCATATCGCACGCACGCTGCACGCACGCACGCACGCACGCACACACACACACACACACACACACACACGCACACACACACACACACACACACACACACACACACACACACAGTGTTCATTAGCTTGTAGTGAAGTAAAAGCAGACATTAGGTCAGTGGGGAGGCTATGAGTAAGCAGAGAGTGTGTGTGTGTGTGTGTGTGTGTGTGTGTGTGTGTGTGTGTGTGTGTGTGTGTGTGTGTGTGTGTGTGTGTGTGTGTGTAAAGGTAAATGTATCACAGACTACTTATTAACTCAGCACAGAGTGTCACTATTATCTTCCATTTCCTGCTGTATTTATTTATAATTTTCATTGTACAGAGTTAGAACATTGTGCAGAGCTTAAACACACACACACACACACACACACACACACACACACACACACACACACACACACACACACACACACACACACACGTTCATCTAATTTTCAGTTTAAAAAAAATCAAATTTATATTTTAACATATTGATTTAACAGGGCAGTGGTGGTCTAGT
>CM045748.1:28827859-28830359 GCA_024760905.1 Plotosus lineatus | reverse complement strand
CCCCATCTTCTTTCAATAGCACTTTTTCCTCTCTGCTCTCTGTTTTTTTTAAAAGGCTACCATGGAATTAGCATGTGAATTGCTTGTATATCTTCTTTTATATGATGCACTGACAACACTGGCTTTTCACAGAAGGAGGAGGAGGAGGAGGAGGAGGAGGAGGAGGAGGAGGATGAGGAGGAGGGGGAGGAGAAAGATGCTCAGTTTCTCAGAAAGACAGAAAGCAAACTTTATTGCTCTCAAAAGTCTTGACTATGACAGTTTCAAGTTTAGATTTCAGGACAAGTTTCACCCCAATCTGATGTGTGTGTGTGTGTGTGTGTGTGTGTGTGTGTGTGTGTGTGTGTGTGTGTGTGTGTGTGTGTGTGTGTGTGTGTGTGTGTGTGTGTGTGTGATGTTGAAACTAAGGCTAAGTGAGCACATGACTGGATTAATCGCTGTTTCTCAGGTGAGGTTCAGTGCACTCTGAGCTGTTTGGAGGTTTGATTTAAAGGGTACCTGTGGTCAATTAGCACTACAAGCCCTTTAAAACAATCACAGATAACATCAGCAGATCCTTCCGGTAACACCAGTGCATGCATGATTTTAAAGTGCGTGCAAGTGTTACGACTTTGGTCATGTTCAGAGGCGGGTCTTCTTCCTGACTGGCTGTTTCAGCCTGCTAATGACACGAACTCGTCGGATTGGCTGGACGCACAAACAACAAGTGCAGAGATTACGGAAAACATGTATTTTTGTTTCTAAATGCACAGACGACAAGGATGCCGCGTAGACAAAACGTTGGCTGTGTACCTCATTTTGGATTCAACGTCCAGCAGCATCTCATATACTATACAATGCAACATCTCTTTGTCTCCAAAAGAGACGGTAACCCTGCACAACGTGTTAACGCCGCTGCTGGGGTGAAAGCAACAAACAGATGGGTTGGAAGGTTCAGCTCCACCGAAATTCACTGGATGAACTGAGCAGTTTTGTGCTTTTGATGGTCATTAATGTTAAATATGCATCTATCTCACTTAAATATATTACATATGCTAATTATGATGTAAAGACGACCAATATCGTCCAATACTCTTAAATCTCTCTCTCTCTCTCTCTCTCTCTCTCTCTCTCTCTCTCTCTCTCTCTCTCTCTCTCTCTCTTTCTTTCTCTCTCTCTCTCTCCTCCTTCCCCTCCATTTATATAACCTCTGAAAATGGTCTGAGACACAAGAATGGTGCACATACAGGTACCGTTGTTCTCAGGTTCCACGCAATAATGCAGTCATGCAGCAGTAAATATTATTGACAACTTTTTACAATGTTATAATAATAATAATAATAATAATAATAATAATAATAATAATAATAATAATAATAATAATAATAATAATGATGATGATGATGATGATGATGATGATGATGATGATGATGTTTTCAGTAAAAGACAGGTTCACATGGACTTCATAAGCTGCTAGGTCTTTCCCACACACACACACACACACACACACACACACACACACACACACACACACACACACACACACACACAGAGGCATGCCCTGTCTTTTCCTTGGTTGAGCGCTGTTATGACAAGTTTAATTGTACGCTGTCAGGTCGTTATATTTCCATGAAGTACACTCTGTGACAGAAGACTCATCAGCAGGAAGTGAGTTTACAGCTGTTCTCCTCCTTCTCCTCCTCACAATGCTCCATTCTCCACTGTAAACGAATCTCATCAAGATAGTTTGAGGGGATCCCCCCCCCCCCCCCCCCCACACACACACACCCACACACAGACAGACAGACAGACCGACAGAGCTCCTCCAACAAATAAATATCATCTGCATCACAAATTATGAGTTAGAAAAGCATCATGTTTCTTTGTGGTGTCTGAAAAAAATGAATATTAAAATGTTTCTCACACTGTCTCACACTGTCTCACAGTCACATGCTCAGAACGACTCACCTGACTCAGGTCTAATGAAATGATACATGACTTTATAGCTGTAGTGGAGTTTATGTTTGGACTTTCACACACACTTCAATTTGGATAAAATTTAAATTTTAAATACTTTTCTTGATCATTTGTGTCTTATTCATCTTTCAAAAAGATTTAGTCTAGTTTTATTTCTTTCGCTTTTTAAAACAAATGGTGCACATTTCTCTCAGAACAAAGAAAAAAATAATAATAATGAGGGGCAGTGATGGTCTAGTGGTATAGGGCGCTGGATCACTGATCCAAAGGTTGGGGGTTCGAGTCCCACTCTCCACAAGGTTGTCACTGCCCCCCCAGTGTAGCTAACTGGGTTATCAAAGGCGGGCCATGTGTGTCACTGTCTATGGTGAGAGGTTGATGTAAAAGAACCATTGCTGACTTTGGTAAAGAGGAGCTGCAAAGCCGTCAGCGTGTTTCTGTCCCTTGCTCAAGGGAAGGAAGGGCATCCGACGTAAAAACCTCTGCCAAATCAAACGTGCCAATCAGATGATTCGCTGTGGCGACTCCCGAGTAAAAGGGAAAA
>CM045748.1:28805359-28820359 GCA_024760905.1 Plotosus lineatus | reverse complement strand
ATATTTTAATTCCAATTATTAAATAATAGTTCATTTTAAATTATCTAACTTTTTTATGGAATTATATTGTCTGATATATTTATCATCATCATCAAAATACGAATACTTAAGGTTAAATTCTGAACCTAATCTAAATTTACAAGTTTATTCATGTGTCAATATTTTTACAACAGGTTGAAATCTTTGTTTAAGTGACTCCATGAAAATTTTGTAAACAATTGTAGCTAGAAATTTGTCTTGATTCCAAATTAGCAGTCAATTAAACATTGTTTATTTTTCCATCAAAATGTAATTACTGTACAGATAAGTAAATAATAACTAAACTCATCCATTCATTTTCTGAACCACTGAATCCTAAACAGGGTAATGTGGAGGCTGGTGCCCATCTCAGCCGACTCTGGGCGATGGCAGAGTACATCCTGGAAAGTTCACCAGGCCATCGCAGGGCAGAAACATGCTGATGGCTATGTAACCCACTCTTGACGAAAGTCAGCAATGGTTCTTTTGCATGAATCTCACAGTATAGACAGTGAGAGACATGACTGGCCTTTGATAACCCAGTTAGCTGCACTGGGGGTGGGTGGGTGGGGGGTGGAGGTGTTGTTCAACCCATTGAGAGTAGAGCTTGAGATCAGCGATCTAGCACCTCACCACCAGGCCATCATTGCCATTAACTGAACTAAACATGCAATTTTGAATAGTTTACTGTATGTTAAAGAAACACAGTAATATTTACTTCAAGTTATTGGAAAATTATATAAAACAATTTAATTAAGTTGGTCAAATAATGTTCAAAATAATGAAAATAATGGGAAAAAAGGATTGAAAACACTCTCATTGTTCTTACTCTCCTATTTCCACTGAAAGGCTATGTTGGCTTTAAATTAATAAATATTTATGGTTTATTATTAGCAGTACTTTATGCACTCGGCAATTGCCGAGTTAAAACAACCAGAATTTTTCTACAAAGTGTGAGCTATGTGATATGATTAACGTTTATTAGGTTCTTATCAAGGTTCTGCTTGGAACAGTGATAAGAGTCCTGATGTTTTAACAATCTACATCAAAAACATTTAGTGTTTTTGCTCAGAAATATAATAAAATGTCAACATCACACATCTGAACATTACAAATAACACAAAATATCAAGAATTCAGATGATGTCATCTCGGAGAAATCTGAGACTACTTAAAATGTGAGACATTAAAACTGAGCTTGTAAAAGGAATTCACACACCCCCATTATGAACCCATGTAATGTTCTTCCTCAGCTGCGAGTGTGTTATTAGGCTGTTGGATAAAAGGTGGCACTCTTTCTGTCCTGAACAGAGCTTTCTGGGTAAAAAGATGTGTGTGCATATTAAAAAGGGCCTGAAATATTTGTGCTGTCAGCGCTGGTCAAAGGCTCCTGCTTTCACACAGGAGCAGACAAAAGCAGGAGGCGGTGATCATCTGGGCCAGAGTGAGAGCGTGTGAGAAATAAATCAGTACAACACACACACACACACACACACACACACACACACACACACACACACACACACACACACACACACACACACACACAAAGATGTATGCAAGCCAGAGAAACAGAGTTGGGTCAATTCCAGAAAAGAGGGAACAAAGTCTGCACATAGATTAATATTTATTCTGTGGCACACAGAGTTCTGCACTGAACAGGGTACAATAACATCATAACTCTGACTTGACCCTCGTCATTTTTGGATCTGAAAATAATAAGGTGAAAGGGTCATACAGGCCGAACATTGATATATTACGCAACCATACACACACACACACACACACACACACACACACACACACACACACACACACACACACACACACACACACACACACTGTCAGTTCCAACAAACCATAAACAATTTTCCGCTTGATATCAAATATTAAACCAATTCACTAAATAAAACTGAATTCACACTAATCTCTGCATAACAGTGTAAACAGACCAGGTAGGTGGGAAATACCTTGGTGTGTGTGTGTGTGTGTGTGTGTGTGGGTGTGTGTGTGTGTGTGTGTGTGTGTGTGTGTGTGTGTGTGTGTGTGTGTAGTGTGTGGTGTGTGTGTGTGTGTGTGTGTGTGTGTGTGTGTGTTGGGGGCGGGTAAGTATGTAACAGCATGCATGCTTTGCCTCATCACTTTTCATGAGCAGAACGTGTAAAACATGCCATACCGAGTCTCACTCGACACATCTCTAATGTAAATGATATGGAGTTCAAACCCTGACATGCAGACATACTTCCATATGACACCTGACACGGCAGGTGATGAGGAAATCCACGCCTTCGTCTTGAAAAGGGTTGTTTTTTAATGCTAGATTTAATTGATAGGAAACTCACCAGACTCTGTCTGTCTCTCTCTCTCTCTCTCTCTCTCTCTCTCTCTCTCTCTCTCTCTCTCTCTCTCTCTTGCTCTGTGTGTGTGTGTGTGTGTGTGTGTGTGTGTGTATGTGTGCAATAACATGTAATTTACATATCTATCTACTTATTGCAATGCCAGCCCAGGCCAGTGGTGGCATGGTGGTAAAGTGCTGCATTACTGCTCTTAAGGTTGAGGGTTCAAGCCCAACTATCACCAGGTTGTCACTGCTGCCCAACCCCAGTGCATCAAACTGGGTTATCAAAGACCGGCCATGTCTCTCACTGTCTGTGTGTCCCCGAAACTCACAGTGGCTCAGAAAGTGAATGAGTAGTATTCTCAGAATTCCTTCGTCATTCATTTTCTGAACCGTTTAATCCCAATTTGGGTCACGGCAAGGCTGGCGTCCATATCAGTTGACTCTGTGTGAGGGCAGGGCAAACCATGGACTGCACGCCAAGCCATTGTTAGAGCCAACACACACACCTAGGGATGATTTGGAACAGTCAGTTAACCTACTGTACACGTTTTTGGATCGTGAGAGGAAACCGGAATACCAGGAGGAAAACAACACAAACAACAGGAGAACATATAAACTCCACATAGAAATGCCCGAACTGGGACTTGAACCCGGGACCTTTCTTGTTTTGAGTCGGACGTGCTGTTCTAAGAATTCACATAAAACGTTTTGGACGTGTTAACTGGATGGGTAGATGGATAGATGGATGAATGGATGGATGGATGAATGGATGGATGAATGGATGAGTAGATGGTTGAATGTGTGGACATTTGGACAGCTACATGGATGGATGGATGGACGGATGGGTAGATGATTGAATGTGTGGAGTTTGCATGTTTGCTTGTGAGGGTTTCCTCCGGGTACTCCGGTTTCCTCCCACAGTTCAAAAACGTGCCCAGTAGGTTAACTGTCTGTTCCAAATCACCCCTAGGTGTGAATGTGAGTATGAGTGGTTATGCGAGTGTTGGCCCTGTGCCAGCCTGGTGAGCTGTCCAGGGTGTACCTCTCCCTCGCCTAGAGTCGGCTGAGATGGGTGCCAGCTTCCCTACGACCCTAATTGAATGAATGAATTAAAAAGAAACGATTCTACAATAGTGTAATTGACATCATCAATGAACATAACCAATGATTCTTCATGGAATCGAATGTCTGGCATCGGTTATGAAAGCTCATTATATAAAAGTGGAATTTTACTGCAAACGTTTTAAAGGGAATTTAACAAAGCTAATCTGACTCTGTTCTTATGTGGAGGATGGAACGGGAAACACACGGTCCCACAGAGTTCTCCGTAAACGGAGCTCAAGTGCAGAACTCTGAACAGTAGTTGTAAAACACTTGGCTTGTGCTCACAGGGTAGTAATGGGAAGCCCTGGCAAAAAACGAAGTGTGAAAACCTATCAAATTGTCAGCCATGGCAGAAATAGCTGGCAGGATTAAGGACTAAAAACAACGGGGTCATTTTCCTCCACTGGAACAGAGAAGACTTTGTTTCTTTCTTTGTTTTGTACACAAGGAAGTGTGACGGTTTTATTGTAGGGAGAAAAGAATACGGTTGCAACATGCAATCGAGGTGTAAACTTTCATAATAAACCTTGAAATTAGCAGAATGCTGAAGTAATTTCCTGGAGCACTTCTTGAATATAGTTTGAGTCCATAAACTTAATGCGATTACAGTAATACTTGGACACCGTCACAGCCGAGAGTCGAGTCCAAAGAAAGAGGAAATGTTGTTATTTCAGTATTTTGAAATCTCATTCATTCATTTTCCAAGCCGTTTAATCCTGATTAGGGTCGCAGGGAGGCTGGTGCCTATCTCAGCTGCCTCTGGAGACGGTAGGGTACATCCATGACAGCTCGCCAGGCCATTGCAGGGCCGGTACACATACATTCAGTCATGCTCAGATTCACACCGAAGGGTGATTTATGGCAGTCAATCAGCCTATTGTTTTTTTTTTTTTTTTTTTTTTTTTTTTTTAGAGTGTAGGAGGAAACCCGGACAAGCAGGGGAACATGCAAACTACACACAGAAGCACCCGAGTCTGTGATTCGAACCCTTGCTGCTGTGAGGTGAACATGCTAACTATTGCGCCTATTTTGAAATGGTGTAAAATAATAATAATAATAATAATAATAATAATAATAATAATAATAATAATAAAATAAATAAAAAATAAGCACCACATTCTGACCAATCAGATTCAAGATCTCAAGGGCATCATGGGATACGGGACTTAAACGTGATACTAAATGACCTTTAACTTCAACACTTTTTACAATTTGTATAATGTAGATTTTTCAACAACAACAACAAAATTAAAAAAACCCAATAAATAAAAATTAAAACAAAAACTGTAGATTAATAGCTGGGGAAAAAAAAAAAAAAAAAAAAAAAAAAAAAAAACCATCCGGTATTTGAACAATGATGAATCATCAGAAACATAGTGCATATAAGACACGGTATATAAATTATAAATATTAAATGAAACACTTCAGACAATAGAGTGTGCAAAACTTCACCACATGTGGTATTAAAAGAAGATAAATAGAAAGCATTCACATTGTCTCTGCAAATTAGCTTTGATATTCCTTCTGCTTCAGGCACGATTTATAATAATTACCCTGATTGTGACCTTCTGGGACCTTCTTCAGCCTCCAGGCTTCAGACCATAAATTCATATGAGTGTAAAATTAACATGCCACAACGGGTTCGGCCACTTCCCGCTCTTTCATTCATCCCAAAAAGAAAGGAATGTAACGAACAGTGTAATTACCATGTGCAATAATAATCACCTCAAAGTTCATCTGGTGCCTGTGTTTCAAAAGGGAAATAAATTCAGGGGAACTTTATCAAATAACATGGAGAGTGGAGACACAGATTCTACACACGATGCGCACACACCGTTAGAAAAAAAAAATATATATATATATATATGGATTACTTTTTAATGTTTAATTGTCATTATAAGCATTTATATCATTGAATATGTATGTATTGATATTATATACACTTATACATTTACGTATTTACAGTCAGTGGGGTTGGGGGAGGTGATCATACTTCGCAGAATTCAGTGGTCACGGGGAGATCTCGGCCCAAATTAGCTATGGAAAGTGAGGGAACCTTGTATATATGTATACACACACACACACACACACACACACACACACACACACACACACACACACACACATATATATTCAGAGCCCATGACCTACTGAACCAACATTAGGATGTATTTACTGACAGAGATCTCAAAGCCCTTCTGTAAATCAGGATATGGGCGTATCCCAGTGTCTTACGTGTAAATATAAATCACAGTTATTGACTGTGCTGAGTGTGTGAAGGACACTGTGGCAGAGTGTGTACATGCTCTTCATTATGACTTGAAATGGATTGCATGGAGGTAGTTTTAGAGTAGTTTAAAACTATATGACGTATTTTCATGAACTAAACTGCATAAAATCGTAAAAATTTGGATATTCCAAATGAATTTTACATTATTTATATACATCACAATGTCATCTGCAAACATCAAAGTCCATGGAGATTCTTGTCTAACCTCGTCTGCCAGCCTGTCCATCACAATAGCAAATAAGAAGGGGCTCAGAGCTGACCCTTGATGCAGTCCCACCTCCAACTTGAACTCTTTTATATATATATTTTTGAATAACTTGAACTCTATTAAACAACTTTGAATATATTTTCCCCTGTAAAGCCTTAGAGACACATTTTAGAACTTATTAACTTAATTCATGTAAACCATCTGTTAAAAATGTTAAAATTCACAGTTTGCTTTTTTTCTTTTTTTTTTTTTTTTTTTTTCTGATTTGAACCACACCTGCCTTCACAGAATTTCTATTTTGATTTGATGGCTACCTGCCCACCAGTCAATCATTAGCCTCCAGTGATAGGCTAGTTTAACTAGCGTGTATTACTTCATTACCGCATGGTAACTGTGTAATCTCTGTATAAATTAGATTTCCCACAAGGTCTGAGTGGACTTCATAGTAATTGTGGAAAGTTCATGTTAACAATGTTTTGTCTCATGTCCATCTGGTTCCAGTTTACCTGTACATTGTTTGGATAATATTTGCAATGGCCTCCGGCTAGCTGGCTAAATCATTAGCATCAGTCATTAGCTCTCTCTCTCTCTCTCTCTCTCTCTCTCTCTCTCTCTGTATATATATATATATATATATATATATATATATATATATATATATATATATATATATATATATATATATATATATATATATCTTCTTTCTTCTTCTTCTTCTTCTTTTCTTTTCGGCTGTTCCCTTCAGGGGTCGCCACAGCAAGTGATCTGCCTCCGTCTCACCCTATCCTCTGCATCTTCTACTCTTACTCCAACGACCTTCATGTCCGCCTTCACCACATCCATATATATAAAAAATTTTATATAATGGGGGAATGACAGTGACAACAGGGTGATACTGGGGCCTTGACCTTGGCATCAGTAATCCAACACCCTACCACCGGGCCACCACTGAGATTTTATTGTATGATAAAACTCACAAATAAACTGGAATATGCTTGAATAGAAAGTTGAACATAACCTTAAAGGGTTAGATAGAGGAACTCATCAGGCTAAAGTAAGTGAAGGAGAAAGAGAAGCCAGCAATTCAATCTGTTCGCTGCTGTACGTCTGAGCGGAAAAGTTTAATATTGTTCAATCGGACTTGTTTCTATATAAGGCTCAGTAACTGTCTCAGTGTGAAGCCCTGATGAAATGGTGAATGTCTCATCACATGACCAAAACTCATTAAAATCTTTATAAAATGGAAGTGTGTGTGTGTGTGTGTGTGTGTGTGTGTGTGTGAGAGAGAGAGAGAGAGAGAGAGAGAGAGAGAGAGAGAGAGAGAGAGAGAGAGATAGGACATGTTTAACTGTGTGTAATTGGTTGGCTGAGAGGAGGGTTTGACTCAGAGGCAGGTGGGAGGCAATAGTTCTTTTTGATGGGATTATTTGCACTTTACAAACGAAAAAAAACACAATGTGCTTTGCTCTCTCTCTCTCTCTCTCTCTCTCTCTCTCTCTCTCTCTCTCTCTCTCTCACACACACACACACACACACACACACAAACACACACACACACACACACACACACACACACGTACACAGGAGCATAATTGCTTTGTCTCTGTAATTAAAGGTAAAGAGGCTTGACACATGCAGAGTCTATTCTGGAAGGAACCATCAGGAGAACTTTCAAACTGGGTGCAAAGAACCATTTTACAGAATCTCTCTCTCTCTCTCTCTCTCTCTCTCTCTCTCTCTCTTTCTCTCTATGTGAATGAAATTACAGAGTGTAATATTCTTGGCTAACCCTCGTTAGCGAGACACACACGTCTCCTGACAGAACACGGAGAGGTTTGTTCTTTTCTGTTTGACTTTTGCGTCGGTCACTAGAATAAAGGCTACAAACGATCCGTGGTGATGGAGCCTTCTTCATTCATTCATTTTCTAAGCCCCTTAATCCTAATTAAGCTCCTTGGGATGCTGGTGGCCATCACACCCTGGACAGTTTGTCAGACCATTGCAGGGCCACACTCATAACCTATGGGGGATTTTGATCAGTCAGTTAGTGTCCTGTGCATGCTTTTCTGGACTATTTGAGTTAACCTGAGTACGCGGAGGAAGCCCATGCAAACACTGCGAGAACATACGAACTTTACACAGAAACACCTGAGTGCGGTCTCGGCCTCAGGCCTTGCTTAGGTTTTTATTGTTTTTTTTTGTTTGTTTGTTTTTTAATACATGTTGATATTTCTGATCATAAAATAAGAACAGTCTCGAAAAGACAACGTACATCTATCCATCATTCCAGTCACATGATCAGAATAGGAACATTGGATGTGTGAGGTAGCAATGCGCAGCATAGGCATCAATAATAACGTAACATTAAATTAAACAAAATAAAGATGTAAATAAATTAAATTACTCATTAAATAAATGAAATAGAATAATGCGATTTTTTTTACATATTATTCTCAAACAAACAAACAAACAAACAAACAAACAAACAAACAAACAAACAAACAAACAAACAAACAAACAGAACCACTCTTGAAGCAATATCTTATTACTAGCTTACAATCACCATGACGACAACAGCAACAACAACAACAACAATATTACTACTACTGCTGCTGCTACAAATAATAATAATAATAATGATAATAATAATAATAATAATAATAATAATAATAATAATAATAATAATAATAATAATAATAATAACCACAACCATAGAAAATGTATTTATGAATTTATTTAATATTTAATTATTGAATTAATGGTGTTTGGTGCAGAAGGGTTCTTTGGTTTATGTTTTGTTAGTGCTGGATTTTATAACTGTTTATGTTCTCGACTTAATTAGCTGTTTCATCCCCAGTTTGCAATCAGGTGCCAAACATGTGTGTGTGTGTGTGTGTGTGTGTGTGTGTGTGTGTGTGTGTGTGTGTGAGGGAGAGAGAGAGAGAGAGAGAGAGAGAGAGAGAGAGACAGATGGATGGAGGGACATGAGTTTGCATGTAATCCCTGAGCTAACGTAATTTTCCTTTGAGTACTCTGGTTTTCCCCACAACCCAAATTGCTCCTGGATGTGAGTGAGAATGGTTTTTTAAGTTGACCCCCCTGATGGACTGTTTGGCAAGGACAGCCTCCATCCTCCATGTGACCGGTGGTCGGTGTGCACATACAAATGAATGAATGAGTGAGTGAGTGAATACATTTATTTTCTGAACTGCTTAATCCTAATTCGGGTCACGAGGAGGATGGTGCACATCTCAGCCGATTCGGGGCGAGGGCAGAGTACACCCTGGACAGCTCACCAGGCCATCGCAGGGAAGAAACACGCTGACGGCTATGCAGCTCCTCTTGATGAAAGTCAATAATGGTTCTTTTACATGAACCTCACACCATAGGCAGTGCGAGACATGGCCGGCCTTTGATAACCCAGTTAGAGAACTGGGGGGACAGCAGTCATGACCCGTTAAGACTGTGGGGCTTGAACCCACATCCTTAGGATCAGTGATCCAGCACCTTTACCACCAGGCCACCAATGCCCAGAGTGTTTGTATATCAATATTTAATTAATGCTGCTGTTTTCACAATGTGTGTGTGTGAGAGAGAGAGAGAGAGAGAGAGAGAGAGAGAGAGAGAGAGAGAGAGAGAGAGAGAGAGAGAGAGAGAGAGAGAGAGAGAGAGAGAGAGAATGTATAAACCCACCTCTCAATCATGATGTTGTGTTTTAAGCCTCTCAGGTTTCTGCTGGATTAAACCATGCACAGATATTTTGGATTCTTTAACATCATTCATCTGGAACACCCCCACACACACCCACACACACCCCCCCCACCCCCACACACACCCCCACACACTCATACTTCTATCCCTTGTTTCCCTCCAGACCATTATTCATACTTTGATTCAATAAGTTGGCATGTTGGGAATAATTCCTCGCTCATTAAACTGAAATGGTTTTCGGCGGTTTTAATAAATTGCAGGGCGAGTAATTAGTTTGTCACTGTGATGACAAAATTGTAAATGACTCGTCTATTGATCAGCACTGTTGCATATTCGCTTTGCATAATCGATATGGTAAATGAGCGCGGCTCTCATTAGGCGAAAAATTACTGTGCGCTTAACGCGACTGATGGAAGCAGTGCATCACCGGATATCACACACAGCAGCATTGAGCAGGCTTATTGAAGAGAATTCCCGAGAGAGAGATCAGTCCACTCGAAAATGACAAGTTTTGATGGAAAACACACACACACACACACACACACACACACACACACACACACACACAAAAAAAAAAAAAAAAAAAACAAACAAAAAAAAAAACTAATTTGTCATTTTTGGTCAATACTGCATGAGCAAAGAATTATTGTTAATAATATTAGCATACAGCACAGTCTTTTTTGTGGGCCGGTGGTGTAGCGGTTAGCGTGCTGCGCTCATGATCAGGAGTTGTGTGGTCTAACTGGGATTTGTACTAAGACCCCTGGGGAAGGTCTTAACCACAAGTGTGCCTCTGTTCATCCAGCAGTATAAATGGTCCCAGTAAAATGTACTGGGACGGTAACATACAATGGACTAGCGCCCCATCCAGGTGGAGTTGAACTCCTGATCGCTTCACGCTACAGAAACCTGGGATAAACACCAGTCTGATAAACCACTAAGGCTCGGATGGAAAAAAAGCCCAAAGGACTTTACCTAACATCACAGTATTGGTAATCAGAACTGGTTAATACCTCATGGAACAGAGTGATCTGATTGGCTGACTATCTCAGGATGGTTAGCGATGGTTGAATAAGGCAAAATATTTCATTTCATGTTCTGTAACCACTTAATCCTAATTTGCGTGCAGGAAGGCTGGCAGCCATCCCAGCCGACTCTGGGTGAGGGCAGAGTACACCCTGGACAGCTTGTCAGGCCATCAAGGGGCAGAAACATGCTGATGGCGATGGGGCTATTCTTGTCAAAAGTGAGCAATGGCTGTTTTATATGAACCTCCCACCATAGACAGTGAGAGACATGGTCGGCCTTCGATAACCAGCCTGTTGACAATGGGGCTTGAACCCTCAACGTTGGGATCAGTAATCCAGCACCTTTACCACCAGGCCACCACTGCCTTTGGGCAAAGCATGATCATTATCTGATGACAATGATGCAAAACCAAGAATTATTTGATGGCTTTCTGATTGGTGGAAAGTCTTCAAAAAAAGTCTTGTTATGTTTCTATAAACCAAATTATTACATCATTGCCACTGGAGACGTTGACCAATTATTAGACATCTGATGTGCTCAACATAGTGTACTTTGAATATATATTTAAATGAATAATTAAACAATGATAGAATTGAGCTTTCATATAATTGTTCAGTGCCCTGTGATGGCCTGGCGAGCTGTACAGGGTGTACTCTGCCCTCACCCGGAGCCAGTTGGGATGGGCGCCAGCCTCCCCGCAACCCTAATTAGAATTAAGTGGTTACAGAAAATAAACTGATGATGAACAAACAAACACAAAGTAAAAAGCCCATTCTGGGTCAAATCTCATATTTTGATATGATGCCAGACTTGCTGACCCTGCATTCATAAATACACTCACAATTATATATTACACGACTATGGAGCTCTTTGCGGGTTTGTATTTGTTGAGTGATCAAAATAAAGCCGTCTCATCCCACCTCACAGTGTGGGGCCGATGGTGTAGTGGTTAGGATTCATGATCGAGAGGTTGTGTGTTCGAATCCCAGTTCGACCCCCACTGTGCTAAGACCCCTGGGCAAAGTCTCAACCACAAACGTCCATCTGTTCACCCAGCAGTATAAATGGGGACCAGTAAAAATATACTGGGAAGGTAACCGGCGATGGACTCGCGTCCCATCCAGGAGGACTTGAACTCCTGGTCACTTCACGCTACAGAAACCCGGGATAAGCACCGGTCCGATAAGCCACTAGGCTCGGGAGTAAAAACCCAACAGATTTTACCTGCCTGTCCTACATACCACATTAATTGCATGTCCAATCCTTCAGCTCCCACATAATGGATGGATGCACTGCAGATCGGGAGCAGTGGGATTGCTCAAACTCGTCCGTAGCGCTGCGGAATAGCGACGGGAAAATCCGACCCGAAGAACACGAGTTCAGTTCTTGGTGACCTCAGTATAACCTGCCTGATATAATACACACTGCTTCGGGTTATTCCCCAGGGATATGCGGCGCAGATGGACTGGTGAATTATTTATTAGTTTACAATGAAGTGTATTGAAAGATGGTTCAGTATCTGTGTAGCGTTTAGACCACTTCTAAAACATAATCAAGCAAAAATAAATAAATAAATAAACAAATCAGAGTAAAAAGTTCCTTAATATTCATTCATTCATTTTCTGAACCACTTAATCCTAATTAGGGTCACGTGGAGGCTGGTGCCCACTTCAGCCGACTCCGGGCGAAGGCGGGGTACTCCTTGGACAGCATGCCAGGTCATCACAGGGCCAACAGCCACACAACCATTCACATCTATTGGAGATTTGGATCAGCCAGTTATCCTAGTGTGCATGTTTTTGGACTGTGGGAGGAAACAGGAGAATCAGGAGGAAACCCACACAAGCACGGGGAGAACATGCAAACTCCAAACAGTAACGCCCAGGCTAGGAACTGAACCCAGAACCTTCTTACTGTGAGGCGGACGTGGCCACCACTATCCCACCCTCTTGCTTAATATTTATGACTCCAATTGTTTGTTTAATTGTTTGTTTGTTTGTTTTTTTTTATATCTCCGGGAGGGGCAAAAGCATGCACACGCCCTCTGCGTGACATGCAGTGCTCTTTTTAAACTCTGGCACATGCGTATTTGGGGGCGGATCTAACACACTCTGAGGGAAAGCGTAATACACCCCTCAACAAACGAGCTCACAGACGCCAGTGATTGGCTGGCGATCACTGCGAGTCACAGGGAAGTGAACGTATGCCGTCCCGCCCTCCTTCCCGAGAGAGAGCTCGGAAAATTAGCTCCCATGGACTCCCAGCCAAGGACGGCTATGGCGTGAAACCGGATTCAAACTTGCAGTCTCTTTGTTAGCAATCAAGCACTTCGTCGATGTGCCAGTCGAGAGCCTGTGACGCAAATCATTTTTACGCGGAACTTTTAAAGAAATTAAGAACTTCTTATCGATCGACAAAGTTTTAAATATTTCGACACAATAATGAATAAAAACACTGAGATAGAAACTCTTTGATCTTACTGAACAGCTTTACCCTAATTAGAGTCAAGGAGAGGCTGGTACCCAATTCTGCCAACTCTGGACAAGGGCGGGGTACACCCTGGACAGCTCACCAGGCCACGCAGGGCAGAAAAGCAATGAAGGCTATGGCAGCTACTCTTTAGCTTTGTGATGGAACCCCCGATCCCGGGTATTTCCCTCTTCTGCCCAATTTTATAGACAATAGAATACAATGGAAATGTCAAACATTACTTCAACTGCTGCTGCTGCTGCTGCTGTGTGTACATGGAATTATAATTTATTCATTCATTTTCTGAACCACTTCATCCAAATTAGGGTTGTGGAGAGGCTGGCGCCCATCCGAGTCGACTCTGGGTGAGGGCAGAGTACACCCTGGACGGCTAGCCAGGCCATTGCAGGGCGGCAACACATGCTGACAGCCATGCAGCTCGTCTTGTTGAAAGTCAGCAATGGTTCCTTTACATGAACCGCCCACCACAGACAGGCAGAGACACGGCCGGCCTTTGATAACCCAGTTAGCTGCCCTGCGCAGGGGCGGGGAGGAAGGGGGGGGGGGGGGGGGGGCTGTTAAATTATTATTCAGGTAAAATAGATGTTATTTTCATCAGCTCAAAGCTGGTTTTACAATGATTAGCAACAAATGCCAACAAACAGATGAATAGATGTGATAAAATACAGAATACGGAGGAATACCGGAACAAACTAAAGGATAAAACAACCATAAACAAAACATTTTCCTGAACAAGAAAAACATGAATACTGCTGCCGTTACACAAACCATGCTAATGCGCTATGGAAATTTAGCTCATTATTGCCCATTAATGGTACCATGCTCCCTGCCTGATGCTGCAACTGCTTCCAGTCCAATAAATCCAACTTTTCTGCAGTGGCGAAAAAAAAAAAATGCCCCACCAGGAAAAAACAACAAAAAAAACCAACAAAAAAAAAAATAAAATAAAATATAAATATATATATATATATATATATATATATATAAATATATATATATATATATATATATATACAGGGATCCCTTACTACTTCACGCTTCACTTGAGTTCATCACATTATTATTATTATTACTTTTTAAAATATTCATTGATTTAAGGAAGAATACGGAAAAAGGTGAAGGGAAATGCCGCAAAACAAGGACAATCATGCAAAAAAAAAAAACAAAAAACAAACAAACAAACAAAAACAAAAAACAACCCAAAACCCCTCAACAAAACTACTTACATTTTTATGTGAGGCGCGCGTCTGTATGTGTGTGTTTGTATTTTATTTACGTCTTATGCATTATTTTTGAATGTTTAATTGTTATTATAAGCATTTATAGCATTGAATATGTATTTATTGATATTATATACACATATGCATGTAGTTATATGTCTGTCAGGGGGGGTCGATCCTACTTCGTTTAAATCGGCAGTCACGGGGGGGTTCTTGGTGCCAATTAGCCGCGGAAAGTGAGGGATCACTGTATATTTATAATCACATGAGGACGTGAAATGTTCAGCTGTGTGTGGTGTGGATTCTTGGGCAGCTTCTTTACCTTGGTCTTAATGTTGTGTGTACGGCATAACCGCCAGCAGCGAGCTTTACCTCTGAGCATGACACGGAAAGAAAGAGGAAAAGCGAGATTAAGTACGAGTGAGAGAAATGAATATACACACAACCTAAAGAGAAGGGGCTCGGGAAGTAGGAGGGTGAGTCTGGGGGTAGGAGGGAAGCCAAATGTTTGCTTCTCTGTGCTCTCATTACAAACTCTGGAGGTTTTCCACTTTTAGGTATTAAAGGGGGGGGGGGGGGGGGAGAGAGAG
>CM045748.1:28792859-28795359 GCA_024760905.1 Plotosus lineatus | reverse complement strand
CGAATAATAAAGTACATTAACATATCCATGTGCATATATCCTACACACACACACACAGTGTATATATATAAATAACCGTATACTGCAACTAACTGGGTTATCAAAGGCCGGCCGTGTCTTTCACTGTCTGTGATGTGAGGTTCATGTAAAAGAACCATTGCTGACTTTTGACAAGAGTAGCTGCATAGCCGTCAGTGTGTTTCTGTCCTGCGATGGCCTGGCGAGACATCCAGGGTGTATTATGCCCTCATCCAGAGTCAGCTAAGGTGGGTACCAGCATCACTGTGACCCTAATTAGGATCAAGCAATTCAGAAAATGAATGAATTATATACACATGAATTACATACACACACCTATGTATCAGTATTGCACTGTGCAGGAAGTTGGTCTTCTTCTTCTTCTTTTGATGTTTATTCAGTTAATGTGTATGACGTGATGGTAGTGGTGGTGGTGATGGTGATGTAATGGTGGTGGTGGTGGTGGTGGTGGTGGTGGTGATGGTGGTTGTGATGGTGGTGGTGATGATGGGGATGGTACTGGTGGTGGTTATGGTGGTGGTGGTGGTGGTGGTGGTGCTGATGGTGATGATGGTGCTGATGGTAATGGTGGTGGTGGTGGTGGTGGTGGTGGTGGTGATGGTGGTTGTGATGGTGGTGGTGATGATGGGGATGGTACTGGTGGTGGTTATGGTGGTGGTGGTGGTGGTGGTGCTGATGGTGATGATGGTGCTGATGGTAATGGTGGTGGTTGTGGTGGTGGTGGTGATGGTGATGATGGTGCTGATGGTAATGGTGGTGGTTGTGGTGGTGGTGGTGATGGTGGTGGTGGTGGTGATGGGGATAGTAATGGTGGTGGTTGTGGTGGTGGTGGTGGTGGTGATGATGGTGATGGTGATGGTGATGATGGTGCTGATGGTAATGGTGGTGGTGGTGATGGTGGTGGTGGTGGTGATGGGGATAGTAATGGTGGTGGTTGTGGTGATGATGGTGATGGTGATGGTGATGATGGTGCTGATGGTAATGGTGGTGGTGGTGGAGGAGGTGGTAGTGATGGTGGTAATGATTACACGATTAACAGCTTGAGGGTAAAAGCTGTTCTTGAGTTTGTAAGTTTTTGTTTTTAGTGTCCTGCAGTGTTTCCGCAGGGGAGTAGGGGAGAACATGGGGTGTCCAGGGTGTGTGGGGCTCCTGATAATTCCACTGGCAAACACACACTTTTCACAGTTTAGTATTTAAATAACAATTAAATACTGAACTACAGACTCGAGCTGAGGGTGAAGCTGATTGGACTGATTGCACTCCTCGCTTTATTGACTAAAACAGCTGTTTATTCATTACTTTCTTCAAAAAAATAAGTTAAACAAGAAGTGTGGGTGAGGGGTGTGTGGTGGTGGTGGTGGTGGTGGTGGTGTGGGGGGTCATAAACATTATATAAACATTTTCAATACCATTTTTGTAATTTCATAAAGTTGACCTGCCTATGTACATGCACTTATTAAAAGCAGTTTTAACCGATTTACATCAGAATTCAGTTCCAGTGACATCAGTTTTTTTTTTTTTTTTTTTTTTTTCACCCCCCCTCCTCTCCCCTCAAAAAAAAGAAAAAAAAAAGGAAAAAAAAGTTTGGCCTAATTCAACTTTGGCAGGTGATTTCTAAAGAAACGTTTTATTCATTAAAAATAAAAAATGACTCCACCAAGATCAGAGATTGGTGTCTTTGGAACAGGATACAAATTCCACGTTGCTTTTATATCATTAAAAAAAAAAAAAAAAAAAAAAAAAAAAAAAAAAAAAACAATGTATCCGTTAATTGTAATGAATGTAATTGTGAAAGTTGACTATCAGACACACAGAGTTCTTCTTCTGTTCTTCTCACGCAGTCTTCAGGATACCGGCCCCAAACCAACTTTACTCATCCATTCTGGTCCTGAATAGCCTGCTCGTATCCAGCTTTTGGAAAATACTGCCCTCGTCCCCTGATCCAACCCCCCGCCCAACGCATTATACCAGCTGCCACCCGACACTCATCTTCTTCCCTTTTATTCATCCATTCATTTTTCTACCATTTTGTTTTTTCTTTGTTTTTTTTTTTTTTGTTTTTTTCTTTTTTTTTTTTTGGTCCAATAGAACCACATGGACGTTTAGAATCAAAGTCTTTCAACTCAGTCACGGTTCGTCAGAGAGCCACCAAACTTTACTTCACAGTTCAGCCCGAATCACACAACACATCCGTCCATCAGTTTTTCCATCCTGACACATTTTCAAACAGAAATACATATTGTATTGAAGATGTAGTCTGAAGAAAAGAGAGAACTTTTACAGCTTTATTTACAAAAAAAAAAATAATAATAATAATAAAAAAAAAAAAAAAGAAAAAAAAGAAAAGGTAGTATACATTTCAGTAAACATGCAGTTTGATGATAAATATATTAATATCTCATCTGAGAAAATCTGTAATGGCGGAACTTTTCTCACTCGAGTGACAGAAAAAAAATAAGTT
>CM045748.1:28767859-28787859 GCA_024760905.1 Plotosus lineatus | reverse complement strand
TTTTTTGCAGAATTGGACTTGTTTTGTCATAATTGGCTTTAATTTTTCTCTGATTTTCCTTAATTTCCTCATTTCTTTTTATTTTTCAATGAATATTTTTGAATATGCACCGAAGCCACAGGAACTGAAGTGCAAAGGAGTGAAGGCATATATACATACATATATATATATATATATATATATATATATATATATATATATATATATATATATATATATATATATATATATATATATATGCCGTGTTCTGTGTAGTCTACAGGTCCTCCCCTTTCTTAAGTGTCCCCCAGTCCAAGCACATGCAAATTAGACTGAGTAGATATTCTGAATGGTTGTGTTGGCTGGCCTGTGATGATCTCGAGAACGGTTTAGAGTGTGAGCTCCGGCCTCCCTGCAACCCAAAGGAGGGATAAATAAGTTGGGAGAATAAAATGAAGTGAAATAATGAAGCAATTGATGGCATTCCAATCCAACTTTGCATGGGTGGTGTGTGTGTGTGTGTGTGTGTGTGTGTGTGTGTGTGTGTGTGTGTGTGTGTGTGTGTGTGTGTGTGTGTGTGTGTGTGTACGTGCATGCATGCATGTGTGTGTGCGTGTGTGCATGCGTGCGTATGTATGTAATGATGTGAAGCAAAATGTGTTTTGGATTTAAAACCCTACCCACAAAAACCCTCAAACATTTTTTTTTTTTCATTTGAATTTAATTCTCTCAATGTCTTCACAAATTTAAACCTGTATGATTTAATTTTTGGGGGTGGGGGTTTAATGTTTGCTCCCAAGCACAACCCATACTTTATGGATGATAACATGGCTCCTTATTGACACGAAGGCTAAAAGGATTGACAGTTTGCCCTTTTATCACTGATTCCCGTGGTGAATGAACGAGACGGTCGCTTGATCGACCAATAAAGGACTTTAGAAGGAAGAGTAGGAGAAAGAGAGCTGCGGGAAAGAATGAAAGAAATGAGAGGGATGAAGGAATAAAAGGTGGGCGTGAAAAGAGGGGTCATGAGTGGCAGTCCGTCTGAAGAGTTTCTACATCTTTGCAAAGAGCCATGACATCATCAGGTATTGAAGTGTACATGGGGATAGAGACGTGTGTGTGTGTGTGTGTGTGTGTGTGTGTGTGTGTGTGTGTGTGTGTGTGTGTGTGTGTGTGTCTGTGTGTTTTCTTTTAGGTTCACCATTTTTTGTTTGTTTTTTAGAAACTCATTATCATGCTTGCTGTGTTTTCCTCTATAACACTAATTCAGATCTGTTGATATAATAATCACATTTTGTACTGCACTCCCTCCATCGCTCGCTCCACCCATTCAAAGAATGAATTCTCTGCAATGTCCACTCTTCATAACACACGGTTCATGTTATGGATGTTGCATCAGCTCTTGAACCTCACGATAAACATCTACCAGTTCCTGGAATGTGTACTGTCTATTTTCTGAAAATATCATTAAATCATTAAAACGAGCTTCTGGTTGAAGAGATTATCCGTTTATTTTTAAATTATTTCCTTTCGGTCTGAATTATGATGATTCATTCACTTTCCTGGATGCTACGTTGAACAGATTCGAGTCAGCCTTGTTAAACGTAACGAGCCCCAGATCGCTTGCATCTCTGAGGTCACACCATGATTGACTACGAACATTTGGGGAATTCTAGGAATTTTCCACTGCCCGTGTTAAACACCGAGACCTTGAGCAGCTATGAAATCATCGACCACCTCGGTTAATAAACTTCTGATATCGCTTGGGTTCTGTAGATACGGGCAGAAAGACAGTGGGGCGGGTAATTAAAATGCCTTCCGTCTCCTTCCCACAATCAGTGGAACAAAGAATACACCATTTTTCTTCACTCAAATTGCGTCTTTCCCGCTCCCGCCCCTTTTGTTATAGGTAAATACTGACTCATGTTTACTTAGTAATGAACACTTTTTTTTTTTTTTTTTTTTTTTTTTTTTTTTTATCAGCTTTACATGGAAAAACAATTTGGCCTTGAATGCTGAATGTTTATGTTTGATCAGCGTGTATGAAAGGCTTCATTTAGAGTGGTTCAGATGAAACTGACCTGGTCACGGTCGATAAGGAAAAACGGACATCAATATGGAGCCGCATGTAAAAACAAGACAAGAATTCGCACCATGTGATCTTCTCACACCCTCCTCACACACATACGACTTTAAATGGAAAGATCTGCACGGGGATGAGACTCAGACTGTTTTCTCTTCATGCCACTGGGCTTATGCTATAGCACTGTTAGCAGGAGAGGCTGGTGCCTTTTTCAGCTGACTCTGGGCGAGAGCCGAGTATACCTTGGACGGCTCGCCAGGCCATCACGGGACAGAAACAGGCTGATGGCTATGCAGCTCTTCTTGTTGAAAGTCAGCAATGGTTCTTTTACATGACCCTCACACCATAGACAGTGAGACACATGGCCGGCCTTTGATAACCCATTTAGTGCACTGGGGAGAGGAGAGGGGGGGGGGGTACAACCTGTTGAGAGGGGGACATGAACACCCGACCTTAGGATCAGTGAGCCAACACCTTTACCACCAGGCCACCACTGTCCTGCACTCCAGCTATTTTGAGATTTATTATAAACTACATTTTATACACAGCGCCCTCTTTTTTTGTTTAATTTTCAAAACATAGGGGGTAACCATAGACGAATGGCTAGAGAGGTGGGGTTTGGGATAGAAAGATTTGATTCCTGAACCCGCAGGTAACATGTAGGTCTCAGAGGAAGACGGCAGCATCTTTCCTTCCTCCACCTTTATAACTGAAGTGCCGTTGAGCAACGTACCTAAACCTCGACTGCACCAGCATTGTGTGGCAGCCCACTGTTTGTGTGTGTGTGTGTGTGTGTGTGTGTGTGTGTGTGTGTGTGTGAGAGAGAGAGCGAGAGAGAGAGAGAGAGAGAGAGAGAGAGAGAGAGAGAGAGAGAGAGAGAGAGAAAATTTTGGATGTGTTAAATGCAGAGCCAAAATTTCGCTTGTGGAATTATTAACGCATTTCAAAATAGAAAGGAAAAGGTATATGATTACTCACGTAATCATTTGTTGACCTTATAAAAATAAGTATACACTCTTAGGATTCTGCTAAAAGATAATAAATATCTGTAATTGTTCTGTAATTTGTGTTTTCATTCATATTACAACTCTCTTTGCTGAACTGAGTATGCATGGTAGATTGTGCCGATCTGAGCAGATAGTTAATTCATCTCTGTGTATGAGACTTGCACCCATGCTATATATATATATATACTCAGTCTGTAGTTTGTAAACAAAGAATGCACCATCATTACGTCAGCATTCTAAACTCAAAATTTGACTTTTTTTTGGGGGGACTTAAAATCGAAAAAAAAAAAAAAACGTAAAATGGATGAACATAAGTCGGGGAGCGTCTGTAAACACTATTTATAGTCGTGTGTGGGGCACTTTCTTCCTATATGGGGCATCACAGAAAACAATTGAGAAGCACTGCACAAGGCATTCTCAGAGCACGGAGGACTACACGCGGAAGTATACGAGGCTAATCGTCCCGGAAAAGCCATTTCCCCAGCGGAGCTCGTAAATCAAAATTTTGCTGGTTGGATGGGGCAGATTTTTGGTGGATCGAAGCTCGTATCATGGAAAATTCGTTATAAAAGACACTCATAATCAAGGAACCAGTGTATATGTGATATTTTCAGTGGCAGGAAGAGTACAGTACACAACCAAATACTGACTGAACTAGTTTATAGAAAAAAGAAAAGAAAAGAAGAAAAATAATTGTGAAAGATTTCAGCAGGTAAAGATATTAAAAGTACATTTTAAATATATATTGAGATATAGAGAAAATTGTTTCGGGGGCAGTAGCAGAATGATCAAGCACCTGCATTGCCGTGGTGGTTCATATCATATCATATCATATCGTATCATTGGAGATGCCTCAAATAATTGAACAAACAATCTGTCAAGGTTACAGTAGAATATACACAACATGTGTTTTTAATTTGAGCAACAGGAATGCATTTCCATTTAAAGCTCGACTTCAGTCACACACAGGTTTTAATCCAACATCCGCTTGGGGTAGCAGAAACGTCTCCGGATGTAACACGTGCTCTTTACACAACAAATGGCACGCCGACATATAACCAATCAGGACGAGCCGACATCTCCGCGCACCTGTCAAACATTACACATCAATTCAGAAGGAACTCAGAGGTTTTTGGTTGGCTTTGGAGGTAGAGAGGCGGAACTCATTGATCACTTACTCATCTGCTGAACCAATTAGTATAGTATGGGATACTGAGCCTATTTCAGCCAACATCAGACAAAGGCAGGGTACACCCAAAGCAGCTCGTCAGACTACTGCAGCTCTGGAACAGATATACACGCACACAAACAACCATTCACACACACACACACACACACACACACACACACAAAACCAATCAAATTCACAGATCGAGGCCATGTGGAACAGAAAATTAGTATTATGTGTACTGCATGTCCTTGGACTGTGGGATGAAACCAGAGCACCCTGAGGAAATCCGGGAAGAACACGTAAAATTGTCTAAATTTTTATTTGTCTCATTTTGCTTTATAATTCCACAGGAAGAGCATTATGGTCTCTGTATCCCGTGTATATATTTGAGAACCAGAGATAAAGTTAGATGTCTGTATTTACTCAGTAAAACATTCACTCAAGCCGGCTGAAGGAAACCTCGAAATCTGCTCCTCTTCTGTGTGGACTAAAATGAGTCAAAGGTCATGGAAGACAAGGGTATTGTGGCAATAGGTTGTTGTATATATCACCATTAACAGGAGCATTTTGGTCTTGTTAGACCGCTGGCCGAAATATGGCCAGGGGGTCGCGGCCGCATCCGTATCAGCTGCTACTGAAAAGAGATTGGATTCATCATTGCAGCTAATAATTGGTGCAACTGGCCCAAGGCATGCTGGGGTCAAAGGGTAAGGATCCATTGAGTTAGAAAACACACACACACACACACACACACACACACACACACACACACACACACACACACACACACACACTGGATGACAGGAGAAAGTGACACTCATTGTTTATGTGGAATAATAGAAGGAGAAGGGATATGGCAAAAATAATCTGAAATACAGTATATATTTTAATGTTGATATTAAATAAATATTTTTGATGCCTCAGTGTTAATGACACCTGAAGCAAAGGTAAAACACTGTACATGCGCTTAGAATGGGTGCTCAATTAAAATTCTCTGATTAGATAGTTAGCAGCACGGTGGCGTTCTGGGCATCACATCCACCTCGCAGCAAGAAGGTCACGGGTTCGAGTCCTGGGCTGAGGTGCTTTGGTATGGAGTCTATATATTCCACGTGGGGCAGCACAGTTGTGTAGTGGTTAGCACGTCCACCTTTCAGCAAGGAGGTCCTGGGTTCGTTTCCCAGCCTGCGTAATTCTATGTGGGGTTTGCATGTTCTCCCGGTTCTTGTGTGGGTTTCCTCTGGGTTCTCCGGTTTCCTCATACAGTCCAAAAACATGTACAGTAGGTTAATTGGCCGCTCCAAATCAGCCCTAGGTGTGAGTGTGAATGATTGTGTGAGTGTTGGCCCTGCAATGGTCTCGCAAGCTGTTCAGGGTGTACAGTACCCTCACCCGGCGATGGCTGAGATGGGTGCCAGCTTTCCTAGGTCCCTAATTAGGATTAAGCGGTTCAGAAAATGAATAAATGAATACTCTGCGCGTGCCTGTGTGGGTTTCGTCAGGGTGCTCTGGATGTACACTCTCTGGAGAGAGTGAGTGAGTGAGAGAGTGAGTGAGTAAAGAGAGTGAGTGAGTCAGAGAATGAGTGAGCGAGTGAGTGAGTGAGTAAAGTGAGTGAGAGAGTGAGTGAGTAAAGTCAGTGAGAGAGTGAGTGAGTAAAGTGAGTGAGAGAGTGAGTGAGAGAGTGAGTGAGTGAGTGAGTAAAGTGAATGAGTGAGAGAGTGAAAGAGTGAGTGAGTAAAGTGAATGAGTGAGAGAGTGAGTGAGGGAGTGAGTAAAGTGAGTGAGTGAGTAAAGTGAGTGAGTGAGTGAGAGAGAGAGTGAGTGAGTAAAGTGAGTGAGTAAAGTGAATGAGTGAGAGAGTGAGTGAGTGAGTAAAGTGAGTGAGTGAGTAAGTGAGTGAGTGAGAGAGTGAGTGAGTGAATGAGTGAGTGAGTGAGTAAAGTGAGTGAGTGAGAGAGAGAGCGAGTGAGTGAGTAAAGTGAGTGAGTGAGAGAGTGAGTGAGTAAAGTAAATGAGTGAGTAAAGTGAGTGAGTGAGTAAGTGAGTGAGTGAGAGAGTGAGTGAGTGAATGAGTGAGTGAGTGAGTAAAGTGAGTGAGTGAGTTGAGTGAGGGAGTGAGCGAGTGAGTGAGTAAAGTGAGTGAGTGAGTAAAGTGAGTGAGTGAGTAAAGTGAGTGAGTGAGGGAGTGAGTGAGTGAGTGAGTGAGGGAGTGAGTGAGTGAGAGAGTGAGTGAGACAACTGAGATAAAAATCTGGTCTCAGACGTGGATATTTATTTAGTATTAATTCTTGTTGATTATTAAAAATTAAAGATAAATGTTTAGTAAAAACTAAAAAGCAGAAATGGCTAAAATTCGGTTTAATTTCCTAAAATATTCAGTAAAGTCCCGTTTACCTCCGTTATTGATCCTTTAACTTGAATGCATTAACACGATATAATATAATGTTGATCATCAATAATGAGCATCTAAGCCCCTCCCCTCAGCTCTTCTACAGTTTTCAAAAGCTGTGTTTTGACCTTTGACCTCTGACTCAGGTGAAATGGCTCAAGAGGCTGAGTCCCTGATAAGTGAGCCGGGATGTACCGTCGGTACGGAAGAGAGAAAAGATGTGAGTATAAATCAGAAGGTTTACTTTAACCGCCGTGAATATGACGAGAAAGCTCTAATTAAACAATTACAAATTAAATTAAATTATACACAGCGGCACGGCGGCGCAGCGGTTAGCAAGAAGGTCTCCGGCTTTGATTCCTGAGCTCGGTGCGTTTCTGTGTGGAGTTCACATTCACTCCATGTGCTAGTGTGGGTTTCCTCCGGGTAGTCCGGTTTTCTCCCACACGCTAAAAGAAATAAACGGGCAAAATTGGCTGTTTCAAATTCCCCCGCGACACTAATTAGGATTAAGCGGTTCAGAAAATGAATAAATGGATGCATCTCCATTCAACCACGCCCACACAACACCCTCTACATCCATGTAGACCATCCCACGCCCTTATTGATTTCCTATGGCGCCCATTAATGGTTTGAAGAATGTAGTGGGGATGTGGCTGAGTGTCATTGGGGTTTAAATCGGCACCTTGTGACCAATCGCTCTCGAACCGATCAGAATCAGTGTCGCTGCTCGCTAACCTGTCGTCTTTAATTAAACCATAAAAATAGTGCAGATGGGAAAATTTGACACTGAAATTGCATCAGCGCTCCAGAACTGAGCTGGACCATGTGGGGACAGAGTGTCAACGCTTACAGTTACACATGAGTCTTCTTCTTCTTCTTCTTTCGGCCGTTCTCTTTCCGGGGTCACCACAGCAAATCATCTGCCTCCAGCTTCACGGAAGGTATATTAATGATTCACATGTTTGATTTGGCGTAGATTTTTAGGTCGGATGCCCTTCCTGACACATTCCTCAGCAAGGGGCGGAAACACGCCGACAGCTATGCGGCTCCTCTTTACGAAAGTCAGCAATGGTTTGGACAATGGACGGCCTTTCATAATCCAGTTAGCTGCACCGGGGAAGGGGGGGGGGGGGGGGGGGTAGTGACAACCTTGTGGAGAGTGGGACTCGAACCCAATAACCTGAGGATCAGCGATCTAGCGCCCTATACCACCAGGCCACCACCGCCCGGCCTTACAGTCATACATGAGTATCTTCTGAAAAGCAACATCAAAGCTGCTTTGAGAAATGAGCTAATCTGATGTCAGAAAAAAAAGGAAAAAAAAAAAGTGCTACTCCTCGGAAGCGATGTGTCACGCCGCCCGCTTCATTAAGTGACTCTGTAGAACGAACACAACTCTTTCTGTGAGAAACTCCTGCAGCTCATAATCCCCGTGTGAAAAATCGATCGTGCAACAACTCCACATGTCGTCTAATGCCATCCAGCAGAGGCACCTGAGTGATCTGAGACATGTCTCTCTCTCTCTCTCTCTCTCTCTCTCTCTCTCTCTCTCTGTGTGTGTGTGTGTGTGTGTGTGTGTGTGTGTGTGTGTGTGTGTGTGTGTGTGTGTGTGTGTCTAGGTTTTTCTCCCTAAAGTCCTCAAAGCTGAAGAGGAACTAAAAGAGCTTGTGCGCTCCTCAGGAGTGGGAAGGGTTGGCTCTCTGTCTGTGTGTGTGTGTGTGTGTGTGTGTGTGTGTGTGTGTATGTGAGTGTGTGTGTGTGAGTGTGTGTGTTATGGGAACGAGAGTGACAGTCCTAAGACTGCTGTATCTATCTCGAAGATGGCGATAAAGATCTGAAGATTCTGAAGGTGAACTGCATGACGGTTTCGAGAGAGAGAGAGAGAGAGAGAGAGAGAGAGAGAGAGAGAGAGACCTACACAGCGGTCTCATGCTGTCTGATAAAGAAAACAAACGGTTATGGCCTCCTGAAAAATGAGTTCAGTTTCTCACACTGGAGATCCACTTCCACCGCGGGAGGTTTTCTCATATCCTCATGCAGTAATCTTTTAACCTGCCATCTTACCCTGGTCGCAGTGGATCGGGAGTCTATCCTGGGAACAGTAGTGATGAAGTGGGAATACACTCTAACTGGGACACGAGAAGATGACCAGGGCGCTACATACACTCATACATTCACATACAGGTACGTAACAGTATGTCTTTGGAATGGGCGGTGGTGGTCTGGTGGTAAAGGGCGCTGGATCGCTGATCTTAACGTTGGGGATTCAAGTCCCACTCTCCACAAGGTTGTCACTGCCCCCCCTTCCCCCCGGGCAGCTAATTGGGTTATCAAAGGCCGTCCAGCCATGTCTCTCACTGTCTTTGGTTTGGGGTTGATGTAAAAGAACCGTTGCTGACTTTCGTACAGAGGAGCTGCATAGCTGTCAGCGTGTTTCTGCCCCTTGCTAAAGGGGTGTGTCAGGAAGGGCATCCGACGTTAAAACCTACGCCAAGTCAAATCTACGAATCAAATGATTCACTGTGGCGACCCCTGGAAAACGGAAAAAAGCTGAAAAGGAAAAGAACAAGTACGTCTTCGGAATGTAATAGTAGAGGACCTGGAGGAAACCATGCCACGAACCTGGGCCTAGGTCGAACCAAGGACTCGTGTTAGCACAAGCAGGGTCGGGGATTATAGAGTCGGTCCATTTGTTGTTGATCTCCCAAACTGAACAGAAAGCATTTGTTCTTTCATTCATTTTCTGAACCACTTCATTCTAATCAGGGTCATGGGGAGGCTGGCACCTTCCCATCTCACCCGACTCCAGGTGAAGGTAGGGTACACCTTGAGCAGCTCACCAGACCATTGCAAAGCCGATACTCACCCACAACCATACATACCCCAAGCAAGGGCGTAGGCTGCGGGGAGGTGCACAGGGTGCACCCCCCCCCCCCCCCCACAGCAGGGGTTGAGTTCCACTGGACAAGAAATGATGTGTATTCACAATCTTATAAATAAACTTAATGACTGTTATTGAAGAGAAAGTCGGAGATAAGTTCCGCATGACTCGAGTCAGGAAGTCAACCGGAAGTTAACGTATAACGGGCACTGCGCATGTGCACGCCCGAGCTGACCAATCAACAATCAGCAACAAGCACGTACCTACTTTCACCTACCTCACATATTATCAGTAAGCAGTAATAGCTGAACACTGTCAATCAAACAAAGTGCGAGTGTGAGAATAAAGCACAGTTTGTTAGTCCCGCCTCCGGCTCCTGCACATGTGTCAGAACACAAACATTGACGCACAGAGAATGAATGAATAAAATAATTATAATCCATCCAGCCTGGATCTGCAGCCTCATGCTCAGTACTTTTATAAAATTAATAGTATGTTTTTGTGCTGTAAATATGTATTAATATTTGTTTGTGCCTTTGAATAGATAAATAACTTTAGCTCAATTTGTAAATGTATTTCGCACATGTACTTGCAGATGTAGTTTGAAATATATTTGAGAATGTTTTTGGTTGAACTATAATATTTGATTCGTCTTCTGCGAGTAATAGATGAATCGTCTTCTGCTGAAAAACTGTGCGTGTTGATGGCGTGAGATTCCGTGTTGTTTATATCATATAATATGCTGTGACATGCATGCACTATATTCTATGTGGTACTTTGTATAAACTCAGTGACGTCACGGTAACTTTGTGTAGGCGGGCACTTAGCGATGGCGCTTTTGGGTCGATAACTTATACGACAAGCACATTAAACAAAAGCGCTGTGTGTGCAATGGTTTATTTATCATATAAAATTTAAACCACAATCGCTTCAATAAACTATACTTAAACTACCGACAACTTATTTAGTCGGCGTTTCATTTCCCCTTTAAGGCTGACGCATATAGCCCTTGGGACTTGAGTTCCAGTCAACCAAGATGTGCCCCCCCCCCCACACACACACACACACGGTCAGACCAGACTACACCCTTGCCGAGGGGTGATTTGAAACCACCAGTCAACCTGTGCACATGTTTTTAGTCTGCAGGAGGACACTATAGTACCTGGAGGAAACCCACGCAATCATGCAAACTCCACCCAGACACGCCCCAAGTCTGGGACCCTCTTCCTCTGAGAAGGACGTACTGACAACCGCTCCACCTGTATACATATATGTATGCAAAGTAATAAATAATACTGTTTATTAAATTCCCACGCAAAGGATGGTTCTCGCCAACAGAAGCTTGACCTTTGCACCTCCTCCTGATCCGCAGATAGAAGTCAAGGTTCTATGTATTTCACCAAACACTCATCCAATCGTGCTTCATTCTCAACATCTTAGAACGAAGGGTGACGCGAGACAGCTTTGACAGAGAATGATAGTCGAGGTACAAAGTGTGAGAGACGGACAGAGACATAAGACAGAGATGAGAGACGGTAAAGATGAGTCCCCGCCCATCTGAAAAGGAAGAGCTGTATGTTACAACAGTGTAAATAAAGGCGGGTGGCCCTCGGCTTCTCCAGCTGAACAAAGAGATGATGTCACCAACACGAACACACACACACACACACACACACACACACACACACATACACACACACACACACACACACACACACACACACACACACACACACAGAGCACAAGAGAGAGAGAGAGAGAGTCTAAACCACCATTGGCTACATCATGTCTGGACACAATTATATTTCCCGGTAAAGGCTTTCGGACTTGATGATGTTCAAATTTGCTTTATTTTGAGAAATAATTGTAGAAAGTGAAGTTCTGTCCTAATTAGAAATTCCAGAATCAATAGTACTAATATAATTAATAATATCTATTACTGCCTTGTGATGGCCTGGCGAGCTGTCCAGGGTGTACCCCACCCTCGCCCAGAGTCGCCTGACATGGGCGTCAACCTCCCCATGACTCTAAATAGGATCAAGCGGTTCAGAAAATGAATGAATGAATATCCATTAATCATCTGCTCATATCCCATAGGTTCAAGCTGCTCACTGGCCAATCAAATTAACTTCTCAATGACCTCAATCACTCTCATTCTCATAATGATGGAGAACAAATTCATTCCTTCATTCATTCATTTTCTGAACCGCTTGATCCTATTTAGGATCATGGGGAGGCTGATGCCCATCTCAGCCGAATTTGGACAAGGGCAGAGTACACCGTGAACAGCTCGCTAAGCAATCGCAGGACAGAAACACGCTGGCGGCTATGCAGCTACTCTTTACAAATGGTCGGCCTTTGATAACCCAGTTAGGTGCACTGGGGGGGACAGCAGTGACAACCTGTTGATAGTGGGACTTGAACCCGTAACCTTAGGATCAGTGCTACAGCGCCTTTACCATCAGGCTACCACTGCCTGGGTAGAGAACACGTTTATGTACTATTTAATTAATTTAGTTTTAATAGAAAACAGAAATAAACAAACAAATGTTGTCAACAAGCTGCGTAATTCCATAGTAGTGGTTTACACATCATGCTCACAGCAAGGACATCCTATGTTTAATTCCCAGGTGTTTCTGCCTGTGTGTGTGTGTGTGTGTGTGTGTGTGTGTGTGTGTGTGTTTCCTGGGTGCTTTGGTTTCCTCCCACTGTCCAAAACCATGCTCAGTGGGCGGACTGGCTGTTCCAAATCACCCCTGGATGTGGGAGTGAATGTGACTTGTTCTATGAGTGTTGACCCCGCAATGACCTTGCTGATCAAGGTTACCCCACTTTCACCCAGAGTCGGCTGAGACAGGCACGAGCCTCCCCATGACCCGAATTAACATTAAGAAGCTTGGAAAATAAATGAATTCCTGAGATAATGTTGTTTACTGTCATTTATATCTCATAAAGTACTTAATATGTTACTGGGGGTGTACATACGTTAGCACTTGTGCGAGACAAAGAGAATTCAAACCAGGCTCTGATGCTGACTCTGACTCTGTACTGCCACTCAACTAATATGTTGGGATTAAATCTTTGTTATATAAAGTGATTGTATTTCATTGATTTTTTTTTTTTTTTAATCCTGTACATGCATGTAAGGAGAGATGAACTCTCTGACCGTTGTGTATTTGTCGTATACGACTGACCTTTGAGATAGCTAACTCGACTTCACGGAGTTCTGTTATTGTCCGGCACCTATTCCACTCACACACGGTCCAAAGTACAGGGGAAAAAAATTAAAACAAATTACAAAGTGCAAATAAAATGGAAAATATCCTTATTAATAATTAGCGAGCCGACCCACACGTGGCCTTGATGCTAACGAGATAAAACAAAGTTATTCAGTGACCCAATGCAGAGGTGTATTGGCTGAGCATGACCAACACAAACACTGTCCATAAAATATGCATAGTAAACAAAAATGAGGGAACAAAATGTGCAAGCTTGTGGAAATGTGGATATTTCCCTATTACAACCGTTCACTGAATACCCTGATCGCCTGTCTGAGTCATGTGACCTTGAAAAACAACAACAACAAACAAAAAGAGAGAACATCAAGATCTTTTGAACAGTAGACTGAGTAAGGTATATATAAATTGACGCAATGATGCAAACGTAATCATTCACTTGAGGGCAAATCAAAAGGAATTTTTATTATAATTGCAATTATTTTATTTCTGACGCACACACACACACACACACACACACATATATATATATATATATATATATATATATATATATATATATATATATATATATATATATATATATATATATATATATATATATATATATATATGTATGTATATATATATATATATATATATATATATATATATATATATATATATATATATATATATATATATATATATATATATATATATATATATATATATATATATATATATATATATATATATATATATATATATATATATATATATATATATATATATATATATATATATATATATATATATATATATATATGTATGTATGTATGTATATATATATATATATATATATATATATATATATATATATATATATATATATATATATATATATATATATATATATATATATATATATATATATATATATATATATATATATATATATATATATATATATATATATATATATATATATATATATATATATATATATATATATATATATATATATATATATATATATATCTTCTTGTGGGGTAGTGGTGGTCTAGTGGTATAGGGCGCTGGATCGCTGATCCAAAGGTTGGGGGTTCGAGTCCCACTTTCCACAAGGTTGTCACTGTCCTCCCCAGTGCAGCTAACTGGGTTATCAAAGGCGGGCCATGTCTGTCACTGTCTATGGTGTGAGGCATGTAAAATAACCATTGCTGACTTTGGTAAAGAGTAGCTGCAAAGCCGTCAGCGTGTTTCTGTCCCTTGCTAAAAAGGGTTGTGACAGGAAGGGCATCTGACATAAATAAACCTCTGCCAAATCAAATGTGTGGATCAAGATGATTTGCTGTGGCGACTCCCGAGTAAAAGGGAAAAAGCCAAAAGGAAGACAGACAGACATTCATATATCTTCTTCTTTTCCTTTCGGCTTTTCCCTTCAGGGGTCGCCACAGCGAATCATCTATATACATTTATATGTACAGTGGTACTTTGGTTCTCAAACTTAATTTGTTCGATGAAAATGGCTGTTCGAATTCCAATTTGTTCGAATTCTGAATCCGCTTTTCCCATTACAAATAATGTAAATGGTCTTCATCCGTTCCGTTGTATGGAAAACAGACGTTAATGCACCGTAACTCATACCATAGGTCCTCAAATTAAGTGAAAAAAATATTGAATACAGTACATTATGTTATGTTTTGTGTCGTGAGAGACTTTTTAACTTTTCTGTGGGTTTTATTTTAGTGTTGTGGTCTCTCAGAAAAGAGTTGCGCATTGAAATGCACTTTGGAGAGGGGCGTGGCTCGAACACGCGGGATGAAGTGCTAAACACGCACATTTAATCACAGGGTATGAAGACTAACAGCGCTCTGGTGCTAGAAGACTGTCCCTCTTGATCTCTCAGCTCTGTGCTCAAGCAGTTCAAGCTTTAGTCTGATTTCCACATTTCATCCATGTAAACGGCTGTGCTTTATTGTTCACAGGGAAGACACTAGTGCACTAGAGCACTAGAAGTAATAACTAGAGCACTAGAACACTAGAAACCTGTGAACAATAAAGCACAACCCGTTTTCATAGATGAGTGTGTTAGAATCATGCCCCTCTCCAATGCGCAACTCTTTTCTGAGACCATAATACACTAAAATGAAAACCACAGAAAAGTTAAATTATAAGAACAATAAAGATAAGAATTTTACCCTTTTTTGAAAAGTCTTCATTTCATAACCTTACGGAAGTGGCTCATGACCTCATCATTAAATGTGTTCACAGTGCTGCTAGCACTTTAGCTTAGCTTTAGCGCTTTTTCTTAGCTTAGCTTACATACATACATACATCCTCTTCAGCTTTGTTAAGGAGGTTATGCCTATAAATCGATCTGTGGGTTTTCTGTTCGGTACTCTAAATCGTATTTGTTGCTGGAAGTGATATATGGCGTTACTGATTAGATAGCTTTAGTTCTTTAACCCTAGCTTTAGCTTTAGTACTGTATCAACAACCTCCGGGTTTCCCCACGAAAGATTTTAGGGTGATACATAGTATCAACAACTTCCGGACTTTCCCAGGACAGCTTTATTGGGGTGATACATAAAGCACCGGACTGATGAGCCACTAGGCTTGGGTCTAAAAGCCCAAACAGATCTTACATAGTATCAACAACTTCCGGACTTCCGGAAGTTTCTTTTCCTCCCTCTTGGTCTCTTTTTTCTTGAACATTTTTCGAGTTCGACTTCCAAATTTTGTTCGACTTCCAAAGCAAAAAAAATTTCAGATTGTTTTATTTGAATTCCGATTTGTTAGACCTCTAAAGCTTTCGAGAACCGAGGCACCACTGTACCACCTATAATAATAATAATAATAATAATAATAATAATAATAATAATAATAATGATAATAATAATAATAATAATAATAATAATAATAATAATAATGATAATAATAATAATAATAATAATAATAATAATTTTCTTGGAGGTTTTATTTAGATTTTTTTAACATCCATAAAGACATAAATTTGAAAAGTTTGTGAATCCCTAATGTTCATATTTGGAAATCGTGGAGTTTATGTTTTTCAAGAGCAAGTCTTCAAGATCACATGGCCCCATCCTTATTTTTTCAAAACCCTAAAACCTTAATAGGATTTTCAGGTGCCCAACCCCCCACACACACACACACACACACACACACACACACCCCACACACACACACACACATCTATAAGTTCTACTTCCTGGACATGAAGAGCTTGCATGTCTTCTCACCGCAATATTACTGTGTGTGTGTGTGTGTGTGTGTGTGTGTGTGTGTGTGTGTGTGTGTGTGTTTAAATTATCCATTAGGTCAGCAGTGCTCATGCTTGTCTGTGTACATTTCCCATGACTTCACTGTGATAAATGTTAGTAAAATGTGTTAAGTGCTCTCCACATGCACATCGTGTACAGTACAGTTGCACAACTCGGTGCACATTCCTTTCTGTTTTATTCTGACATTTCAAGAACAAAACGTTACCTGTTCAAGAGATCGCTTGATTCTTATAAGGACACGGAATTGGCTTTCATGGCGCATAGATAATAAATAAAATATAAGCATGATGCATTAAGAAATAGTGAATCCATTATATGTTAGGTATATTGGGCTACATTGTGCTAAAAGTTGGTGTGTGTGTGTGTGTGTGTGTGTGTGTGTGTGTGTGGGTGGGTGGGTCCTCTCTTCAGTAGAGCTGCTTCATAAGATGACTGGACCTGGATGTTCCCTCTTTTCAAAACTCAGTAAATTTCTTGACCATTTATTTCTACTAGAGTTATGGGCAGGCTGGAACCCATCTCAACCACACTGAATTGGTATGTACTGAATAGCTTGCCAAACCATCACAGAACAACACACACACACACACACACACACACACACACACACACACACACACACACACACACACACACACACACACACACACACCACCATTCCCACTGACACTAGGAGAAAACCAATGAGCCTAATGTGCATGTCTTTGGACTGTGGGAGGAAACCGGAATGTAAAGAGGAAGCTCCACACAGAAACAACTGAACCTGAGCTTCAAACCCATGACCTGAAACCCTCAGAGTCATAATAAATCTAAATAAAATTATTTTAACTAAATGAATATACATCCAGTGCAATAACTGGGTTATCAAAGGCCGGCCATGTCTCTCACTGTCTATGGTGTGAGGTTCATGTAAAAGAACCATTGCTAACTTTCAAGAAGAGGAGTGCATAGCCGTCAGCGCATTTCTGCCCTGCGATGGTCTGGTGAGCTGTCCAGGGTGTACTCTTCCCTTGCTCAGAGTCAGCTGAGATGGGCGCCAGTATCCCTCTGACCCGAATTTGGATAAAGCGTTTCAGAAAATGAATGAATGAATAAATAAATATATTAAGCACCCTGCCAGACTGCCCCCATCTTACACACACACACACACACACACACACACACACACACACACACACACACACACACTTAACTGAATGCATGTCTTGTCTCATTACTCAGTCTCGGTGTTTAACACCTGCTGCATGTAGTGTACACTCCCCTCAGTGTCCTCCCACACTCACTTCTTCCCTACCTCAATCCTCCTTACATCTCTCTCTCTCTCTCTCTCTCGCTCTCTCTTACACACACACACACACACACACACACACACACACACACACACACACACACACACACACATACACAAACTTGCACAAATAGAACCCGCAACACCAAACAAAACAACATCAACAACCTACCCCCACCCCCACTTCCATCTCCACCCCCACCCCACCCCCGCAGTTCCATGAGTAGCACAAATTCAATTACGCTCTCAATGTAGGCTGCATGAATACGTGAATATACGCCGAGAAAAACAGAGTGAACAAGCAAAAAGGACACAAAGTGAACGGCGGACTGTGCGTCTCATTCCCGGTGCCAAATTTTGATTAGCTCTCCTCAGTTATTAATCTTATTGTCACAAACCTCACCGCAAAGAATAGAAACGTCTCAGTCCCTTTAACCTCTTTTCTCAAACTTTTTTTTTCTTTCATCTCACCCGGCAGACTTCACTTCGCAGCTGTATTTTGAATCAAACCAAAAGATCCATAGAGAACCACACAGCCATTTCTTTTTCTTTCTTTTTTTTTTTTTGACCAGTACACCCTCCCCTCCCTTCGCCTTTTCTCTTCTCCAGCTCATGGATCACTGGGTAGCTTAGGAATACAGGCCTCCATACAAAAGCTGCAGCTGACATGTGGACCTTAATGGCAATAATGGCCATTTTTAAGCCCAATCAATCACATTTAGTGGACGTCTCCATTTTTTAGTGCCTGAAAAGGTATAAATAATAATGATGATTCGGGGAAAAAAAAAAAAAAAAAAAAACGTGGGGAGGGGAAGAGAAAAGAAAGCTTGAGGAAGAGCTGGGGTGAGGAGAGAAAAGCAGCTCTGTAAATATTTTAACTGCTTATTAAGATTTGGAGGGCACTACAAAGGGAGCATCTGTGAAGTAGGGAGCATGCTGAAAAGGAAACGATCCAGATGGTTCCGGGGAAATCCGACCCGCAGATGGAAAAAGGAGTAAAAGCTTTATTTATTCATTTATTTATCTCTACATTTATTGTCATTTCTAAAGTTGCATGTTGTATCACGGACTCTAGAGATCTCCTCTCACTCTCTCTCTCTCTCTCTCTCTCTCTCTCTCTCTCTGAGTGAGTGTGTGTGTGTGTCTGAACCCTTGAAGATTGTGTAAATTGATTCCCAGGTCTCTCAGGCTTGTGACGGGAGGCCAGGATTCTCCTTGCAGCCCATAAAGTGTGCACTGAATACCCTCGTTTGTTTATCTTCGCCAGACTCGGATGGTCCTGTGTCTCTTCGTTCTCGTCTTTTACGAGCCGCTGCGGCCTACGGTGTGCTCTGCAGACACGCAAACATCCAGGGAGGGCCGATCTATTCTCAGGGTTGGAGGACGTACAGCGAGCCGGTGGAGTAAATAGGCTTCGCGCTCTACTCAGGTTGCTGCACTATCACCGCAACTATAATATATATATATATATATATATATATATATATATATATATATATATATATATATATATATACAGTGATCCCTCGTTACTTCGTGCTTCAGTTCCTGCAGCTTCAGTGCATTGTGGGTTTGTCATTTAAAAATAAAAATATATAAGGAAATTAAGAAAAAATAGGGAAAAGTTAAAGAAAATGCCACAAAACAAGGCTAACTATGCAAATAAACAAAAAAAAAAAAAAAAAAAAAACAACAACAAAAAAAAACATACAATAACAGAAAAACAACCCCAAACCTCCCAACAAAACTACTTACATTTTTATGTGAGGTGAGCAGCTGTGTGTGTGTGTGTGTGTGTGTGTGTGTGTGTGTGTTTATATTTTATTTACATATTATGCATTACTTTTGAATGTTTAATTGTAATTATAAACATTTATAGTGTTGAATATGGATTTACTGTATTGATATTATATACAATGGCACGGTGGCATAGTGGTTAGCACGTCCGCCTCACAGCAAGAAGACCTGGGTTTGATTCCTGGGCGTTTCTGTGTGGTGTTTGCATGTTCTCCCCATGCTTGCATGGGTTTCCTCCGGGTGCTCCAGTTTCCTCCCACAATCCAAAGACATGCACAGTAGGTAACCAGGGTGTTATCCTTCATGGTGGGCCACCAATGGTTGTCCTATGACTCAGGCACTAGAAAGATAGATACATATTATATACACATGTATGCACGTATACGTCAGTCAGGGGGGTTGATCCTACTTCGCGGAACTCAGCAGTCTCAGGGGGGGTCTCAGTCCCCTTTAACTAGATATATATCTATATATAGTGGTACCTGGGTTCTCGAACTTAATCCATCCCAGAAGGCTGTTCGAATTCCAAATCCGCTTTTCCCATTACAAATAATGTAAACGGTTTTAATCTGCTCCAAGACGCTAGAAAACTACCTTGTTTGAACATAATGTTATTTCATAATGTCATTTATATATCAAATAGTACATTAAATGTGAAACAACACGACAGACACACAAAATTCTTAATAGATTAATTTTTTTTGTGTCTTTTTTGGTTATTTTTTGTTTATTTTCGAACCAGCCTCGACTTGCTTTAAAGTGGAACCCTTCGGGATTCGAGCTCGGGTCTTTTTCACCAAATCATCGTAGATTTCACGAGCTTTGCAGCGGCTCACAGCCTCGCTAACGCTATCTCCTGCTAACTGCTGCTTG
>CM045748.1:28760359-28762859 GCA_024760905.1 Plotosus lineatus | reverse complement strand
GCTCTAGTCCAGATGCCCACCATCACAAAGCAGCTGGTCATGGAGCTGATTCATTTAGGATTCAACTAATCAAGTCAATTTTATTATCATTTTATCGATATACTCTGCCACCCCCACACACCCCTCCCCCAAAATAAATAAATAAATAAATACAATTATTAAATAAATCCTGTCTCACTCTCTAGCATTTTTTGTCAAGTCTACTTGGCCTTGATCACAGCATGTAATCTCCAAGGCGTTGTTGACCCGGTTGGTCCGGTCGAGGCTCAGCAACATTAATGTGGTAATAAAATGAAGCAGCTGATGATCTGAATGTTGCGAATGTGCGGTTGATCACATCATTGTACTTTTTCTTCCCTGATGGCTCGGATATAAAATGGGGACTCGAATAATGAAAGAGTTGTTCAGGGAGCACGAGGAATCATTTTCACATAAGTATTGGCTCCCCCCAGAGTCCTGACCTTAACCTGAATGAAAGTTTCACGGGTGTGCTGGAGAAGACTTTATGGAGCGGTTCAGTTTTTCTCTCATCAATTCCTGATGTCGGTGAGAAATGAACCCTACACTAGATGGAAAAAATACAGTATTATATTGCGGAAGTGTGTTGAATCGATACAACAGCATGACGATTGCATGCTGTAAACAAGGCTCAACAGTGGACAACAACATATCCGTGTGTGAGACCTTTTCTTTTTTTTTTCTTTGCCAGGCAGTGTATATTTTAAAAGTTGTAGAACACCAAACAACCATGTTGGTAATTTTGATTTCTGAAGGAACATCAGTGGCCCCAAACCCATTTGTCTTCTTCTGGAACTTAAAAATTAGACTCCTGATATATTGTATTTTTATTAATGTATTTACAAAAACCTTATTTGTGCCACTTTTCATGATTAAGAGATTAAATTTTAAAATTTTTGTTGACAAACAGGTCATCAGTACACAACATACTCCAGGAGCATTGTAGAAATGTTACAATCAGAAGATAATAACTGTCACTATATTTACTAATTAACTTGACCTCATGGCTCGCACTCCAAGGGACGTACCTACAACCACCATTTCACCATTTCTACCACCATTTCACTTTTGCGCACCATGGAATAGAAAGCTGCAGACAATTGTGGCCTTGTGGCCTGGTGGCCGCTCTCAATGGGTTGCCATTGCCCCCCCAGTGTAGCTAATTGGGTTATCAAAGGCCGGGCATGTCTCTCACTGTCTATGGTGGGAGGTTCATGTTAAACAACCATAGGAGCAGGCTGCATAGCTATCAGTGTGGTTATGGCCTGATGGGCTGTCCAGGGTGTACTATGCTGTTGGCTGGATGGGTGACAGCCTCCCTGTGACCCTAATTAAATTAAGTGGCTACAGAAAATGAATGGAATGGAAAGACCACTTAGTGGTGCACTCAGGGACCAGAATATGTATCCTTTTTATCACAATGTGTTGTGAGTGTGTCACATGACCTACAAATCTGTGATGTCATCATCTTCCTACTTTTTTTTGTTTTGTCCGCTCTGTGGAACTTTATACACTAGTTCTGTTTAAATGATACAGGGAGCAAACTGCAGAGATTCTGGATGTTGCTTCCGCTGAACACTGACTAAATGCTAGTTATTAGCCATGTTATAGTTAGTAGCGACTTATAGCTAGTTATTAGTTCAGTTTCTGTAACCACCAAATCCTAATTAGGGCTGCGGGGAGGCTGGCGCCCATCCCAGCTGACTCCGGGCGAGGGCAGAGTACACCCTGGATAGCACGCCAGGCCATCGCAGGGCGGAAACATACTGACGGCTATACAGCTACTCTTGCCGAAAGTCAGCAATGGTTGTTTTACATGAAGCTCACACCATAGACGGTGAGAGATTTTGCCTTTTTTTTTGTGTGTGTTCACATCAGGAAAATAAACCTACTACGAAAGTTTACAACAAGAATAAATTCACAGAACCTGAGCTAAATCCTACATGCGAATTATGCAGGACAGTAGATTATATATGTTGCATGGATATAAACAGATTAACGTTTAATGTTGGTGAGAAGGACAGCGTGCTTTGTTGCACTCATACGTTTTAGATTTTATTTCAAGTATAATAAGGTCAAGTATCTCATGAACATGACAGATGTTTTGAGTTTTGAGAAAAGACAAGGAAAAGTGACTTTAGTAGATTTTTAAAATTTATTCTAACACGCTGACAGACTCTATTCGCTCGAACCCCTCCCCTCCCCTCCTCCTGTCTCTCTCACTACCCGATTCCCATCCCTTCATAGCTCAACCGAAATGTACCCACCTCTAGCATGGGAGTGTATGTGCGTGCTTGTGCGTGTCATGGCACGGCAGCATGTGATAAAAGAACCAATAAAGGGGCATTTTTATGACAAACGGAGTCCTACAAAAGGCTACGGTCAGTAGGGGCCCCCTTGACTCTTCTCGGAGCTCAGCTTATTAACGCGTCAACTCAGGGCGAGACTCTGAGCCAAAGATATATTTCAATCCCCCTGATCA
>CM045748.1:28725359-28757859 GCA_024760905.1 Plotosus lineatus | reverse complement strand
AAGAGAAAGTTGAGAGACACCAGACCCAACACTGTGGATGAGCTTAAGGCCGCTATCGAAGCATCCTGGGCCTCCGTAACACCTCAGCAGTGCCACAGGCTGATTACCTCCATGCCACGCCGCATTGAAGCAGTCATTTCTGCAAAAGGATTCCCGACCAAGTATTGAGTGCAGAACTCAACATAATTATTTGGAGGTTGACTTTTTTGTATTAAAAACACTTTTTTATTTGTCGGATGAAATATGCTAATCTTTTGAGAGAGGGATTTTTGGTTTTTCTTTACTTTTTTGCCAAATTTATCAATATTAAAACTAAAAGGCTTGAACTACCTCAGTTGTGTGTAATGAATCTAAAATATATGAAATTCTAATGTTTATCAGTACATTACAGAAAATAATGAACTTTATCACAATATGCTAAATTTTTTGAGAAGGACTAGTGTATGTATATATATATATAAACACAGGGATCTCTCACTTTCCATGGTTAATTGGGACCGAGATCTCCCGTGACCACTAAGTTCCGGGAAGTAGGATCACCCACCTCCCAACCCTCAATTAACCTATATGTACATGTATATGTGTATATAATATCAATGAATACATATTAAATGCTACAAATGCTTATAATAACAATTAAACATTTTAAAATAATGCATAAGATGTAAGTAAAATACAAATACACACATACAGACATGCATGAGCACGCTCACGCACACACACAGATGTGCACTTCACAAAAATGTAACTAGTTTTGATGGGAGGTTTTGGGTTGTTCTTTGTTTTGTGTTTGTTTAGGGTTTTTATTTTTTGGCATTTTCCTGAACTTTTTCCCCTATTCTTCCTTAATTTCCTTATTTTTTTAATTAGATTAATTAGATGAATATAAAAAAAAAAATTGTGATGCACTCAAGCCGCATGACCTGAAGCACAAAGTAGCGAGGGATCCCTGTGTATAATTGCACATTTATGGCTACGGCAACCTTTCACTGGTCCAGTATTGTCGAAGGTATTTAATTGTATTATGTATATACAATAATCATTGATAAAATACTGTATACTATGTACTTTCTTTGCTCTTTAGATGGTACCAATTATTAAATTAAGGTTCAATAATGTGCCCTTGAAGGTGCACTCTGTCGGGCCGGTGGTGTAGTGGTTAGGGCGCTGGGCTCATGATCAGGAGGTTGTGTGTGTTCAACTCCCAGTTAGACCCCCACTGTACTAAAACCCCTGGGTAAGGTCTTAACCACAAGTGTGCCTCTGTTGACCCAGCAGTATAAATGGTACCAGTGGGAAATGTAACCTGCGATGGACTAGCATCCCATCCAGGAGGAGTTGAACTCATGGTCGCTTGACGCTACAGAAACTGGGAATGAGCACCGGCCTGTTGATCCACTAGGCTCGGGTGTAAAAATAAATAAATAAATAAATAAAACAAAAAGCACAAACAGGAGGTACATTAATACAGTACAAATCACACCTCGAGAGATTTCTATTCAACCCATATTTCAGCAGTCGAGGTACAATTAAAAGTCCAAATTTATCAATCAATTTTATTGGACACAGATTTGAGAGCAAAAGTTCAAAATATTCCTGTAACACCCCCCCAGTAAGTTTTTTCTCTTCTCTCAAAGCTCAGTTCTTTAAAACGATATATGACTTCAAATAATCAAAGCTGTGTCAGAAGCATCAACAACACGACCCATCAGAATAAAAACCAGAACCAGTGTCCTGGACTCTCCAAGATAAAAGCACAGCCACATCACTTGGAGTTTTGGGATGTTTACATGGAGAGAGAAGCAGTGATTAGAAACAGGTGTGGATGATAAGGAGTCTGAGGAGAAATGGAGATGATAGGTCATGAAAGAGATTAAGTTAATTAACCTTGTTGCAAAGGACTGTGGGAAATAGAGTTGAACGTGAAGAATGGGGTTGCCATGACAAGATGGATTCAGTTTTATAGCAAGATACTAAATATTCAATTCATTCATATTCTAAGACACTTTTTTGCTAATCAGGGTCGTGGGGAGGCTAGCGCTGCTGAATCTTAATTAGGGTCATGGGGAGGCTGGTGCCCATCTCAGTCGACTCTGAGTGAGGGCAGAGTACACCCTGGACAGCTCGCCAGGCCATCGCAGGCCAGAAACATGCTGATGGCTATGCAGGTCTTCCTGTCAAAAGTCAGCAATGGTTCTTTTACATGAACCTCCCACCATAGACCGTGAGAGACGTGGCGGGCCTTTGATAGCCCAGTTAGTGCTCTGGGGGGACAGAAACAATGATTGATATTTGTTCGAAATGTTGTACAAGTTTGTGGGTCACTCTGACAGAAACGTTTTTTTGATATGAATTTGACAGTTGGATATGAGAACCAGGCACAGGATTAAGAAAGTACGTAACTATGGAGACTGTCGTACGTCCGTCTTTAGGTCATTAACAACGTATCACACTCCAGACTGTGTGGAATGTAGCATGCAATCACAGTCACTGGTGGCTCTTCCCTGGTGAAGTCGGGCTTTCCCACAGTAATTTGTTGTGGTATATTAATGCTCATGAGTTTTAAACTCACAGATATTCTTTTTGCTCTCTCTCGCTCTCTCTCTCTCTCTCTCTCTCTCTCTCTCTCTCTCTCAGGCAAAGATCCAAGTCAGCCGTAGGGGCGTAGTGCAATAATTTGCTCAGCATTCTTCTAACGTCTTACTCACAGTTATGATTTGTATTGTGTGAGAGCAGGACAATGAAGCACAGCACTGCAGAGATGAAAAGGCAGAAGTATTTTGTCATTCTTTGGCCCGGTGCCAGGACGCAGGACCCCTCTGTAGAGGCTTTCAGCGATGTGGCGGTTTTTATATAATTACCATTTTCATTGGATTTTTATTTCATGCCAACAAAAGGCCCATCTGCTGGGGGCCATGCTGTAGCAGGGGCCTGAGATTGGCTCAAGACAATACACACATGGGATCAAAGGGATTCGTGTCCTGAACACACACACACACACACACACACACACACACACACACACACACACACACACACACACACACACGTGAACATACACTCTAAATACACTTCAAACAAATCGGATTTAACCATGGATATTCTTTCAGTTTTTTTTTTATGCCAAAAAAAAAAAAAAAAAAAAAAATAATAATAATAATAATAATAATAATAATAATAATAATAATAATAATAATAATGTCACTTTAGTCACTTTTTCTGTACAATTAGACTCCAGCACCCCCTGTAAGAGTCTGTGTGTAAAGGTTCTGATTGTAGATTAACGTAACAATCACAACTTAAACATGCAAGAAATCATTAGCTTACAAGTAAAAGCATTGGAGAGTGAAAACCTCTACCAAGACAGCTCATCGTTCCTTCTTACTATTCATTAAAACATTCATTTTATAAACCACATGGAGGCTGGTGCCCATCTCAGTCGACTCTGGACGAAGGAGGGCTACACCCTGAACAGCTCACAAGACCCTTGCAGCACCAGCATACATACAACCATTCACACTCACTCTTACACCTACAAGCAATTTGGAATCGCCCCAATCAGCCTACTCTGCATGTTTTTGGACTGCTGGAGGAAACCAAAGTATTTATAGGAAACTCACACAAGTATGCGGCAAATATGCAAATGCTACACAGAAACACCTGAGGCTCATTTAACAATCTGTTTGATCCCAGTAGGGTCACATAGAAGCCTGAGTCCATCTCAGCCACCACTGGGCAAATGCGGGGTATATCCTGAGCAGCTCATCAGGCCATCACAGGACCAATACAGACTATATTCACACTCACAACTAGGGGCAATATGGGACAGCCACCTAGCGTAATGTGTATGTTTTTGAACATTGAGAGGAAACCAGAGTACCCAGAGAAAACCCCTGCAAGCACAGGGAGGCAAAGTCCACCTAGAACTGCGATAGCCGAGCTGTGCGAAAAAATATTATCTCAATTACCTTCTGAACAAGTCTTATATATTCAAGTCTCTCTCTCTCTCTCTCTCTCTCTCTCTCTCTCTCTCTCTCACTCGCTCTCTCTCATAGTGACTGATAGTGTCATCTTTCTGTTCCACAAATATCTCGATTGTAAAATTCTATTATACATACACGGTTTTGACTCAGATAACAAATTGAATAGATCATGATTCAGGTTTTTACAGATATTGTTCATTTCAGTGCAAGTTAGTGACATCATCATGACTGTGCACTTGATTTTTGCGCATCTCAATGCATATGATAAATTGGCTAAATTTATTAAAAAAAAAAAAAAAAAAAAAACGATTTTATGACATAAGACTTTATCACACAATAGAACATGAAAAGATTGTGTAATTCTTGGTTTGTTATTGCATCCAAAATAATTGTATTTGATGTGTAATGTGATTTTTTTTTTTTTATCTAATCCTGCACCCCCCCAAAAAAGTGCAATTATAAATGCCCGCCTTTGTAAGTTTATCCATTTGTCAGTTTGTGAATAAGATCCTGACCACACCTCTGCACAGATTCTCACCAATCTTGGTGGGCACACCAACTTACCTGCATCGCAGAAATTATTTGAATTTGAAATCTCTAGGTATAAGATCAAGGTCCAACAAGTTCATAAAAGACATGTCCCATGTTAAATAATACTCCTGACTTATAACAGGGATGAGTCCCTACGTTGTGGTCTAAGCCGAATTTTGATGTAAGTCAGACCATACCAATCAACTATGCTAATCGCAGTCGCAAAATCACACCCCAGGAAATAAAAACACAGTTTTCATGACACACGAAAATGTAACTAGCAATAAGAAGCCACCCAGAACCCCAGATCATCATACGTTGTGTCTGTCGCAAGTCGTCAACCTACTGTATTTACAAATTATTCTCTGGAGAATCGACCCAACTATTTCTCTTAAAAACGATCATGAGCTCCACCCACAATATGATCCAAAAGTTCAAATGGGCCCTGGGTAGAGATTCGAGTGAAGCTGATGATCTGTATTAATGTGCTCAACTGATTTAGCGTTTTGATAATGCAACCTGATTGGATTTCAGTGGCATCTGATGTTCCTGCTTGAGCGAGTGAGGCGTGTGCGTGCAATGGCACACAAGGGAAATTACTCACACATGTACATGTGCACAAACATGCACATGGAAACATACATGTAGTTCTTTGATTATAGCCCTTCCTAATCATTAGCATTTACTCTCTCTCGCTCTCTCTCTCTCTCTCTCTCTCTCTCTCTCTCTCTCTCTCTCTCTGGGGTTGTATCTTTGAGGGCTATCAAGCGCTTCATTGAGAAGAGGCCCGCTCTCAGCAGGAGGCAGGTGAACAAAGTTAGTGTGAGGTGGCCTTCCTCTTGCTGCACTCTCTCACTGCTAATTAACTCTGACTGGGTTTGTTTAAATCCTTACAGAGACTGAGTGAGGTTCAGAAAGGTGGACAGAGAGAGAGAGAGAGAGAGAGAGAGAGAGAGAGAGAGAGAGAGAGAGATAGATGTATACATTTTCCTCTCTGGTGGTCTCAGTTCATTTCCCCAGTCAGCAGGAATCTTCACACACTCAGAGAGCGAGAGAGAGAGAGAGATAGAGAGAGAGAGAGAGCGAGAGAGAGAGATGCTTAAATTAGCATGCGATTGAGGTTTTGCAGTCATGTGACCCCAATCCCTTCATGCTCCATCTTGGACGGCAAGCGTGATTCAGAACACACACACACACACACACACACACACACACACACACACACACGATTCACCAAGCATGGCTTCAATAACAATCGATAATGTCAGTGAAAGCAAAATATGTGAGAATGTCGAAGGCAAAAGCGATGACAGTATAATAGTGTCAGACGTTGTCAATCATCTGACAGGTGACCAGAGGGCGTGGTCTTCTTCTTCTTTTCCTTTCGGCTTTTCCCTTCAGGGGTCGCCACAGCGAATCATCTGCCTCCATCTCCCCCTATCCTTTGCATCTTCTTGTCTTATACCAACGACCCTCATGTCCTCCTTCACCACATCCATGAATCGTCTCCTTGGTCTTCCTCTAGGCCTTTTGCCTGGTAGTTCCAGCCTCAGCATCCTATTACCAATATACTCACTATCCCTCCTCTGTACATGTCCAAACCATCTCAATCTAGCCTCTCTGACTTTGTCTCCAAAACGTCTTACATGTGCTGTCCCTCTGATGTGCTCATTCCTAATCCTATCCATCCTCGTTACTCCCAAAGAGAACCTCAACATTTTCATCTCTGCTACCTCCAGCTCTGCCTCCTGTCTTTTCCCCAGGGCCACCGTTTCTAACCCATACAACATCGTCGCCCTCAACACCGTCTTGTACACTTTTCCTTTCATTCTTGCCGATACCTTCCTATCACACATCACACCGGACACTTTTCTCCAACCATTCCAACCTGCCTGCGCACGCTTCTTCACCTCTTTTCCACACTCTCCATTGCTCTGGATTGTTGAGCCTAAGTACTTAAAATCCTCCACCTTCCTTATCTCTGCTCCCTGTTATCTCACCGTTCCTCTTGGGTCCTTGTCATTCATGTACATGTATTCTGTCTTACTGAGGCTAATCTTCATTCCCCTTCTTTCCAGGGTATACCTCCACCTCTCTAGATTTTCCTGCACTTGTTCTCTGCTCTCACTACAGATCACAATGTCATCTGCAAACATCATAGTCCATGGTGAATCGTGTCTAACCTCGTCTGTCAGCCTGTCCATCACCATAGCAAACAAGAAGGGGCTGAGAGCTGACCCTTGATGCAGTCCTACCTCCACCTTGAACTCTTCTGTCACACCGACAGCACACCTCACCACTGTCTTACATCTCTCATACATGTCCTGCACCACTCTAACATACTTCTCTGCCACTCCAGACTTCCTCATGCAATACCACAGTTCTTCTCTCGGCACCCTGTCATATGCTTTCTCCAGATCCACAAAGGCACAATGCAGCTCCCTCTGACCTTCTCTGTACTTCTCCATTAACATCCTCAAGGCAAACACTGCATCTGTGGTGCTCTTTCTTGGCATGAAACCAAACTGTTGTTCACAAATGCTGACCTCTGCCTTTAGTCTAGCTTCCACTATTCTTTCCCATAACTTCATCATATGGCTCATCAACTTTATCCCTCTGTAGTTGCCACAACTCTGCACTTCTCCCTTGTTCTTAAAAATGGGCACCAGCACACTTCTCCTCCATTCCTATGGCATTCTCTCACTCTCTAAGACCCTGTTAAATGTTCTTGTCAGAAAATATACTGCTACCTCTCCTGGACACTTCCATACCTCCACCGGTATGTCATCAGGACCAACTGCCTTTCCATTCTTCATCCTCTTCAATGCCCTCCTCACTTCACCCTTACTAATCTTTGCTACTTCCTGGTCCTCAACAGTCACCTCTTCTACTCTTTTTTCTCTCTCATTTTCCTCATTCATCAGCTCTTCAAAGTACTCTTTCCATCTTCCCAGCACACTTCTGTCATCAGTCAATACATTTCCCTCTCTGTCCTTTATCAATCTAACTTGCTGCACGTCCTTCCCATCTCTATTTCTCTGCTGTGACAATCTGTATAAATCATTTTCTCTCTCTTTACTTTCCAACCGAGCATACAAGTCATCAAATGCGCTCTGTTTGGCCTTTGACACCGCTACCTTTGCCTTACGCTGTGTCTCCCTGTACTCCTGTTTACTCTCTTCGGTTTTCTCAATGTCCCACTTCTTCTTAGCTAACCTCTTCCTTTGTACACACTCCTGCACTTCCTCATTCCACCACCAAGTCTCCTTATCTACTTTCCTTCCAGATGACACACCAAGTATTCTCCTACCTGTCTCCCTGATCACATTAGCTGTAGTTGTCCAGTCATCTGTAAGCACTTCCTGACCACCCAAAGCCTGTTTCAACTCCACCTTGAAGACAACCCGACACTCTTCCTTTTTCAACTTCCACCACTTTGTCTTCTGCTCTGCCTTTGCCTTCTTCACCTTCCTCACCATCAGCATCATCCTGCACACCACCATCCTATGCTGTTTGGCAGCACTCTCACCCGCTACTACTTTGCAGTCACTGGTTTCCTTTAAATTACATCGCCTGCACAAGATGTAGTCTACCTGTGTGCTCCTACCTCCACTTTTATAAGTCACCCTATGCTCCTGTTTCTTCTCAAAGAAAGTATTCACCACAGCCATTTCCATCCTTTTTGCAAAATCTACCAACATCTGTCCTTCTGCGTTCCTGTCCTGGATACCAAACCTACCCATCACTTCCTCGTCCCCTCTGTTTCCTGCACCAACATGTCCATTGAAGTCTGCCCCAATGACCACTGTTTCAACTCTGGGGGTACTCTGCATCACTTCATCTAACTCCCTCCAGAATCTCTCCTTCTCTTCTCGCTCACATCCTGTCTGTGGGGCATAAGCACTAACAACATTGACCATCACACCTTCAATTTCTAACTTGAGACTCATCACTCTGTCTGACACTCTTTTCACTTCTAGAACATTCCTGACAAACTCCTCCTTCAAGATGACTCCGACTCCATTTTTCTTCCCATCCACACTATGATAAAACAGCTTAAATCCTGCTCCTATGCTTCTAGCCTTATTACCTTTCCACCTGGTCTCCTGAACACACAGTATGTCCACCTTCCCCCTCTGCATCATGTCAGCCAGCTCTCTACCTTTTCCTGCCATAGTTCCAACGTTCAAAGTCCCTACTTTCAGTCCTAGACTCATGCCTTTCCTCTTCTTTCTCTGGCAACGGACACGCCTCCCGCCTCGCCTTCTTCGACGTCTTCGACGTCTTTGACCAACAGTAGTCCAATTTCCATCAGCACCCTGTTGGTTGACGGCACTGATGGCGGTCGTTGTTAACCCGGGCCTCGACCGATCCGGTATGTCATTCTTTCTTGTGATTCGCATAGTTTATTTGGCATTTGTTTTACGACGGATGCCCTTCCTGACGGAAACCCTCTGCATTTATCTGGGCTTGGGACCGGCGTGAGGGAGAGACACTGGTTTGTGCCCCCCCTCACGGCTGCATTATCTGAATAAAATAAAGCAGCTGAGAATTGCCGGTTCATATCTAATGCCGCAGTTGATGTTTAGGAATGTGTTAGAATGCGACCGTTCTTCCCTTCCTGCTTTTGCCTACTTGGATCTTTGTACATATCTTGTCCACGGTCCGTCTCCATTTACTGGCAAAGAGTTAAAAGCTTACAAATCAATGGAAGCGTACAAGTATTTAGTTGGTGGATTTGGTAAGCTGTATGCAACAATTGGAGCCAGGAACTGGGAAGAGAGACAACCACCTCATAACGGATAAGGTGTGTGTTCTATCCCCAAATTGATCGACACAAACAAGCACTTATGCAATAATAGATTACAATTATCACTGCTTATAATAGTTGTACAAATTCACATATTTTATTTATATATAAGCCGATACAGTATATATATATTTAGCAATGTTGAATGAGCGAGCGTGGTCATCATGCCGTCCAATATGGCAGATAAACAAAAAAAATCACATGACCCTGTGACGTCACATGCAAAACCTCAATAGCTATTGTGTGTATAGTAGGGCCATGCTAGCAAGAAGGCCATCTTGCTACAAGACTTTGTATTTCCTGTAAGGTTCCCATGTGCAGAAACACACTATCAGTGTTCCTGACAATGTCAGACATTCCTTAAAATGTTGAAACTAATCCTGCGTGGTAGCTTCAGGAAACACACACTGTGCTTGTCATCTGAGATCTTCTACAATGAAGCTTTTTACATCATTTAATATGATGCATTTCTGCAGTCATAGGCTGCATAGTTTCTGCCCTCTGAGATGACTATGGTGTACTCTGCCCTCACGCAGAGTCAGCTGAAATGGGCGTCAGTTGTCCCGCAACCATAATTAGGATTAGGATGTTCAGAGAATGAAGAAATTGATGAACTTGTGCAGCCCTTAAGAAAACTGAACACCATTTTTAACCAGCATGCTCCAGGTTTAAGTCCAGCAAGCATCATGTTTGGTTAGGACCTCATGAGAGCTAACGGACCAAGTCTCAGGGAGGGACATACCATCTTTTTTGATTTCCATCAATTTACAGGGTTGGCTGACAAGCCTTTTTCCTTACCTTCCACATCAGGGGTGTCCAACCCTGTTCCTGGTGACCTACAGTCCCAAAACATTCACTCCAACCCCAATTATCCTCACTTGATCATCCAATCATCTCAGTACTAATTGGAAATGAAGACTTAAAGTGATGATTGGATCATTCAGATGGACCCAATTAGAGTTGGATTTATTTATTCATTTATTTATTTATTTATTTTTATTTTTATTTTTTAGAACATCAGATCACCAGGAACAGGATTGGACATCCCAGCTCTACAGCACCTGGTGTTCCCACCCAGTCTTTCATTCAAGTGTTAACCAAGCCCAACTCTACTTAGCTTTCTAGATCAGTCAGGATGGGGCATTCACAGGGCAATTAAAGACCAAGTACGTTACACCAACCCTGACTGTGCACACACAGCAATGTGGAATCTTAAGCCTCAGAGATCAGCATGTACCTGACCAGAAGCTTCCCCTTGATGGTTATGACCAAATTAGGCAGAAATGAAAAATATGATACATTTCTATTGTTTATTATTATTATTATTATTATTATTATTATTATTATTATATATTTATTTATTAATTAATTAATTTTATTTTATTTTATTTCATTTATTTATTTATTTTTCATCCTCAACACCTAACTATTTTTCAGGTGCTTCTTGTAGGTAGGAACCAATAAAAATAGATACAATTACACAAGGATCATGGTGAGGTTCCATATGTGGAGCATTGAATCTCTAATGCCAGCATATGTCCTCCAGTCTTTACTCTGGAATATAATTCTATCATGTATATAATATAAATGTACCCCATTTTGTAGGCAAGTTGGTCTCCTGAAGACTAATAAGCTGCCTTTGACCACAGGAAGTGATGTATTTTGGCTGATGATGTTCTGACACATGGATGCATGTGAGATTGAGATATTTTAGATTATTCTGAGCAGCACTGGAGCAGTGACAATGAATTTATATGCCTAGCCATGTAAACAGGAAGTGTATCATTACAGCTTCATATATTGTTTATATGACCTGCTCTGATGGTTATGATGACATCAAAATGCCCAGAGTGACACAATGGTATAGTGCTGCCATGACCAAAGAAAGATTCACTTTTTCACTCATCTTGGTCGCGTTCCTCCGAGACAGTTCATTGGATTTTGGTGAGATTTGGTAGACATGATGATAAGATGTTGCTGATGTTAAATTGTAAAGAGACTTTTGATATTTTGTGCAGAATTTCAGTGACAGCTAAACAAATGTATATGTTTCACAATGCAAACAGACTTGTGCTGCAGATTCTATGTGGATGCTTTCTATACCTCAAACTGGGTTATTGGACATGATGGTCGAGATGATAGTCATATGCTGAGGCTGACGCTCTAGTATAGTGACCCATCTGGCAAAAAAAGGCTTTCCCCTTCCATCCTAGCCATGTATTGACAATGAAGGTTTTAATTATATTCCCGAGGCTAGAGAAATTCTGCTATAGTACTACAACCAAGCAAAAGAGAGAGAGAGAAAAAAAAGTGTCTTTGTTTACCCATCCGAGCTTTACTGGTCCCACACTGTTCATCAGATTTATGTCAGATTTGGTGCAGTTATTGGTTATGATGGTTATAATGATATCCATATGCCCAGACTGGCTCTCTGGTACAGGAACAACATCTGGCAACAAAAAAGTGTCTTTTTTTACCCATCTATGTTATATTGCTCCTTGATGGTTTATCATATTCAAATGCAGCCATGAGGTGGGGGTGGGGGTGGGGGGTGGGGGGGGGGGGGCACTAACCAGTGTCTCTCCCCCTCATGCCGGTCCCAAGCCCGGAGAAATGCAGAGGGTTGTGTCAGGAAGGGCATCCGACGTAAAACCAATGCCAAACTTTTATGATGCAAATCAGAAGTATTAACCCCATACTGGATCGGTCGAGGCCCGGGTTAACAACGACCGCCATCAGTGCTGTCAATCAACAGGTTCTGATGGAAATTGGACTACTGTTGGTCGAAGACGTCGAAGAAAAGAAGATGCAGAAGACAGGGTGAGATGGAGGCGGATGATTTGCTGTGGCGACCCCTGAAGGGAGCAACCGAAAGTAAAAGAAGAAGAAGAAGAAAGAAGATGGTTTATCATATTCAGGTCAGATTTGCTACACTGAGTCGTCATGGCAGTTGTAATGATGTCCACATACCCAGAGTGAGTTTGTGGTATAGCGCCACCATGTTATGAAAGGGTATATTTTTACTCATTTGAAATATATTGCTTCAATGAGGTAATAATAATAATAATAATAATAATAATAATAATAATAATAATAATAGGCAGTGGTAATCTAGTGGTAAAGGGCGCTGAATCACTGATCCTAAGGTTGGGGGTTCGAGTCCCACTCTCCATAGGCTTGTCACTGTCCCCCCCAGTGCAGCTAACTGGGTTATCAATGGCGGGCCATGTCTCTCACTGTCGATGGTGCGAGACATGCAAAAGAACCATTGCTGACTTTCAACAACAGTAGCTGCAAAGCCGTCAGCGTGTTTCTGTCCCTTGCTAAAAGAGTTGTGTCAGGAAGGGCATCCGACGTAAAAACCTCTGCCAAATCAAACATGCGATGATCCGCTGTGGCAACCCATGATAAAGGGAAAAAGCCAAAAGGAAATCTCATCTCTCTCAGGGTAAACCGTCACCACCTGGCACAAGTCTTATTCATATAGCTAAATAGACAGTATTGAAAATGAGAGTTATGACAATACAGTGATCCCTCGCTACTCCATGCTTCAGTTCCTGTGGCTTCAGTGCATCGCATTTTTTTCAAAAATATTCATTGGAAAATTTAAAAAAATTAAGGAAATTAAGGGAAAATAGGGGAAAAGTTAAGGAAAATTCCACAAAACAAGACTTATTATGCAAATAAATAAATAAATAAAAAAATGTAAAAAAAACAAAAAACAAAAAAAAACCAAACCCCCCAACAAAACTACTTACATTTTTATGTGAGGCGTGTATCTGTGTGTGTGTGTGTGTGTGTGTATATTTATATTTTATTTACATCTTATGCATTATTTTTGAATGTTTAATTGTTATTATAAGCATTTATATCATTGAATATGTATTTATTGATATTATATACACATGTACATGTATGTATACATACATCAGTCAGGGGGGTCGATCCTACTTCGAAGAAATCAATAGTCGGGGGGGGGGGTCTCGGTCCCCATTAACTGCAAAAAGTGAGGTATCCCTGTATCTAGATATTCAGGATGAATTGCGATTTTTCTGGGCTTCCTCTGGGTACGCTGGTCTCCTCCCACTGTCCAATAACATGCACAGTAGGCTGATTGACAGTTCCAAAGCACCCCTAGGTGTGAGTGAGAGTATGAATGGTTGTTTGAATGGTGCCCTGCAATGACCTTGTGAGCTGTCCAAGGTGTATCCAACCCTCGCCAGGAGTTGGCTGGGATGGGCGCCAGCTTCCTCGCAACCCTAATTAGGATTAAGCAGTTCAGAAAAGGAATGAATTAATGAATGAATGAATTATTGTGCAACATTCTGTCAACTAAAAAAATGGCTTGTTATCCCAATCCCAACTTGGCCAAAAACAAACTATTTTTGAACTGCTAAGTAGTTAATCTGAGGAACTGTGAATAAATTCCTTCATCACCAGCATCTTTTATTATTATTATTATTATTATTATTATTATTATTATTCATTCATTCATTCATTCTTTCATTCTTTCATTCATTTCTGAACCACTTCTGAATCACTTTATTCTAATCAGGGTCATGGGGAGGCTGGTGCCCATCTCAGCTGACTCTGGGAGAGAGCAGAGTACACCCTGGAGCACTCGCCAGGCCATAGCTGATGGCTTTGCAGCTCCTCTTGACAAAAGTAAGCAATGGTTCTTTTACATGAACCTCTCAGCATAGACAGTGAGAGACATGGCCAGCCTTTGATAACCCAGTTAGCGCCACTTGGGTATTATTATTATTATTATTATTATTATTATTATTATTATTATTATTATTATTATTATTATTATTATTGTTATTATTATTATTATTATTATTATTATTTTTTTTTTTAATTATTATTTTTATTATTATTATTATTATTATTATTATTATTATTTTTATTATTATTATTATTATTATTTTTATTATTATTATTATTATAGATTTGAAATAGTCAAAGTAGTAGTATGGATCCTTTTTAACAAATTTAAACTGCTAAGGGGGAAAATACTAATAAAATTCTGTACATGCTGTATGTTCTGAAAATGCAGCAAAACATTGAGCCGTACGTGGGATTAAATAAAAGAAAAATGTAAAAATGAAGAAGAAAAGAGATCAACATTAATTTTAAAGACAGTTGTGTGTTTATAGTGCTGTTTTGCTTTTATTTATTTATTTTTCTATTTAAATATGCCTGTGCTGTTCATCCTTTATCCACTCAAAGCGAATTGATGATATCTATTATCTAAATTCTTTTCCGTGAAACTGAGATGCTTCATGGTTGGTGATTTAAATAAAAATAGTGTGTGAGAGAAATTGATCTTTTTATCCTTTCTCACATTTCTCACACATAAGCCTGGCATGTTAAGTGGAACAGCCAACAGGATTCAATTAGCATGTATCTGTAATGCTGCCTTCATTCTGACCCCGCGCCGCACCGTGGAGCGCTAAAACGGGTTCCCTGTAAATTTCATTATGGTTGTGGGGAGAAAGAGAGGCTCCTGGGGAAGAGACTGTAAAATAATATAAGAGAGATCCAAAACTCTCTCTCTCTCTCTCTCTCTCTCTCTCTCTCACACACACACACACACACACACACACACACACACACTCATAGTACTTGAAGCTGTGGCCAGTCTGGTTCCAGTTAGACACTCATTAAGAAGATCTTACAGCTCCAGTAAATAGCTTCCTGTCCTGAGTGCTTAACTCCGCCGGTAGGAAATGTCCTGGGTTGTAAAGGGTGAAGCAAACTTCCTGAGCATTTTTAAAAGTTAGCACCGAGGCCTTTGCCGCACAGTCCGACCCGCCACCTCGGCCAATCATACGAGACCCTGGCTGACCTCTGACCAATCAGACAGGACCTCGGCTGACCCACACGTGACACGGGCCGCCGGAACAGGTGGTGTCCATTTAGCGACAGCCAGCCGAACTTGAAGAGAAAGAACGTGATCCTTTTTCTTTTATCACAAACCATGGCTCAGGGGAAAAAAGGAAAATGTCATTATCCGTACACAGTGTGTGATAAACACATATGGAGGATATTTTTACGAGAAAAGAGGAAACAGCGGTGCTAAAAAAATGTCAGAGATTATACTCACCGGAGTAACAGACACCAATCACTGAGTTTTTCATTTTTTTTAGTGATTTCAGCATCACACTCATACATACCTCGTCATACTCAAGCACTAGTGTATAATTATCTTTATTTTCATCATGAATATTTATTCATCATCAACGAGGTCAATAAATACAAATGTCATGCAGACAATTCAGAGATACGCTCAACTGAAAAGTCAATAATTATTTATGAATATAATACACAGAAGCACACAAAGAACAAACTAAAACTCTGTTTGTTTATTTATTTATTTTACTCTATTCAACATTAGCATTGGCAGTTAGCACAGCAGTGGCAGCTACGCTCCAGATGAACACACCCACGTCAATCTTCAAGCAGAGCAGAGAAACTTTCAGTTGTTCTTGAGCTTAAAAAAGCTTTAAAAGTCTCTATAAAGATGTACAAATTAATTTAAATAACATTTATTTTTTCAATAATTAAGATAATATATTGCCTCTTAACCTGAGTTTACACTGCGGCATGAGGATCGCGATCTCTGCAATTCAGAAAGCGTGGAGCTCCAGGATTTATGAGCATACCTGGAGCATGATTGAGGTAAAAAAAAAAAAAAACAAAAGGAGTCAGGGTGCAAGGAATTGTGTCTCCAAGTTCATCAGGATCCCCTGTGATGGTGCATCAAGGTCCATTATGCTCTATTCAAGGCTACTGCCCTTGAGCACGATTCCCATGTTCTCTCACAATTGGCTTCAAAATGTAATACATCGTTATCATCACAGAAAAAAAACAAAACCAAAAACCTTTTAACAGTCAAAATTCAATTTTTTCCAATGTACAGCAGAATGATTGATATTTCACAAAATTCTCTCAAGATTATCACAGTTTTACCAAGTTCCCTCAAGATCATCATGGGTCCACCAAGTTCCCTCAAGATAATCACAAATTCCCCAAGTTCTAACGAGATCATCACGGATTCAAGTTCCCCCAGTATTATCACAAACAAACCACGTTCCCTTAAGATTATCACGGATCCACCGCGTTCCCTTAAGATAATCAAGGATGTCCCAAGTTTCCTTGGCATCATTACGGATCCACCAAGTTCACCAGGATCATCACAAATCCCCCAAGTTCTTATGAGATCATCACAGATCCACCAAGTTCCATCGACAGAGCCACCAAGTTCCCTTGGCATCACCACGAATCCATCAAGTTCCCTGAAGATCATCACAATTCTGCCAAATCCCTTCAAAACCATCATACTTTAATCCCACGACCTCCACATGATCCTCATGATTCTCTCAAATTGTAAAAATTGAACACAGTGCAAGTCCAGGGTTAGTGGCATCATCGTAAACTACTTCAGACTTTTAGCACTACAATGAAACATAAAAAAAAAAAATATATATATATATATACATTAACAGATTACAATGGTTTATTTATTTATTTTTTCCCATTTTTGAAGCATGACATCGATCACACCACCTATTTCAAGCCACTGCGACGAAGCAGGAGTTTTGATGGTTCCTCATTGTGGGTGTGAGTGTGAACGGTTGTGTGTGTGTGTGTGTGTGTGTGTGTGTGTGTGTGTGTGTGTGTGTTGCCCTACAATGGTCTGACAAATTGTTCAGGGTGTACCCCATCTTCACCCAGTGTAGGCTAAGATAGGTTCCAAGCTCCCTGCGGCCTTAGTAAGATCAAAAAATTATGGCAAATGAGTGAGTGATACTTTCAGAACTGAAGGGTACCGAGGCGAGACTTTTACTGCTGGTCGAGGAATCATTAGACACCATGTTTGTTTTGTTTTTGTTTTCAGAGCAGCTCTAGGCTTTTGTTCTCATACTTCACATGCTCATCACACGCCTTAAACAAGCTTCTCACAACTTCACGCCTCTGGGAATTTTTATCAACCAGATTGCTGCGGACTTGCTCCACAATGATATCTGGCACTTTCTGTCCCTTCTAAGCTCCGTGTAAAAGACACTGACTCTCTTTGATCATGAATGCAAATACAGTGGTCCCTTGACTTACGAGTGTTGTTACGTAACTTACGAGTTATTTTATAACGAATTTTCCATGATACGAGCTTCGATCCACCAACAATGATCTGCCCCATCCAACCAGCAAAATTTTGATTTACGAGCTCTGCTGGGGAAATGGCTTTTCCGGGCCGATTAGCCTCGTATTCTTCCACGTGTATTCCTCCGCGCTCTGAAAATTACTTTCTGTAACACCCGTATAGGAAGAAAAAAGAAATTTAATTGGATTAATTGGTTTTCTGTTTTTCCGATGGGAATAATTGTTTTATCTAGCAAACGTTTTGACTTATGAGCTCGCCATCGGAACGGATTAAATTCACAAGTCAAGGCAATTTGACTCGTATTCTATGGCTCAATGAATCTATTTGGGCATGACCATGAATGTTTAGTAAGTTGGAGTTTAAGTCAGTGAATCATTTTAGTCCTGACCTTGATTTGATCGTCCAGCTCTCACCACATCAGTCTTTGAGTCACTGAGTTGTTTTATTCAAGAATGAGATTTCCTCTTCTGTTCCGTAGTGAATCAGTGAATCGTTTAAGCCATTGCTGATAAATATTAAGCTTTATCTGGCGCTTAATCTTTTTATCCAAATATTGGTGAAATGTATTTTATATTATAGTGTGTGCTGTAAACAGAGTCAGTGATTTGTTTATCTTCTCCCATTCAGCAGACCATTGATTCAGTGAATCAGTGAAGTAGTGAATCAGTGAGTCATTTTCATCTATTTTCATGATTCCTGGCCTTTCAGTTAATGAACCTGCAGTGTCTGTTGGGCTGGGTGTGAAAAATAATGAATGATAAAAGATGATTGGCATTTGTTTTGATTAGCATTTGAACGTGACATGAGCGGTATGTGTAGCACGTCCACCTCACAGCAAGAAGGTGGTATTCCCAGGTTTTTCTGTGTGGAGGTTGTATGTTCTTCTTCTGCTTGTGTTGGTTTCTTCCAGGTACTCCGGTTTCCTCCCACAGTTCAGGTTTGCATTTTTATAATATTACAGTGGCAACAGATAGTGTTTTTTTCAGGTCGTTTACAGATCTCTTAACTCTTGATCGCTATTGCGGTGTAAATACGCTCGGTTTGGGTATACCGTTAAAATACGACAACCATACCTTTAAAATGAACGTAGCATTATATAGCTTTTGACTGTTGATATTAAAAATCCATTGATTTTTTTTCTGAATGTAGAACTCTCACATGTCTCACTCATTCATTTACGGAAGCACACAATCCTATTCAGGTCACGGTAATTCCAGAGTCTGTTTCGGCCAACATTGGGTGAATGTGGGGGTACACCCTGAACAGCTTGCCAGACCATTGCAACAAACTCAAGATCTCATGTATCTTTATTTTAAGAAAGCAAAACATTTGTTTAATTATTTTTATTACATATACAATATGGCAGCATGGTGGTCTACTGGTTTGCATGTCCGCCTTACGGCAAGAAGGTCCTGGGTTCAATTCCCAGGCTTGGGAATCTCCCTGTTCTCATGTGGGGTTCCTCTGCATACTCATATTCACTCAGGCAGTGCAACGACATGCCCATGCACATGAACTGGTAGCTCAGTGTATAGCCCACCTTCACCCAATGTTACCCAAGATACACACCAGCTACCCCATGACCCTAGTAGGATTCAACTCTTTGGCAAATGAGTGAGTGAGTGAGTGAGTGAGTGAGTGAGTGAGTTATAATAAACAAGAATAAACACCCTGTTCTCAGTGCATTTTTTGTATGAGAGCCTTCTGTCCTCCCATCATGCAGCTGATCCTATCGCAGAGTAACGGTGCATGTTCTCATGATGCCTTCACCTTCAACCACCACACATATCACACATGACTCACTACAGACGTGCATTAATATGAGTTAATACATAACACGTGAGGCATAAATGTTTATCATTTATAGGTTATACAGTCTGACGTGTCAGGGGATTCTGGGTAAGTAGGATATAAAACATAGTGTGACTCGCCATAAGTGGTTTTAATGTTTGTCATGATAATTGCTTCCAGGATTTCTCAACATGATCTTGTATTTATATACATAGATTGGAACAATTTGACAGGTCACGACATCCACTTCGTCCTAAATTTATAAGGTTGATACTGTAATTATGGGGTGGGTCATAAATTCCCATCGGCCTGGGGGCACGGTGAAGTGCTCTACTGTCTCAGTTCCATCTTTACCTGGAAACTCAAGTGCACTTTCTTTCATTTACGTATTTGCTGAACTGCTTTATCTCGCTAGGATTGCCGAGAGGCTGGAAACCATCTCAACAGACTCTGGGCAAAAGCATGGTACACCCTGAACTGCTCACCAGTCCATCGCAAGGTGTACACACACACACACACACACACACACACACACACTGAACACATTCACATTTACGGACAATCCGGAGCAGCCCAATAACATAATGTGCATATGTTTGGACCATGGAAGGAGACCAGATTGCCCACACAAGCACAGCAAGAACATGTAAAGACCACACAGGAACACCCTCCTTATGTCTTGAACTCAAACCCAAGTGCTTCTTGTATGCTGCTCACCATTATGCCCCATGCCCAACCCGCTTATAAAAAAATCTAAGATGTTGTAACTAGTATAATGTGCCCTATACGAGCATTAGTATCGATGCAGTTAATAACTATATTATGCAAGATAATGTCTGCAGGGATGAATCATCTCCACCTAATTATATGTGTTGTTCATTTTCTGTAACCGCTTAATGCTAATTAGGGTCGCAGTGGGGCTGGCGTCCATCACTGGCGACTCTGGGCGAGGGCATGGTACACCCTGGGCGGCTCGCCAGGCCATCACAGGGCGGAAACATGCGGACGTCTTTGCAGCTCCTCTTGTTGAAAATCAGCCATGGTTCTTTTACATGAACCTCACACTACAGACAGTGAGAGACACGACCGGCCTTTGATAACCCAGTTAGCACCACTGGGGGACAGCAGTGACAACCCGTGGAGAGTGGGGCTTGAACCCCTGACCTTAGGATCAGTGATCCAGCACCTTTACCACCCAGCCACCACTACCCCGTGTATATTTAGTGTAATGATAATAATTGATGGGGCAGTGGTGGGCCGGTAGCGGATTTCAGATTTCTGGCTGACTGATTCAAAGCCAGTGCAGTAAACTGGGTCATCAAAGTGTGAAGTGAGTGGTTATCACTGTCTGTGGTGAGAAATGCATGCAAAAGAACCAGTGCTGTTGTTTATAGAAAGAATAGACCAATGGATGGCTGTCAGTGTGTTTCTGTCCTGTGATAGCCTGGTGAGATAACCAGGGTGTACTCTGCCCTCACTCACAGTCGAATGAGATGGCTGCCAGCCTCCTCGCAACCCTGATTCGGATTAAGTAGTTCAGAAAATGAATGAATATTAATTGGAGCAAACCATCAAGAGTAAAACCACTGTCACACTCTGTCTAGACACTATGTCCTAAAAAAAAAAAAAAAAAAAAAAAAAAAAAACCATAAAAAAATAATAAATAAAAAAATGGGGTGAGTGGAACGGTGTGGTTAAACCTTGGGCACATTTTTAAAAAAAAAATGCAGTGCAGACGTGGTTGAATCAGGACTCAGTCCTTGAAAGGTGTCTGGGTTTGCTTTTCACTACCTTTTTCATTTCTGTGTTTATTTGTTATTGTTGATTTCTGTGTTTGCTCCATGAACATTTATTTGCCAGCAATCTTGCCTACTTTCCTGAGTCAGATTGAGAGAGAGAGAGAGAGAGAGAGAGTGTGTGTGTGTGTGTGTGTGTGTGTGTGTGTGTGTGTGTGTGTGTGTGTGTGTGTGTGTGTGTGTGTGTGTGTGTGTGTATGTGGTTGTTATTGTTTTTTCTTGTTGTTGTTTTTTCTGCGTGAATTTGTGCGGGCGTGTGCAGGCACAGACCTTGAAACGGACTCTACCAGGCAAGTTGTAAGGGTGCTATATCCTGGGTGTGCATTTTGTTCAGTTTGCAATTGTTGTTGTCTCTTGGACCTGAATCGTGGCCAAACTACTACCTGAGATATCGTCAGTGAATCACAGGTGTGACTGACATGTTCAGCAGATGATTACTGGCATGGAATACATTGAAACTGTTGAATGATGGGTATGTAACAGGGCCCACAGGAAAATAAACTGGTGACTTCAGGATAAGTTTGGTAAAACTACATCAGTGTAACGGGCCTTCATGGGTAGTGTGAGTGTCTAAAGCAAGAAACAGAGATGACCTTCACCACAATCTTCTTCTTCTTCTTCTTTTCGGTTTTTCCCTTCAGGGGTCGCCACAGCGAATCATCTGCTTCCATCTCACCCTATCCTTTGCATTGTCTTCTCTTACACCAACGACCTTCATGTCCTCCTTCACCACATCCATGAATCGTCTCTTTGGTCTTCCTCTGGGCCTTCTGCCTGGTAGTTCCAACCTCAGCATCCTATTACCAATATACTCACTATCCCTCCTCTGCACATGTCCAAACCATCTCAATCTAGCCTCTCTGACTTTGTCTCCAAAACGTCTTACATGTGCTGTCCCTCTGATGTACTCATTTCTGATCCTATCCATCCTCGTTACTCCCAAAGAGAACCTCAACATTTTCATCTCCGCTACCTCCAACTCTGCCTCCTGTCTTTTCCTCAGCGCCACTGTTTCTAACCCATACAACATCGCTGGCCTCACCACCGTCTTGTACACTTTTCCTTTCATTCTTGCTGATACTCTCCTATCGCACATCACACCGGACACTTTTCTCCAACCATTCCAACCTGCCTGCACGCGCTTCTTCACCTCTTTTCCACACTCTCCATTGCTCTGGATTGTTGAGCCTAAGTACTTAAAATCCTCCACCTTCTTTATCTCTGCCCCCTGTAACCTCACCGTTCCTCTTGGGTCCTTCTCATTCATGGCATTCATAGATGACCTTCACCACAATATTCTTCTGCAAAATTTCTCTCAGCTAGATATCAGCTACCAAACTATATCTACTAAGTCATGGCTTCTATCCAGGAATAAACATCACCTTTGCTACCAGATCATTTTATTGTAAAAAAAAAAAAAAAAAAAAAAAAGTTTCTGTCCATTGGACATCCATTAATAAAATGTATGATTGAGACTTTTGGGTTTCTGTTCTGTTATTATTAGTTAAATTAGTTAAAAAAGAACTTTTTTTTTTTTTTGATGCTGTTGGAGGCGTGTCGTCAAGTAATTTATAACTATCAGCCAATGAGCATCAAATTAGTAATGCAGCAGCTTTGTTGGGTTTCCTGTAGTGGGTACATACTGACAATAGACAGGACATTCGTTCATTTTCTGAACAGCTTAACCCTAATTAGAGTCAAGGGGAGGCTGCTGCCCATCTCAACCGACTCCGGGTGAGGGCATAATACACCTTGGACAGTTCTCTAGGCCATCGCAGGGCTGAAACGCACTGACGACTATGCAGCTCCTTTTGATGAAAGTCAACAATGGTTCTTTTACCTGAACCTGACACCAGAGGTAGTGACAGACATGGTCGGCCTTTGCTAATCCAGTTAGGTGCACTGGGGGGCAGTGACAACCTGGTGATGGTGGGTTCCATCATGGATTTCATTCGGGTACTGTGGGTTCCTCCAACAGTCCAAAGAAATGCAGGGTAATTGGCTGTTACAAATTGACTCTAGGTTTGAGTGTAAATGGTTGCAAGGGTGTTATTGCCCTGCAATGGTCTTGTGAACTGTTCAGAATGATGAACTCCGCCTTCTATCAGTGTTAGTTGAAATTCCACACTTCCCATGACCTCAATAGTCTGGCAAAAAAAAAAAAAAGTAAAAAATTAAGTTTAAAATATCCACTTTCAATGCCTCAAATAATAACTGCTTGATTTCTATTATTTCTGACATTAAGAAATCAGCCACTCCAAAAGCAAATTTCATCAAGTTTGACAATGTTCTCCTTTCACCTTGTCTGATTCTGAAAATGCAGAGAGGGAAACGAGTGAGCTCCAGCCATTCATCAGGGTCTCTAGTGGAAACACACTCAGCTCTGTACTGGAGATTAGCTCTGATGAAACTAAAACAAAGTCGGACATGTTGGATTTATTAGCACTGTTAGCGTTAGCGGCCTGGAGCCACCAGCACTTGGCCTGCGAAAGGGAAGAAGATGGACGCATAGCCCGTTTCCTTCGTCCTGTTATAGGCCGGGAAAGGGATATTTGTAGAAAGACTGAACAAACACTGATTGACCACTATCTCTCCAGTTCCCATCGAAAAGAAAAGGAGGGAGTGTGAAACCAGAAAACCTAATCAGGAGGCCTCACTCCTGGGAACGTCGTCTGTCCCGATAGAAGCCAGTGACGCCTCCCGAGGTAGCCGATTTTAAAAACACTCATAAGGACAGTGTGTGTGTGTGTGTGTGTGTGTGTGTGTGTGTGTGTGTGTGTGTGTGTGTGTGTGTGTGTGTGTGTGTGTGTGTGTGAGGGTGTCATGGCAACAGGGAAGTGTTTGGAAGGAATTTTATGGAGGGGGACGTCATCGTACCAACTCAACAAGCAGGAAGCACCAAAATCAGGACGTTATCCGTCTCACAGCAAACATAGACAAACAATTTATTATAGGATGGGAATTTTCCTATGAACCTTCGTTTAAAAAAAAACAAAAAAACAAAAAAAACATTGAAATCAGGACTTATTATATCATGTGAGCTGTGAGGTCACATGTGAATGAGTGGTGATGTATGTGTGGTCATTATTAATATGGAATGAGGTTGGATTATGTTTGTAAGAATTTCATTCATAACCTGCAATGGATCTCACTCCATTATGAAGCAATGAGCCTGACACCTATCTCAGCCAAATCTGGGTGAGAGCAGAGTACACCCTGGACGGCCCGCCAGACAGAAACACGCTGGCGGCTATGTAGCTTCTTCTTGATGAAAGTTTATCTTTCTAGTTCTATTTATGTAGTAAGATTTCAGTAGATGAGTGAGTGTGTAAACATGAACATCCAAATATACAGATAGATCGAGACACAACTAGACAGATGCATCAAAATAAAATAGTTTTGAGCAGTGTTATTGAATAAATATAGCATTCATTCATTCATTCATTCATTCATTCATTCATTTTCTGAACAGCTTAATTTTAATTAGGGTCGCGGGGAGGCTGGCGCCCATTTCAGACGATTCTGGGCAAGGGTGGGGTACACCCTGAACAGCTTGCCAGGCCATTGCAGGGCCAACAATCACACAACCCTTCATACTCACTCATTCCTAGGGTTGATTTGGAACAGCCAATTAACCAACTGCAGATGTTTTTGGACAGTGGGAGGAAACCGGAGACCAAGAGGACACCCATGCAAGAACATGCAAACTCGGGAACTTGGGAATGCCTGAGCTGGGAATCAAACCAAGGGCCTTCTTGCTGTGAATCAGACGTGCTAACCACTATGCCACCGTGCCACCATACACACACACACACACACACACACACACACACACATGCACACACACACACACACACACACACACACACACACACACACACACATGCACACATCCCAGCTGACTCCATGCGAGGGCAGAGTACATCCTGGACAGCTCGCCAAGCCATCGCAAGGTGGAAACACACCAACCACTTTGCAGCTACTCCTGTTGAAAGTCAGCAATGGTTCTTTTCTATGAACCTCACACCACAAACAGTGAGAGACATGATCGGCCTTTTATAGTATATGGTTTCAAGTACCTGGGTGTTCACCTTAACAATAAACTGGACTGGTCCCACAACACCAACGCCCTGTACAAGAAGGGCCAGAGTCGCCTCCACCTTCTGAGGAGACTCAGGTCCTTCGGCATATGCAGACTTCTGCTCAGGACTTTTTATGACTCTGTGGTAGCCTCTGCAATCCTCTACGCTGCCATCTGCTGGGCCCCGGGCAGCACAGAGCGGGACAGGAAGAGACTGAACAAGCTGGTCAGGAGGGCCAGCTCTGTCCTCGGCTGCCCACTGGACTCTGTGGAGGAGGTGAGTGAGAGGAGGATGGTAGCAAAGCTCACATCCATCCTGTTCAACAGCTCTCACCCACTGCACCAGACTGTAGAGGAGCTGAGCAGCTCCTTCAGTGGACGACTGAGGCATCCTCAGTGCAGGAAGGAGGCGCTACATGGTCGTTCATTCCCACCGCTATCAGACTGTACAACGCCACTTTGTAACTGTCTGTGAAAATACCGGTTATGTGCAATAAAAACCCCGCGCACTTTAATCAACCACATCTACCCCACTGTGAACCATATCAACCCATCTACTCTGCACTCAGATACATTACACTTTAATATAGGCCAATCTATAAAGTTGCTCCATTCTTTTCTTTTATTGTTTATTAATTTATACTATTTATGTATCTATTTATTTATTTACTTATATAATATACATGTATGTGTGTATGTTTGTACTTGTATCTATTTTTGCACCCCCTACTGATGGTACCTCAAGAGCCTGTAACAGTGAATTTCTCCATTGTGAGATTAATAAAGCTGTATCTTATCTTATCTTATAACCGAGTTTGCTGCACTGCGGGTCATTATATATATAATGGTAGACGGGTTTGGCCATATTCCTTTGCGTTATCACTCAACCACAACCTGGTGTTCGACTCGCACCAGGAATCACTTTAACCGGGAATCACATGCGCACATGTGTGTGTGTGTGTGTGTGTGTGTGTGTGTGTGTGTGTGTGTGTGTGTGTGTGTGTGTGTGTGTGTGTGTTTTGTGCGAGATCGTGTGTTGACCATGTCTTCTTAGCAGAGTTATAATCTCACAAATGTTTATGCTAGGTCAAAAGCCTGGGCCAAAAAATAAAGTTACAATGAGCACACTCAAAAACTCATGAAACAACAGTAACTCTGTCCTTTTTGCATGTTAGAACACTGTGATTAACAATGGTTCGAAGGCACACCAAAAGCTTCATGGTATTATGGAGATGCAGCTCCATTATAGCCAATGGGAGAGAGCCGTGTCATGGGTATAATGGAGATGCAGCTCCCTCCTAGCCAATGGGAGGCCAGCGGGGCGGGGTGTTGGGAGAAAGTCAATGGGAGAGCAACTCGAGCATTGTTTGAATTTTTGAGATGGCGCATTTTGTAACGTGAATTTTGTACCACTGTGTGTGTGTGTGTGTGTGTGTGTGTGTGTATATATATATATATATATATATAGTAGATATAGATATAGCTATAGATTAAGCACATTGTACAGAAAATAACTAAACATTGACTGGTCACAGATCATTGAAAGCACGTCTACCTGCTCTTTCATTCATCCAGCGGCAAAACCCCAGCCGTCAATGTGCAAGCAAATAGGAACTACTGCTAAGAGTAGCTTTGTTCTAATTCAAAGCCAATCTACAGATAACAACAACAACAGTCCCATGAATAACGGCCACTTGATTCCCAGATAAAGCCTGCTGTTGTGTTTTCTGCTTTCTGATTCTCTCTCTCTCTCTCTCTCTCTCTCTCTCTCTCTCTCTCTCTCTCTCTCTCTCTCTCTCTCTTTCTACACGTGTGTGTGTGTGTGTGTGTGTGTGTGTGTGTGTGTGTGCGCACACTAGTATTTTTGGTTTGTCTAGTGATTGACAGACAGACACATATGCACTCACATATCTCTATGTTATGCATGATCAATTTACCCACGTATTCAGTTGTGTGTATTCTTAGGGATGATGGGTTTTTGTCCTTTCTTTCTACTGTTCATGACCAGCACACACACACACACACACACACACACACACACACACACACACACACACACACACACACACACACACACACACACACACACACACACACACACGCGCGAATACACAGTGGACTCTCTGAGAGCTGGATGATAGTAGATTGCATGTTCCTAGAGATTGAACATAAAACGTCCCTCTTGAGCACAAACAGGTTTGGGGACACACACATCGCCGAGTTGTTGAATTCGAGTGAAATTCTTGTGTACGTCCTGTGTGTTTTCAGGAGAATCTTATTATGAGTTATTGCAGCCTTCAGCCCTGTCCACTGTTTTAATCTTTCTCCTTTGTTTTCCAAGACTCTCCGTCCACTACTCCGTTCCATTCCTCTCGATGTGTATAAGAAACCCACGAGGTTTTCATAAACAAGATACAATCATCTGACTTCATATAAATTCATTAAAATCTTGTTTATGATTATCTCTCAGTACGGCAACAGGAAGAAACACTGTTAAGATTATAGCGCTGGTTACCAACGCAAAGATTTATTCCATATCAACAAAATCCACTGTGTAACCCTGGATCTAAAATTGCCGAATATATTAACCCGACCCTGACTCGCCTCCGTTTGTTCTGAATTCGGAACCTGAGCTACGTACATTCAGTATTTCAAACATGCACAATCCACAGAGTGTTCAATGTCATTCAGCTCTATGTATATGGGATCGACTGAGATGGGCGCCAGCCTCCCAGCGACCCTAATTAGGATTAAGTGGGTAAGAGAATAAATGAATGAATGAAGTTACTTTGACATCTACAAACAAAGATTGTGACTTTTGTATACTCGCAATAAAATCACCGATTTCTGTACAATCCAAAGAAATAAAATCAGTGACGTGATAAAATTTGAACAATGACATTTTGTGACATTTTCTGTTTAGTTCCCTTTTAAATTACTTTCATGAAAATAGCGTGACTTCAAAATAACAACAACAAAAACAAACAAAAAAAAACCCTCAACAACTCACATCAGGGACTGAAACCCATTTTTGACTCTGGTATAATTATAACACACAGAATCAGTGACTGGTATAAATTTTAATCAATCAATAAATAATAAAAGAAAGAGCATCTTGTATGGATATTTTATATAGAAAACCGGGAAGTGATTCAAAGCAGGGAACGTCTACAAGTGTAAGAACACGAAGACTATATCATACTTATGAAGTTTCAACATTTTGAAATCGGGAGAATTTTCACCGGAGACACCGCACCCCCTGCGCGGCCGGGCTGCGGCCCCAAGAATTGATGCATATTTTTTTTATAAAGGAACATTGCTCAATAAACAAGTTTTTTTTAATTTATTTATTCATGGATGAATACAGTTTTATGAATCAGCTGATAAAAAAGGTAACAACTGTTTAAAAATATTGTTACATATACTAATGCTGCTTGCTTAATAATTACACCTGATGTTTAGGTATGTTCCTGCACATACAGTGATAGCTCAGCTCACGAACATAATTGGTTCCCAGAAAGTGTGTGTGAGGCGAAAAGTTCGTCTTCCGAACATTTATTTCCCATAAGAAACCATTAAAATGAGAATAATCCGTTCCCAGGTCCCCATAAAACATAATTTTCTACTAAATAAGCCTTAAAACTACACAAAAATATACCTTATTTTATGTATAATAAATGTCTATTGTATTGTAATTAAAGAAATAAACTGTACTGTATAATAAAGTGGTTTTATTTACCTTTGTGATGGTAGTTGATGGCTTGATGGAATGGAGTGGGAGGAGAAGGGAGGGAGGGACTTACTGTTTGGAAGGAGAGTTTGGAAACGCCTACTGTTTGGAAACACCCTGAGCCACACACGCACCCTTAATAGCTTCCTTGTTCTTAAGGATGGGAGCAATGGTAGACTTGGCGTACTGGTACTGGGACGCTGAGTCACACAAACGCACACCTCGTTCGTGTTTTTCAATGATCTCCGCCTGTGGTGGGTCTTTTTCGGTCCCATAATAGCAAAAGTACACTCAATATGGTCCAAAATGTCTATCAAACACAAACCACTTCCGCATTCAAAGAAAGGGGTGATTTAACTGTGACGCCGTGAGCGTGCGTCAGCTTCTCGTGGCCGCTACCGTGGCGCTGTTCGACCGCGTGGTTTGATTCGTCCGCCGAAAACTAGTTCATCAGCAGAGACTATATGCTCGCAAATTTAATGTTCTTGAGGCGAAAAGTTCGTGAGCTTAAGCGTTCGTCAGCGGAGGTTTTACTGTACTTGTATGTTGCTTGCTTTCCAATTTTACAAAGTTCAGGACTTGGATGGCATTTGTAACAAACAAAGTCTGAGTTCAATTTTGTGGCCAAGAGGGCACAAACAGTTTCATTGATCAATTCTGACCTGGCATCAGTGTGGATTTTCTTTACAATAGAAAATACCCTTTCACTGTCACAATTGCTGTTTGGTATAGTCAGCACTGCCTGCAACAGTTTTGTGAAAAGAGGAAAATCTCTTCACTCCCATCACAGTTGACATTGTCATCACTTGATGCCACCACTCATCACACCTCATCTTTTCTCTCAACACTGGCATTTCATTTTCATGCATTAATTGAAAATCCTGTAATTCCTCAACCAGCTTGTCTTCTTCTTCCACACCCTTCACTATCTAAAATCTCTTTGCTAATCTCACGATAGCATCATTGTTCATCTTTTTCACTGATACTTTAGGGTTGAGAAAGTTCAAGTCTTCAAGAATTGTTTCATTGAAAGGGAATTTTGAAATCATTTTGTTCACTACACAAATATAAAATCTTTCCACACTTTCATAAAATCTATTCAGTGTGTTGTCATCCAAGCTGTCTGCTTCCTCTGACATGACATTTCTGAACTGCACGGCACTGAATGATCACGTGACTTGAAGTAGCTAGCCTGTATCAGTGAACTGCCAACTCGTGTGTGCATAAACAAACGGAAGATAGAGACTGGCTATACATTTCTACGGTGTCTCCAAAGTGCAATATGCAGAAGATTAAGACTTAAAAATTCTACGGTGTGTTCAAAGTGTGACTTTTTTTTTTTCGGGAGGTTGTCTGGAAATCGGGAGAAATTAATCTCCTGGCGGGAGATTGGATTTATGCTTTTAAATCGGGAGACTTAATAACTGTGCTATATATATAAATTCTAACAAAAAAAAAGTGATTTTTGCACTTTTTCAACAAACAAGTTTTATTTCTAAGAATATTACTGGTTAAAAGTTTGTAATATATATATATATATATATATATATATATATATATATATATATATATATTTATATATATATAAATATATATATTACAAACTTTTAATAATATATATATATATATAATAGTTTAGTAATATATATATATATATATATATATATATATATATATATATATATATATATATATATATATATATATATATATACACATGCATCGTGTATTTTCTGATATCCAGCCTTCCCACTGCTCTAAGAGGTCTAAAGCGAGTAGGTTTAAGTCGTGTTGGAGGTCAGTGGGTCGTTTAGTCACCAGTACTTTACGTGGGCCATGGTCTCATCTTTATTTATTTATTTTATAGCACAGTCATTAACTCATCTGAAAAAGCTCTTCCACTCCGAGAGTGAAATAATTACATAAAGCATGCTGAACTGTTCTCATCTCTCCCGTGAAGCCGACTGCGGATTAGTGCTTTGATTAATCACAGTTTAATCTAAGCACTGAAATTATCATTATTTCTTGTCAGCAGGAGAAAAAAAAAGAAAGAAAGAAAAAAAAGGCTTCTTTTTTTAATATGAAGAAGGTTGTGATTATTTTCCCCCTCCCTCCTTGCTACCCTTCACCCCCGCCCCCCACCACCCCCCTCATGGCTCTATTCTTCCTCGTTCCGAGAGAAGGATTGCAACTCAATTATCTTCGTGTCAGGCGATTATCCCTGGGCTTAATTTAATCGTCATTACTCCCCCAGTCATATTTCAATTAAACACACAATCATAGTGTTAACACATACTTAAACCTGTTATTCCTGCAGTTAACGTCACCGCGGATAGGTGCTGCGAGGCTAACAGATGTCATAATTATGCTCTTATTAAACATATTTCTCACTAGGAGTGGGGCGCAGGGGAGTACGGCAGGGTGAGAACATTATTCTAATGACAATATGCTCCAGTGCTTCTCCGGAAGGTTGTGCCAATCTGCCAGTCTCGCCTCGCTGGCTGTGCTTCTTCTCTGACACAGAGATAATAGTCGCACGGTTAAGTAGGTTAATGCATTTGTAGATCACTGTGCTCACTAGATTTACCTCCGTGTTACTAAATGTCACTTTAAATGACCAGAAGTTGCTGTTATTTTGGGGGTACAGTCTGGGGTGGGGTGGGGTTGGGGGTGGGTGGGGGGGTACAGCGTGATATACTTCCTGTCGGAGAGGCTTGACCTCACATACCTTGCAACCAAGAAGTAATTCTACGACATTGAATTAATGTTTAAAGTTTGTTTTAAATGCAAAAGCAATGTAAACACTACACGAGACACACAATTTCCTGCACATGTAACGGTTTTAGGAGGGATGTGCAATCTTATCCACAAAGGGCCGGTGTAGGGGCAGGTTTTTCACTTCAACCAAGCAGTAGCCACACCTTCCTCCTGTTTCAACCACGGATCTAAAATGAACCAATTAATTAATGCATTAAATTAAAAAATGATAGAAATTGCAACCAGATTATTTTAATTTTGAAGTTGGATGGCAGCCATCTTGGTGAGACCACTTTACTGTTGAACATTATACTTAAATAGAATAAAACGATAGAGACATTTAAATAATTTTTTTTATATATTTCTTAATTAACTACAAATTACTGGTAAAGTTCTGTGAATTTAAGGTATTTTGAGCATAAGCAGTAAAATTTTCACCGTTTTCAGAGATCTTTCTTTGAGATCTTAAAGCAAAGTGGTCTCATCAAGATGGCGGCTGTCCGACTTCACAGTCGAAACACTAATGTACAAAGTTGTCTCTTTTCTGAGATCAGTTATTGAATCAGGTGGAAGTTATGGCTACTGCTTGGTTGAAGTGAAAACCTGCACCAACTCCCACCCCTTGCAGCTAAGATTGGACATCCCTGGGCTAGAGGAACAATGCTGTAACATCAAGTATGCATAGTAGCATTTTTGCTGGATTACTCATTCATTAATGTTCTGAACCGCTTAATCCTAATTAGGCACACGGGAAGGCTGGCGTCCATCTCAACCAACTCTGAGCAAGGGTGGGCTACACCCTAAACAGCCAGCCCATTGCAGGGCCAACACTCACACAACCATTCACACCGAGT
>CM045748.1:28707859-28717859 GCA_024760905.1 Plotosus lineatus | reverse complement strand
ATTTTGTTAATCTGCAAAACTTTACAGTTTAACCTATCATACTATTGGGTTTGTCGTTAGCCTCGTGACAATTTTTAGCTAGCTAGCATATACACATATTATTGAGTATCAAATAGTCAACATCAACATTCATATTAAAAAAGTAAAAATAAATAAATTAAATTAAAATGAAAGGCCGAGGATGTTGTACAGTATTACCGATATACACAATTTTAAAGGGATAAATAAACTATAGATATAAACACCCATTGTATGGTGGCCCCAGGGGCAGTGGTGGCCTGGTGGTAAAGGTTGGATCGCTGGTTCACTGATCCTAAGGTTGGAGTTTTAAGCCCCACTATCACCGAATTGTCGTTGCCCCCCTCCCATGCAGCTAACTGGGTTATCAAAGGCCAGCCATGTCTCTCACTGTCTATGGTGAGAGGTTCATCTAAAAAGACATTTGCTGACTTTCAACAAGAGTTGCTGCATAGCTGTCAGCGTGTTTCCGCCCCTGTGATGGCCTGGATAGCCATCCAGGGTGTACGCTATCCTCACCCAGAGTTGGTTAAGATGGTCGGCAGCCTCCCCGCGACCCTGGATTACGTAGTTCAGAAAATGAATGAATGATAGCCCGGTGGCAGGGTGCTGATTTGCTTCTCACAGGGCCGGGGCTCACTTTTAATGGATTGTTATAAGAAAGAACCATTGCTGACTTTCATCAAGAGGAACTGCATTTCTGTTAGTGTGTTTCTGCCCTACAATGGCCTGGCGAGCTGTCCAGGGTGTACTCTGCTGAGATGGGCGCTAGAATCCCTTTGACCCTAATTAGGATTATGCGGTACAGCTAATGTTTGTATGTAAACAAATCTCTTTGTTTACATATAAAACAGCAAAGTTTAATTCCTTCATTTTTTTGAACCACTTAATCCTAATTTGAGTTATGGGGATGCTGGTGCCTGTCTTTGCCTACTCCGGGTGAGGGCGGGGTACACCTTGGACAGCTCACCAGGCCACCGCAGGGCCAACACTCACACCTAGGGGTGATTTTGGACAGTCAGTTATCGTACTGTGCTAGATTGAGATGGTTTGGACATGTACAGAGGAGGGATAGTGAGTATATTGGCAGTAGGATGCTGAGGTTGGAACTACCAGGCAGAAGGCCTCGAGGAAGACCAAAGAAAAGATTTATGGATGTGGTGAAGGAAGACATGAAGGTCGTTGGAGTCAGAAAAGAAGATGCAGAGGACAGGGTGAGATGGAGGCGGATGATTTGCTGTGGCGACCCCTGAAGGGAGCAGCCGAAAGTAAAAGAAGAAGAAGAAGAATTATCGTACTGTGCGTGTTTTTTGGACTGTGGGAGGAAACCTGAGTACCCAGAGGAAACCTACACAAGTGCAAAGAAAACTTGCAAACTCCACACAGAAATGCTCAGGCTGGGAATCGAACCAGGGACCTTCTTGCTGTGTGGCAGGCATGCTAACTACTACACCACGGTGTCACCACGAAATTTAATTATAAGATAAAAACTAGCGCTCCACAAGATTTTCAAACAAAGCTAATTATCTTAAAATCTTGTTTATCTCGATGTTTACGAAGCTACACAGTTGTTTATCTGGGTAAACACTGCAAAAGCATAGTAATGTTCTAGCCGGGAATCTAATACCTACCAGAGCTTTAGCCAAACAGTAATGAAGTAGCATTACCGTTTCCAAAAACTACAAACTTCTAATCAAGTAAAAATAAACTTTTTGCATTATCGCCATCATTATTTGAAATGATAAAGCTGCTGGTGAGTAAATCAGGCCTGTAACACAATAAATTGAGGTTCACAGGATTTCCAGCGGGATTTTTTCTCTCTCTTTGTTTTGTCTTGGCACCTACACATGTTCAAGTAGTACGGCTAGCCAGGTTTCTAGCGAGCATGCTAGCTAGCATAACTCCACTGTCAATTTGCAATGTGATAGCATTTCTATGACAGATAGCTTTTAATCGGTGACAAGTTTATCAACAAGGTACCCCTGACACTTTTATTATCTATTTATATCCTTCATATTATCAAGATTCTTCTTGTTTGTTGGTTGGAAACAGAATAAAAGGCTCAACAAGTGTTCTGACTGCTAATGAGGCCAAACTGTTTCTAAAGGCAGCTGTCAGACAGCTGCTTCTGATTAGCTTTGATTTTCCCCCCCCAGATTATTTGTAATTATTTGTAATTAGCAGAACATTCATCTTTAATCATGGATTTAGCGTCAATGTTGTTCAGCTACGTTCATCATGCAACTTTGAGTTAGTTTTTCCGAGCTGTTAAACAAATCTCAGTCATGAACAGACGAATATACCTTCAATATCGTTAATTAAGATCCTTAATATCCCACTAGCAAACTCAATATGAAATTAGTTGAGAGAGCTGTGTGAAGAATATGTAATGACAGGTTTTATTTCAGCTAATATGAGCTAATTGGACTTTGTTCAGGTCTAAATATACAAACAATAAAAAAAAAAAAAAAAATACAAAACATCAGAGTAAGATTACACACACACACACACACACACACACACACTCACACACACACGCACGTATGTATATTAAAAAATATATTATTTATTTACATTAACACATGCAACCATCTTCCGTTTAGTCAGATAAATGTCCTTTGGCCATAGCATTCCTAGTTAAAGCGATTATGGTAGACAATTAAAATTTATTAATTTATTTTTTAATCAACGCACCCTGTCTATCACTATCTCTGATGTAAGTTGTCAAAAAAAGGTGTTTGTTTTTAGGGTTTTTTTTTGCCCAGCGATGGCACTTTGATATACAACGATGTACTTTGCCCTTATCCGGATTGGGCCGAGATGTGCCCTAGCCTCCTCGTGACCCTAATTAGGATTATCCAGTTCAGAAAATGAAAGAATTAATGTATTACTAAATGAAAGCAGCATTCAAATGAAACATGAAACATGTCCAGTCAGAAATAAAATTAAATGAACAGGAAAAGATGGAAAGGATGCAAAGCATGAACATTTGTTTGTGGTAGAGGTTAATTTCGAATTTGTGTTTTCCTAGATGAAAGTTCTAGGCCTTTCTTTGATCTCGTTGTAATTCCATTGTGTGAGCCAATAGAAAACAGAATGATCGGGCTGTTGTCTTGTCTGCTGTTAGCATGGAGATATTTTGTCACTAGGACCTTTATTTTGAATTTTTTCTCCCGGTTTGTTTTATTAGCAAGGCTGGTACCGGTGTAGTCTCCGGCCACTGGATCCAAAAAGAACAATCTTATTTTAATCAGTCCACAGATTGTTGGTCCGTTTCTCTTCAGGCCATTCACTGTGCTCTTTGGTGAATCATTTCCTCTTCACGTCTTTTTTTTCCGGCAGCGGGACCTTAATTAATTATAATAATTAATTCTTGTTATAAAAATATAATTAAAAATATAATAATTAATTCTTGTTAATAGCTTGGCTTCACATAGGCATCTTCTAATTGTAACAGGACTTACAGGTAACTTTAGATCTTCTCTGATCTTCCTGGAGCTGATTGGTGGCTGAGTTTATGCCATTTTGGCTCTTTCTTTCCGTTTGAATGGTAGTTTTTCACATCCGTGGTCATTTCCGCTGAGTAGCCTCTCATTCTCGGCTCTTCTTTATGTTTCTCACTCTCAATACAGATTTTAAATCAGGGTACGCTGTTCTTCTGAACAACGTCTGGAACGACCCATTTTCCTCAGAATTTTAGACAGAAATGTTTATAACCAGCAGGTACAACACTTGCTGCTTCCTTCCTTAAATAAGGACTCTAATTGGCTCCTGTTTTTTAATGAATGAATGACATGAATAATTGAACTCCACACCGATATTATTTTGAACCCGCCCCTTTCAATTAGTGATTCAATTGTACACAGAATCAGCAACATGCGGATCAGGACTGTTGGTTCTGTTGGGTTCTATTACTTTACTGCACCCGATAGTCAATTATTTACATAAACATATATAAACATAATTTCTACCAAGAACACTGATTGGTCAGGTTAGTGATGTCTAACGGATGTTATTCTGAACACGACTATAGCGGGTTGAATGTAAAAATACATAATTCTTTCTCCACTCAACTCTCACTCACGCTCTCTCTCTCTCTCTCTCTCTCTCTCTCTCTCTCTCTCTCTCTCTCTCTCTCTCTCTCTCTCTCACACTCACACACAAAGACACTCTCTCTCTCACACGCACACACAGGTACACACACACAAAGACACACACAGACACACACACACACACACACACACACACACACACACACACACACACACACACACACACACACACACACACACACACACACACACACACACACACACACACACACACACACACACACACACACACAGATGGACACACACACACACACACACACACACACACACACACAGACAGACACACAGACAAAAACATTCACACACATGCGCACACACACACACACACACACACACACACACACGCACACACAGGCACGCGCGCACACACACGCATATACACACACACACACACACACACACACACACACACACACACACACACACACACACACACACACACAGACAAAAACATTCACACATGCGCACACGCCACACACACACACACACACACACACACACACACACACACACACACACACACACAGATGGACGCACACACACACACACACACACACACAGACAAAAACATTCACACATGCGCACACGCCACATACACACACACACACACACACACACACACACACACACACACACACACACACACACACACACCAGCCCCCACTGCACTGAGCGTAATGAACAAATTCACAGCGCATTACTCTGGACTTGATCTCTGGCAAAATAATGCTGGAACAAACAATTTGGTTTGTCAACACCTTTCTGCGGCCTCCTCCATCACTGTCAGAGCTCTAAATTTAAACAGCAAAGTGCATTTGACTGCTGGACCCTTCTCTGATTACCCTCCCTGGCTTGTGCCAATTGCAGCAGACAGACTGGGCTCTGCTCTGATTGCTAACCTGGCTTGAAAAATAGTCTCAGGCTGCCCGAGGATTAGCATGAATATTTTGATATAGATCGATAAGCAATCTCCACTCTATAAGAAATGCCAGCGGCCTTCATTTGGCTGATCAAAGCGGCGGATAGAGAGAAAGCGAGGGACAGCTGGCTATTGTTTTCCGAGTGCTCTGAGGAATGAAGCTGATTCCTGACGAGGGAATGAATGGTACGAAGATGAAACTCGCTCCCTGTTTCTTAATCGGGGAAACAATCTCAGGCTTCACACAATCCCATCTCTGGGGATCGTCTGGTGTTAAAAAAAAAAAAAAAAAAAAAGTGCCATGCAACCTTCCCCCTGTTGTGTTGACGCTGAGTTGATTTGTTAAGCATTAGCGCTGCAGCAGGTGACCGCGCGGCATCCGATGCTACTGACCTGGATGTAAAGAGGCCAGGTCAGTAATGTGTGCTCTTGTCTGCACAGCCACTGTAGATGTGTGCTCTGCTCAGTCTCACCTTGACTGGAGTTAACATATCCGTCCACAACAGGTCATGAGTGAAAATTGTTTAATAAGGTTGGAGAAAACTCAAGAAAATCCTGCTGGAACCACCAAATAATTACCGAATGGGTCAGAACGCACATGCAGGACAATGGAACATCTTCATATTGCAAGAAAAATTCATTTCATTTCATTTTCTGTAAAAGCTTAATGCTAATAAGGGTCTCGGGGAGGCTGGTGCCTATCCCAGCCACCTTCAGGCGAGGGCAGAGTACACCCTGGACAGCTCACCGGGCCATCACAGGGTGGAAACACGCCGACGGCTTTGCAGCTACTCTTGTCAAAAGTCAGCAATGGTTCTTTTACATGAACCTCACACCATAGACAATGAGAGACATGGCCGGCCTTTCATAACACAGTTAGTGCACTGGGGAGACAGTGACAGCTCGTGGAGTGTGAGGTTTGAAACCACAGCAGTAGAATCAATGATCCAGCACCTTTACCACCGGGCCACCACTGTTGTGTTGGACAGTGGTGGCCTGGTGGTAAAGTGCTGGATCACTGATCCTAATGCTGCGGGTTCAAGCTTCTCCCAGCCAACTCTGGATGGTTTATGAATCCATGGTTTACCCTGAACATGTTACCAGACCCGTGCCTTTGGCTGCCACCCAACTCACATTGCACCCGACCCCTATAATTCCTCCCATAGGTGGTGGGTCCATGGGAGGGTGGACCCATGTTTCCTTTTTGGACTGGGCTCAGCCGGGCTCCATGGGCAAAAGCCCAACCACCAGCTGCTCATCTTGGAGCCCCTCCCAGAGCTGGAAGACGTGCCTGGGGAGAGAGAGAGAGAGAGAGAGAGACGTCTGGACCTCATATGCTGCCCGCGCGACCCAACCCTAGAAGAAGTGGAAGAAGAAGAAGATGATGATGATGTTACCAGACCAGTACAGGGCCAACACACACACACACACACACACACACACACACACACACACACACACACACACACACACACACACACACACACAAGCATTCACTATCACACCTAGGTGCGGTTTGGAACAGCTGGTTAGCGTAAGTGTACATCTTTGCACTCTCAGAGAAAACTGGAGTATCAGGGTGTGAGGGGTAAGTGCAAGCATGGAAAGAACATGCAAACTCCACCCTCACCACGCGCATGGCTCGAACCCAGGACCTTCTTGCTGTGAGGTGGACGTACTAGCCACTGTTCCTCCCCTTAACAGTGCACTCACTCACTCGCTCATTCATTTACCAAACTGGATAACCCTACTATTCAGGTTCCAGGGGGGCTGGAGCAAAGGTACACTCTGAACAGTTTGCTAGGCCGTCAGAGGGCAACACTCACATAGTGATTCACACATGCCTTTATACCTGGGGGCAATTAGAATCAGACTCAGAATACTTTATTGATCCCAGAGGAAATTTAGGAACGGACAATTAGCCTAGTGTGCATGTGTTTGGACTATGAGAGGAAGGCGGAGTACTCAAAGAAAATTACCCTACAGATAGATAGGTAAATATCAATAAATTACTAATCAGTAAATTAATGAATTGAATTAAAAGCTGATTCTACAGCAAGGTCATACGAGCAGTGTATCGTGGTACAGATGCCGTAATCGAAGCCGACTCTTTTTGTAAGGAGTTCCGAGTTAACTGCTGCAGGTCTGGCTTTACTAAGTGTGCGATATTTGTAGGTGACATTACCCAGCCATACTCAGGGAAATGAAACTCCACCGGTGGCCTCAGCCTCCGGGGAACTGACTGACTAGCGTGCCTGTGACACGAGGCTGAAACGGCGTACGGCAGCTTCGATTCATTAGGAAACGTCACTTTGTTTCAACGGGGCTCAGGAAGGGTGATTAGAGAGCTGTAATCAGGATTAATTAGGGGAATATATAGCTGAGGACTTGCAGGCACCAACCTCGACATGGACCAGGGAAGGCATATACAGACTAGCACACTCTGTCTCGTCCCCTCTCTCTCTCTCTCTCTCTCTCTCTCTCTCTCTCTCTCTCTCTCTCTCTCTCTCTCGCTCGCTCGCTCTGATCTGAAACACAAAATAATGCCTCTGAACAGTGTTAGTGATGCTAATTGATTTGGTGAGGATTGTGCCAGGTCTTCCACTTTAATAGACAATACTCTATGCATCCTTCCAGTTATGCCAGTGATCAACAAAAGTAACAACAACAACAACAAAACATACAGGCAACTCCAGGATTATTGGCACCCTTTGAAATCACCTAGTGGGGCATTGGGGATGTTGAGGTGCTAATAAATTAAGAAGACAACATAAGATAATCTTTTATTGTCCCAGAAAAGGGAATTTCTCTATGCAACAGCATCAAAGTGATATATACGCAAAGGTAGAAAGGAAATGATAATTTACATAAATAAACAGTAGTGGAAGAGAAAATGAGCAGGTATAGATAGATAGATAGATAGATAGATAGATAGATAGATAGATAGATAGATAGATAGATAGATAGATAGATAGATAGAAAATCTGTCTGATCATAAACATTGGATTTTCCAAGTACCCAACTTCCAACTTGTATAAATATTTACATGTCCAAGTTTATTTGTCAATCAATACATCAGAATCTTTAGTACATGCCTGGGGGATAATGTCATATCAAAATATGTACATATATTAAACACATATTTTGAAACAATTCAAATATTTCCGAGTTTACACCTTTTTTCATTCTCAATTTTGTGACAAGAGAAATTCCTCATTATTTTTGCATCCTGCTGAGCCTCTGCTATGGTCCCTATGGATCCAATAACCACAAAACCTGCACGTGCATGGCAAAATTGGTAAATAAGCACCAGACTTAAAATGGAGTGGATGATATACGTAACTTTCCCTGGCCGTGTTCATGGTGTAGCTTGTGCTCCCTCTGATCACTGATGGATCGGCATTTATTAACTTGAGATGCTAAAGAAAAGTTGAACATGTCAAACACCATCAATTAGCTCAGTGTCACTAATTACGCAATTATTATCTCAAGCTATTATTAGTGAATATTATACTGTCCGTGTTACATACTAATTGTTTGAATCATTCTACTTATAGTTAGTGATGCTGCTTCTCCTAGGAATATAATCATGCATCTACCAGGATTTACTGCCTCAGACATTAAAAATGGGGAAAACTATTTTATTTAAATTTGCATAAAATGTAAAAGGTCAGTGTCACACATTTCAGCATTAGTTTCATGATCAGATCCACACACACACACACACACACACACACACACACGCACACACACACACATATATATATATATATATATATATATATATATATATATATATATATATATATATATATATATATATATATAAAAGGTAGGAAACTATATAAATAAGGAACAGTTTAAATATAGACAAGAAACAAAAAGCAGACAGATAGACAACAACAGTAACACACTGAGCAGTGAGTAATGAATAATAAATGTACTTGTTCAGATGAGTAACAGGTACTGATTGTTGCACATTGGACTGATTATTGCACGTTGGAAAAGTCTGAGAATACTGAGAATATTGTAGTGTTCACAGTCCTGGTGTGTGGTCTACTGAGAGCACTGCTGGCTGTTATAAAGTCTCACAGCAGCAGGAAGGAAGCAAGGACCTGCGAAAACGTTCCTTTGCACACTTTGGGTGAAGGAGCCTGTCGCTGAAGGAGCTGCCCAGTGCTGCATGATGTGGGAGTTGTTCTCCATCAGTGAGGAGAGCTTTGTTCTCAAGCACCTTATTACCACCACCTGCACTGAGTCAAGGGCCCAGACCAGCACAAAACTGGCCTTCCTGACCGTGTCATCCACATATCAAACTGTCATGGGTCCATGAATGTTTTCACCAAGGTGCAGAGATGGACGAGGGCCAGACGCTCCAGTGTCTTCATCAGGTGCGATGCTAGTGCCACTTTGGTTTGCAATTAGTAATTGTAATGTTTTATATTACAAATATTAATTGTAACCCAAAGGACCTTAGCAGCTACAGGCAATGTATTTCATGGCAATATGTTACCTTGTGTTGAAAAATGAAATTTTATTTTTCTAATCTGAGTACATGAAGGAGCTTAGAAACGTCATCATGGAAGGTCAACTTTGGTCGACCCTGGTGGGGGTGGGGGGGGGTGCTTGAGATCAGTAGTTTATATCAATTCCATTCATTCATCCTCTAAAATGTATTTAATCTATTCAAGTTTGTATTTTTAATTTTCACGTATTTATTATTTATTTCACAGTTATTCCATAACATCCATAAGCTTCGGGTTTTGTGAGGTGTGAGCGCAGTAGGCCACACGATCTGTGGGACTTTCTTGCCATAAGGCAAATGTGTTAGCCACTGTGCCACGGTCCTGCTCTAATTCTATTCAATAAATTGTAAAATAAACAAATAAGTAAACAAATAAAATTTAAAAAGGCTTTTATTATTTAATTCAATTTGTTTAGAAATTACAAA
>CM045748.1:28700359-28702859 GCA_024760905.1 Plotosus lineatus | reverse complement strand
CAATATTTGAGAGAAACAGGCCTTCTTCTGTACATAGAAAAAGTGTGAGATCTTTGAGCTCAGTTCATTCAAAAATGTTTGCAAAAACAAAACTGTTGCATCTGTATTTTTGTTTAGTGTAATTTTTTTTATTCTTATTTTTTGATGTAATTGCAGACAAATCATACCAGACTCCTGCTCTGTATTATACACCAATCACAAATATTCACAATTTCATAAAGACATTACCAAGGTAGAAGGTTTCAGGTTCTTGTCTGTTTGTTTTGAAGCTCTGACACTGGAGACTCCTTCCTGAAGTGGGGGGAAGTGTTATAACAGAAGTGATAAAGGGAGCTTTTGATGCTAAATCACCATCAAATAGAATCCCAAAAGCAAAAACAATGAAATTATGGTGTTGACGTATGTTTTGTCAATGTTGGCACTTGTGAAGATGTAAAAGTGTTTGTTCCCGTCTTCTAAATCACAGTTTATGTCCTGAGAAAATATGGAATCTAGGTTGTTTGAGACCTGCGCTCCTGTTCAATTGGTTTCCAGGGAATGCTGATGGACATGTGACTCATCATAACACTTAAGTAGTCAAACAGGAAGCTGTTAGCCACATGTTTTTTTTTTTTTTTGTACATGAACATTTTAGCCAAGGACTAACACCCTAGGATGTTTGGACCATGAGAGCCGTCTTCGGTGGGCTTTTGGTAAAGACAAAGACTTTTTTTTTTTCTTACATTTATTTTTTTATTTTTTTATTTTTTATACGATTGTAATTATTACATTTTAGTTTTATATACCAAATGCTTGTGACCTAAATGTCCCTGCACAGGAAAAAAAAAAAAAAAAAAAACATGCCTTATAAAGGCTTCCTGTTTGATTACTTAAGTGTTGATGAGTCATATATCCATTAACGTTCCCTGGAAACCATTTGAACAGGAGCACCTTATCTACCACTTCCTGTTTTATAGATTTATATTCGTACATGTCTCATGATATGAGACACCTTTCAGTCATGAAACAAGATCTCAAAATTTTGCATTGATGCATTTATTGAAAAAAACAAAAGCTTTACGGACAAAGACAGAAAACGTGTCCGAACTTGAAATGGAAAAAAAAAAAAAAAAAAAAAAAAAAAGTATTAATTTAGTGGAGAGAAAAAAGGCCTTGTTCACCTTCAGAGGAAGACCTGCTTTCAATTAAACAGGAAGGAGAAACTCCGGCTCCTGTTGTCATGTTGTAAACAGACCATGTTCTGGTTGAGTAATGGCATTGCATCACGTTGAATAGACAAGGAGCTCATAGCCCAAACCAAACGTAGCGACTTTGCGTCTCGGGGAGATAACAATCATATTTTACGCACTTTATTTGAATACATTTTCTGCACGGAGCCAACAGGGCCTTGCGTTGATTAACGACTGCCACGACATGTCTTTGTAGTTGAAGTATACTTACAGTAAATATGATACATACTCAAGGACTAAAAGCTTTCTATAAAGCTGTCATCAAAAGAACGTATTAACCCATCTTTGTTTACAAGGGGTGAGACGGGGAAAAACAATTTGCTGCAATGCTCGTAAAACATCTCCCGGTCTTCTTTTTTTCCCTTTCTCTGTGCCGTGCATACACATACATACAGGAATGCGCACACACACACACACACACACACACACACACACACACACACACACACACACACACACACACACACACACACACACACATAAAATTGCTCACACAATCGCACCAAAGACCGGTGTGTTTAAATCGCGGGAGATGACAGCATTAAAGAAGCAGTGTCACATTTCTTGCTCATAAATAGCCAGATAGATTTGACCCCCCAGTCAGGATTCAGCCAAAAAAATGGAAACCATCCTGTTCCCCAGAGCCCCATTGTGTGGATATCAGATATCCCACAAAGGAATTAAAGTAACCAGGCAGCCTGTACTGTCAATATGGCAGGCAGTCACCTCTCTCTCTCTCACACACACACACACACACACACACACACACACACACACACACACACACACACACACACACACACACACACACACACACACAAGACATGATGATATGGGACAGACGCAAGACCACCACCCTGAAATACTCCAGCTGTTCTGAGGGTAAGTTTCAGACCATGTGCTCCACGTGTGTGTGTGTGTGTGTGTGTGTGTGTGTGTAAGGTCGACCCCCCAGAGAGAATGAAGGTTAAAAGGTTTCTCTTACTGGTGGGCAAACAGATATGCGCCTGCATTATTCAGAACCAGCCAATAACCATCATTCACACTTTCAGCTTATCGCAGTCAATTGTTATAAATAGCACAGGTGGGGGGGTGGGTGAGGGGGTAGTGTGTGTGTGTGTGTGTGTGTGTGTGTGTGTGGGGGGGTGTAGTTAAGGGGATGAGACAAAAGAGAACCACACGGGATTGCGGAACTGAAGCATCTTGGATTTTCAGAAATAAGTGGAAACGGTACGTTTACTGTGCGTCAGATTCAGTGATACGGGTGGAGG
>CM045748.1:28687859-28695359 GCA_024760905.1 Plotosus lineatus | reverse complement strand
CGGAATATTATGATGATGATGATGATGAGGATGATAGGGGCAGTGGTGGTCTTGTGGTCTAAGGCACCGGATCGCTGATTCAAAGGTTGGGGGTTCGAGTCCCACTCTGCACAAGGTTGTCACTGTCCCCCCAGTGCAGCTAACTGGGTTATCAAAGGCCGGACATGTCTCTCACTGTCTATGGTGTGAGGCATGTAAAAGAACCATTGCTGACTTTCGACAAGAGTAGGCTGCAAAGCCGTCAGCGTGTTTCCGCCCTGCGATGGCCTGGCGAGCTGTCCAGGGTGTACTCTGCCCTCGCCCTGAGTTGGCTGGGATGGGCACCAGCCTCCCCGCGACCCTAATTAGGATGAAGCGGGTACAGAAAATGAACTGAACTGAACTGAACTGATGAGGATGATGATGATGATGATGATGATGATGATGTTCCATCGGATCGTAGGAAATATATAGCACTTTTATTTTTGCATTCAAACTTTTCCTCGAACCGTTTAATCCTATTAAGGGTCATGGGGAGGATGGAACCTATCTCAGCTAGCACACGGTCGAAGACAGACTACACCCTTGACAGCTCGCCCGCCCTGCACACATCACACATACCACTTTCAGTTTACATTTACATTCACATCGACATGTGTTGGAACTTTGGAGCAGATAATTAGCCTGATATGTATGTGTTTAATATGTGGGAAGAAGGAAGCAGTGGTGGCCTGGTGGTAAAAGGTGCTGTATCACTGATCCCAAGGTTGGGGGTTCAAGCCCCGCTCTCAACGGGTTGTCACTGTCCCTCCAGTGCAGCTAACTGGGTTATCAAAGGCCGGCCATGTCTCTCACTGTCTATGGTGGGAGGTTCATGTAGAAGAACCATCACTGACCTTCGACAAGAGGAGCCGCATAGCCGTCAGCATGTTGATGACCTGATGAGCCGTCCAGGGTGTACTCTGCCCTTGCCTGGAGTCAACTGGGATGGGCGTCAGCCTCCTTGTGACACTAATTAGGATTAAGCGGTTACAGAAAATGAATGAATGGATGTGGGAAAAAAAAAGAAGAAAAAAAAAAACAAAACAGAGTACCCAGAGAAAACCCAAACGATTGTGGAGTAATAAAAAATAATTTAAAAAATTCAAACGCTACATAGAAATGAACTGAGACTTGAACTCAGGATCTTCTTGGTGTGAGGGGGACCTGCAGACCACTACGCCACCATGCCGCCCACACTCGAAGTCGTGAAACATCAATAATATAAACAGACTTATTATTACTTTATGGGAGAGATGGTTAACACAGGTGGGAAGTGGTGTCCTGGAGGTAGCATGCGGGATTACCGATCCCAAGGTCAGGGGTTCAAGCCCGACCATCCATGGGTTGCTACTACCATCCTCTGTCCCCTCACCCAGTGCAGCCAACTGGGTCATCAAATGCCGGCCATGTCTCTCACTGCCTATGGTAATTCTTTCTTTCTTTCGTTTTTTTTTTTTTTTTTGATATAGTTCAAGTATTTACTGCCATCCCTGCCTCTAAAAATAACCCCGAGGTCATTGAAATGATGAAGATTAAAAATTTCAACTTCTATAACAAAAGAATGAAAGAGTTCAGATGGAAAAAAAAGAAAGATCTCACAGGAATTGTAAGACAATTAAAGAACCTCCAAGAAATAACAGAGGAGGCTGAAGGTGAAGAAAGAGGAAGAGTTTGAGACATTTGCTTCCTGACAGCTGCCTAATGAGGGTTTTTAGAATAATTAGCCCCACAGGGGGCATGGCAGACTAATGAAGGTTTCCGTTCTTACAGTGCAACATTAATGTGTCCAGGTACTGTAAATATGTCGCAAAACACAGTGAAGGATCCTGAGCGTGCGACTCGACCCCGGGTCTCTCGCTAAATAAGGTCTGTCCTTATTACGCCGTGTCCTAACGGTCTTTTAAACAAATTACAGTGTCTGACTCATATTATCAGGATCTCACCTGAACAAAGGCCTGTCTCAGGGAAAACAAAAAACTTCCTTCTTTTTTAAAGGTTGTTGTTTTTTTGTTTTTTTAAGAATAATTGTGGTGTCATTGCTCGCGTGTGGGTGTTTAAGGGGGTCTGTACGGCAAGGCCAGCGGCGGCGGTACGGTGAAACTTCCTCCTGGTGATTTGAACACCATCTAATCACGCAGTATGGAGAAAGAGAATCCATAAAGGAGAAACGTGTACGTAAATGTCTGTGAAAATGTGGCTTGTACACATTCTCTCTCTCTCTCTCTCTCTCGCTTGCTCATGGTTGACACTGAGCCAAGAACACAGGCAAGAACTGTACCAGGCTCGAATTGGCACCATGTCGTCAAACATGACCAGGAAGCTCTGCTTTGATTTTGGATGTCAGCTTGAGCCTGGATTATTATTATTATTATTATTATTATTATTATTATTATTATTATTTTAACCTTTTCAACTTAAACAAATTAAAACATACTGACAGATTTAAAAAAAAAAAGACAAAAACAAGAATTACGATCATTATCCTGTTTGTGTTAAATTACGATTATAACTCCATATTTTCATTTATTATAACAATAACCTACAATTATATAATAATATTCTTATACATTATTCAAATTGTTTTAAAGAATGAACAAAACATGTGTTTGAAACTGAAATAAACCGGGCAGTGGTGGCCTGCTGGTAAAGGTGCTGGATCACTGACCCTAAGGTTGGGGCGGGGTTTGCACTCAAAGTCTGGCCATGTCTCTCACTGTCTATGTTGTGAGGTTCAACAAGAGGTTTCGACACGCGTAGCTGAGGGCCGTCAGCGTCTTCCTGATGCCGATGTGTGCAGTTGCGACCCCATCGCTTCTATCTTCGCATTGTAGTGTTGCTCGCCATGGAAAGTACAAGAACAGTAAAATCCTATGGAGCTTGATTGAGGTGTAAGAGTCATGCTTAAGGAAGACCATTTGTGTAGCTGCAGGTTTTGTTCAGGTGATATGACGGTCACGTTTAAAGCATAATGACACGGTGAGGCATCATTTCGACACCGGTGATCAATCAGCCACTCATTTAGCTTTAATTCATGTAGATGCAAAACCTAATACTCATTACAGAGATGCAATTTCCTCAAGTCACTGCAAATTGATGGCAGCACATTTCTTCATGTGTTGCCTGGCCACTGTGTGTGTGTGTGTGTGTGTGTGTGTGTGTGTGTGTGTGTGTGGAGGGGGCAATTGTGGGATGACTCTCATAATGGGATGAAAGTGATCAGACATACACATATAAGCCTACACACACACACACACACACACACACACACACACACACACACACACACACACACACACATACAGCATGTTCTATGACAAATAAACTGACAGAGCACAACTTTATCAGCCAGACTATAATTAACAAATAAAAGAAGAATGAAAGCAAAAATATATATAATAATAATAATAATAATAATAATAATAATAATAATAATAATAATAATAATAATAATAATAATAACAGAGGACCAGTGGTGGCCCTTGGTTGTGGGTTCAAGCCCTACTTTCAATGGTTGCCCCACCAGTACAGCTGACTGGGTTATCAAAGGCCAGCCATGTCTCTCACTGTCTATGGTGTGAGGTTCGTGTAAAAGAACCATTGCTGATTTTCATCAGGGCTGCGTAGCCGTCAGCGTGTTTCTGCCTTGCGATGGACTGGCGAGCCGTCCAGGGTGTACACTGCCCTCACCCAGTCTGTCGAGATGGGCACCAGCTTCCCCGCGACCCCTAATTAAGATTAAACGGTTCAGAAAATGAATGAATGAATGAAGTGTGCATGCATTCACTAATAAATTGTTGTATTTATTTATTTATTTATTTATTTATATGATTTCTGTCCAATTTAATAAAGAAAACAATCCTGTCATATTTTTAAGGTAGTTTTCCATCTCCTCTGGGAAAAACGCCACATGCCTCAGGAAGTGCCAGCGTACAAAGTAACATGGTGCTGTCTGACATTACAGTTTACACTTAGGCACCACAGAGAACGGAGGGAAAGAAGGAGAAAAAGGAGGAGGAAAAGGGATTTCTTCTGTCTTTCCACTCGAGAAAAGCTCAAAGCAGCATTTAGAAGAAGCCACATAAGCCTTCAAAGATGTTCCGAGTTACGCAGGGGTTTTAAAGTGATGCATTCGATTTCATTTTTCCTGGGCCATTTCTGAAGGACACTCCCTTCCAGAATCTGAAATAATATACAGTCTGTGCTATTACTGGTTACGGCCCGTCAGACGGATCAGTAGCAGTTCGTGAAAATGCATTCCTCCGGGCGAGCAAACAGTCGTGGGAATTTAACGCAGTCTCACAGAAAGACAGAAAGAAAATAAACGTGTGTATCAAAAATGCAGCGAAAATCTTTATCACGTGAAAAAGTCATGTATTCATTCAAGATGTGCAAAGTCAAACATGAATTTAAATAATTGAAATATAGCAACAATAGCCCTGAACTGAAGGGTGTAACATTTTAATGTGATGTCATTATTATTATTATTATTATTATTATTATTATTATTATTATTATTATTATTATTATCTCATCATCAGTTCATTTTCTGTAACCGCTTCATCCTAATTAGGGTCGCGGGGAGGCTGGTGCCCATCCCAGCCAACTCAGGGCGAGGGCAGTGTACACCCTGGACAGCTCGCCAGGCCATCGCAGGGCGGAAACACGCCAACGGCTTTGCAGCTACTCTTGTCGAAAGTCAGCAATGGTTCTTTTACATGCCTCACACCATAGACAGTGAGAAACATGGCCGGCCTTTGATAACCCAGTTAGCTGCACTGGGGGGACAGTGACAACCTTGTGGAGAGTGGGACTCGAACCCCCAACCTTTGGATCAGTGATCCGGCGCCCTATACCACTAGACCACCACTGCCCCTATTATTATTATTATTATTATTATTATTATTATTATTATATGCAGCAGAGAGGGATCGGGTGACCTTGGCCCATCAGGCTTGTGCGGCTCATCATCAGCTCAGGGCCCTCACCCTCTTTACATGCTGTCCAGACAGCGAATGGGATTTCTCCCAGGAAGTACTGCCTAGTCGAACCCACCAAGAACTTTCTGCAGAAAATGGAGGCTCCCCAAGCGAGATACATTTCAAAGGCGAGGGCTGCATAATTTGCGTGTTTTTTTTCTGAATTGTGCCAACCACATTTTTGTCAAAAAAGGAGGTCAAATTCAATTATTGATCATTTCATTGGCTTATTATTATTATTATTATTATTATTATTATTATTATTATTATTATTATTATTATTATATTTTTACATAAATTCTTATCATTCCAAAATAACAATTCATTTCTTGAAGTAATGAGTTAATAATTAATATAAGGTAGGATGATGAAATAGTAGAAAATCTCAATATAACTTTTGTTGAAGTAACATGTTCGGGGGCATTTTAAAGCAACAGCATGAGAAACTAAACAAAAATAGAATTTTTCAAGATATAATTCTATCATGAATTACATCATGCATTACCAAGAATTAAATAAACTGCTGAAAGTGTGTCCCTGACACTGTCTCTTACACTCACTCTTTTCTACCTTTCTGTCTCTGACACACACACACACACACACACACACACACACACACACACACACACACACACACACACACACACAGCGTGGTCGAAGCGGCTTAACATTGCATGGTTGCATGCTTTTTATTTCATGAGTGATGTAACGTCTGGTGGGTGATTGTGCTGATGCTAGTTTGCTAGCAAAGGAAATGCTAAATAGTTCACTAGTCACACAAAACAGGAAAATCACCCTGGTTACCCTTGACATTTTACATTTTGACATTTCTTATCAATGGAATGGATGCTCTCCAATCGCATGTGAACTGATGTGTCACCCGAATGAAGGCAACTTTATTTGTAACTTGCCATAACTTCTAGAGAGACGGAAACCCCTGCGCTGACAAATCAGAACATGAAGCCCAGTAATAATAGTGGCATCCCTGACTTCTTCTTCTTCTTCTTCTTCCTCTTCTTCTTCTTCTTCTTCTTCTTCCATTCATCTTCTTTTTTCAAAATAATGGTATTGTGTTTATGTATTAATTAGCATAATAGCAACGCCTGAATAAAGGATTTACTGTGGCAGATATGTCCTTAAAATGTCCTTTAAACGGTGTGTGTCACAGGAAAATACAAGCCAGTTCGTGATGGCTGCTGTTGGGTATCCAAAGTTCTAATCAAGGAGATAAGTTGAAATAATATAGTATCTTGAAATTATAAACTAAGTCAAAACAATATAATATCCTCAAATATGATGTGTTGAAAAATAATAAAGATTACCTTAAAAAATAAGTATCTAAGTAAAAATGAGATAATATCTTGAAATTAGTTTCTAGATGGAAATTATGAGATAATATCTTGAAATTAATTTCTAAGTTAAAAAAAAGTTCATATGCACCCAAATATAATATATTAAGTTGAAACAATGAGGTCATACCTTGAAATTGTTTAGAAGATAAAATAATATAATATCTTGAAATTCCTTTCTAAGGGAAAAAATAACAAGATAATATCTTGAAATTAGTTTCTAAGCAAAAAGTATCAGTTGACACACACCCAGATACTTTAGGTTGAAATAATGAGGTCATACCTTGAAAGTATTTACTAAGCTAAATTAATATAATATCATGAAATTAGTTTCTAAGCGAAAATATGAGATAATATCTTAAAATTAGTTTCTAAATAAAAATATCAGTTGATATACATCCAAATATAATGTTTTGGGTTGAAATAATGAGGATGTATCTTGATATTATTTATTATGTGGAAAAAAAAAAAAAAAAAAAAGAAAAAAAATATATATATATATATATATATATATATATATATATATATATATATATATATATATATATATATATATATATATATTTAATTAGGTTCGGAATAATGAGATAATATGTGTACACACATTATGTTGAAGTAATGAGATTATATCTTGAAATTAAATATTGAGATAAAATTGTGAGACGGTGCATTGAAACTATTGCATTTAAACTGTAATAACAGGATCATATTTTAAAATATCCTGAAGTAAATAAAAAAAGTTGAAATAACAAGATAAATTAAATCATTTCAATATACTAAGTGATAACCTTATATTACGTTGAGATGAGAAGAAACTAGGTTATTCCGACACAATGCAAGATTTAATCAGGTGGCATCATTACATTGTACGTTACAATAATCACACAATATTACATTGACATAACACACCATGTCCACAAGATCAGAAACCTCAGGCTTGTAGAAAATAGCACGGCCTGCTGTAGCCTGTTCAGTCTGTAAGGCTGATAGTGCTGCGTAATCCTGGTGAACAGAACTATGGTGAGAACCAGTCAGATATGCCCGCAGAACCAAACATCCGGTTTAGGAACATCTGAGTGAGGGAATCGGGCCGAGCCTAGTGATCTCTGAAGCAGTTTAACTGCAGTGAGAAAGCGAATCATTTCTGAATCGAC
>CM045748.1:28672859-28675359 GCA_024760905.1 Plotosus lineatus | reverse complement strand
GGGTGTGCATTTTATTTTTCTTCCTGTAGGGGACATCACAGAAAATAATTGAGAAGCACTATCACAAGTTGTTTTCGGAGCACAGAGGAATACACACAGAAAAATATGAGGCTAATTGGCCCGGAAAAGCCATTTCCCCAGCAGAGCTTGTAAATCAAAATTTTGCTTGTTGGATGGGGCAGATTTTTGGTGGATCAAAGCTTGTATCATGGAAAATTTGTTATAAAAGACTTACCTTGTAAGTCAAGGTACCACTGTAAATATATAAAAATGGATCATAGTTTGCTCCATCCATTTTCCTTCTATATTGACATGTAGCCCAGTCCCTGCTGTCAAGAAACACCCTCCAGCAGGCCTACAACCTCCATGGTTTACTCCAGGTATTCTTTAGCTCTTCTTTGGGTTGTAGGCTGTAGAGGATTCTCATCAGATACACCTTTTGGCACTAAAGAGACACAGTTTGATTTTGGTCTTATCTGAACATTTACCAGTTTCCCATTTAGCCTCAAAATCTTCAAGGTGACTTGATATGGCCCTTCTTGAGAAGTGGCTTTTTTTTTTCTTTGCAGACCTCCATATAAGCCATATTTATGAAGCATTTGTGATATTTTTGTCGCAACTGCTTCAAACTTGCCACAAGCTTCTTAGTAGCCTGTGAAACCAGATTTTGCTGTGCTCTTTAATCCAGACTGGAGAACAACCAGTCCAAGGAAGGATCCTAGTACAACCAACCACTACCCACTTCTTGGTGGTTATGGATTTTGGATCTAGGTATTGATTAAGCCATCACATTTTCTTTACACATTAGATTCTGACAGTGCCTTGCCTCCCATAGTTGATTACTTGCTTTCAGTTACAGTTCCATGCAATCGAATGCTTTAGAAATAGCTGACGTTATGCTGAATTATCCAGAACTATGGATAAATATTACGGTCTTTTAATAATTCCGGCCATTTGTCAGATGCCATTATTTAGATCAACTTACTTTTTTAATCCTATTTATGAAACTAAGAAGTTGAGGCTAAAGGATCCTGCTTAAAAGCCCGACAACACACTTCATTTTTTTCCAGCTTGGTGGTACTGGAACTTGAAACCCTGACCTTCTGACCAGTAAGCCAGAGCTTTAAGCATTGAGCCACTGCTGCCAGTACTGACTGAGCGGTTTAAATGTTGAGCCTCCATATGACCAAACATACCAGTAATTACATCGACTTGGTAGTAACTCCATCCCAGAAACAAATTACATTTGCAGTTTCTTCATCTTTGGTGAATGACCACCACTTTGAGACATCTGGTTGAAGGCTCCTAACAGGCACAGGGGACAAAGACTAGAATGTGCTGCTATGAAAGAGTAGGTTAGGTATACCATATTTGCCTGATTTTGAAGAGACTCAGCTAAGAAGATCCATCCATCTATCCATCCATCCATCCATCTGTCCATCCATCCATCCAAGCAAACAACCATAATCTACACAGGGTCATGGGCAAACCGGAGCCAATGCCAGCTGATCGTAAGCAGGGTGCTGGATTGACTCCAGTTTTAATCCAAAACATAAACAACCATTCAGATTCACATCCACACCAATAATGAATTTAGAGTAGCTCATTAACCTAAAGTACATGTCTCAGGGTTTTGGGATGAAACTAGAAATACTCGGAGGAAACCCATTCGCTCGGATAGGATGGTGATAAACACTGCATCACCACGCCGTTGCCAAGTCTTCATACAGCATTAAAAGGAACGTCAGGGCTAACATCATAATCATGGGATTTTAAATAACACAATTGGGAGAACAACAAAAAACAAGTTATTTTATTCCTTAATTTTCCAGGAGAATTAATTCTAATTTGGGTTGGGTACAGCCAGAATGGCTTCAAGGCCATTGCAGGGCCAACACTCACACAACCCTTCACACTGACACCTAGGGGCGACCTGAAACAGCCATTTAGCCTACTATGCAAGTTTTTGGACTGTGGGAAGAAACCAGAGTACCTGGAGGAAACCCATGGAGACACGAAGAGAACATTCATTCTAGACACAGAAATGCCCGAGTTGGGAATCGAACCCAGGACCTTCTTGCTGTGAGGCAGATGTGCTAACCACTACACCATGCCACCACTTTATTTTAGGAAATTTAAAAAAAAAAAAAAAAAAAAAAAAACCTATTGCAGTTTTACTTTAACTTGTGATTTGTACGATATATTTTCAATTTTTTAATAGATAGTGGGGAAAAACAAACAAACAAACAAAAAACAAAACAAAACAAAAATGAAACTAAAACACTATAATCCTGTGGGAAGTGGCCGGGGTAATTGATTAGAAAGTCAGCAACTCAAGCCCAGGTAGCACCAAACTACAGAGTTTGGGCCCTTTTTTGAGGGCTCTGTAGTTTGGTGTTGCCCGAGCTTAAATCGTTTATCAGTAACCCCGACCATGACCCACAGGATTATGTTTTGGTTTGTTTTTTTTCCTTGCAGGATGGCCCATACATGAGGTGAC
>CM045748.1:28652859-28665359 GCA_024760905.1 Plotosus lineatus | reverse complement strand
TTAAATGGGCAGTGGTGGCCTGGTGGGGGCAGTGATGGCCCGGTGGTAAAGGTGCTGGACCACTGATCCTAATGCTGGGGGTTCAAGGGCCACTCTCCATGGGTTGTCACTGTTCCCCAGTGCAGGTAACTGGGCTATCAAAGGCCGGCCATGTCTCTCACTGTCTATGGTGAGAAGTTCATGTAAAAGAACCATTGCTGATTTTCGACAAGAGTAGCTGCAAAGCTGTCAGCATGTTTCTGCCCTGCGATGGCCTGGCAAGCTGTCCAGGGTGTACTCAGCCCTTGCCCATACTTCTGTCCAGCTGGGATGGGCACCTGCGTCCCTGCAATCTTAATTACAATTAAGCGGTTACAGAAAATGAATGATGATGAACAGATATTAAACTGACAAATCAGACTATGTGATAATGAACTTTTGAAAAGAAAGTCTGGAAGAAAATGATTAAAAAGCTGTGTGCAATCCTGCAGGACTAAACTGGCTGTGATAAAGAGCTAAAGACACATATCGCACACTTGATAGGTTTATGTAGCTTTAACGCAACACCATGATAGTGGGGTTCCCATTTTCCTGAAGAGGTAGGAAAAGCTAGAAATATGTAGGACTGAGAAAACAAACCAGTGACACGTCGTCATTTCTGTAGTGTGTGTCATGCTGTGGTATAGATTTCAAACCGAACTTTAATTCAGTTTTTTTTTTTTTTTTTTTTTTTTTGTCCTCATGTCATGATGCATTTTTCTTTCCACCTGTCTGCTTAAGCTTTAAGATTAGCCACATTAAACCTCTCTCTCTCTCTCTCTCTCTCTCTCTCTCTCTCAGGGGCATTTGAATCCATATTAATTTCCTTTTTAGCTGTTATGTGCCTGCATATGAACTGCACCGTTTCACTATTAATCTGTCAGTAATTTAGCAACGTATAAACTAATTATGCCTCACATATCCATGTAATTGTTTTGGTGAGCTGTAAAACAAATCAATGTATTTGCAGAGAAAGCATTAAATTGAATCGAGTCATTATAACCACGTGTCAATGTCTCATTCTAGGTTATGAAGGTAGGAAAGTGGATGTCAGCCACAGGTCAATACACAGCTCCCTCCTGGCTCCATAAAAATCTATTCAGCTCCACTCAGTAATGTGGATTAAATCCACACACAGTAGACAGACAGACAGAGAGAGAGAGAGAGAGAGAGAGAGAGAGAGAGAGAGAGAGAGAGAGATCATAACCATCTCACAGGAGCGCAGGAAGTATTGATATTGCTTCACGTAAAAAGTGATTGTGGGGTTTGATCTGCCGTTTAGGATTATTGGAGCTTATGACATCAGTAAAATTATTCTCACAGCCCGCCGTCTCTTCCCCTCCCCACACACACGGCGTGAGCTCCTATCTTGCCATGGAACATTATCCGCAACATGATCGATAAAGAGCCGAGAGCCAATCAAATGACTTCAGATGTTAAAGAGTAGCAGATATAAACAGCTGGATTCCTCATAGGAAATAAACAATGGTGTGTGTGTGTGTGTGTGTGTGTGTGTGTGTGTGTGTGTGAGAGAGAGAGAGAGAGAGAGAGAGAGAGAGAGAGAGAGAGAGAGAGAGAGAGAGAGAGAGAGAGAGATTCCAGATCTTTAAGAATCTGCTTTTGCAGGGTGATAGCATGGAAACACATCTGTAAAATGTAATAAATAGATGCACTAATAAAATGGGGCAGTGGTGGTCTAGTGGTATAGGGCACTGGATCGCTGATCCAAAGGTTGGGGGTTCGAGTCCCACTCTCCACAAGGTTGTCACTGTCCTCCCCAGTGCAGCTAACTGGGTTATCAAAGGCCGGCCATGTCTCCCACTGTCTATGGTGTGAGGCATGTAAAAGAACCATTGCTGACTTTCGACAAGAGTAGGCTGCAAAGCCGCCGGCGTGTTTCCGCCCTGTGATGGCCTGGCGAGCTGTCCAGGGTGTACTCTGCCCCCGCCCGAAGTTGGCTGGGATGGGCACCAGCCTCCCCGCGACCCTAATTAGGATTAAGCGGTTACAGAAAATGAACTAATAAAATGTCACTGCAATGGCATGGCGAGCTGTCCATGGTGCACTCTGTCGGCTGAAATAGGCTTGCCCATGACCCTAATTAGGATTAAGTGGTTCAGAAAAAAGAATGAATGAATAAAATTTCACTCAAGCCTCCTGTGTCTTGAGTATTTTTCCGCCTGCTGATCATAGTAAAACTCTTTTCTCTCCTCCGAAGTGGTTACCACATCCACCTCAGAGCAAGAAAACCCTGCGTTCCAGTCCTGGGGTTGCCGAGCCTGCATGTTTGCTCTGTGCTTGCCTGGGTTTCCTCCGGGTACTCAGGTTTCCTCTTACAGTCCAAAAACATGCACAGTAGGCTAATTGGCTGCTCGAAATCTCCCTGAGATGTGAGTGTGAATGGTTCCTGAAATGGCCTGGTGAGCTGTTCAGGGTGTTCCCCATCTGAGAGTCAACTAAAATGGGTGGCAGTCTCCCCAGTTAGGGATCCGCGACCCCATTTAGGATTAAACGACTTGCGAAATGAAAGAATGAATGAATGAATCATGGTTGTTTACCTATTAACAAACACAGTGAAATATTCATTCTTTCATTGTACACCCTGGACTCATCTGACCAAAGGCCATCACAGAGCAGAAATGCACTGATTGCTAATCCAATGGCCTACACTTAGACTTTTTTCTTTTTAATATTATTAGAACTAAAATTTACTGTAAATATCCTGGGTCCAATCCAATATTTAGAGTATTGAGTTTTTTTTTTTTTGTTTTTTTTTTTAACATCAGAGAAGTGACAAAATTATTTACATATTATTCAAATGAAATTTTATATTAGTTTTTTTTTTTTTTTTTAATTTATATATGCGTTGTCTGCTCTGGGTTGTTAACACCCCACCCCCCAACACATATATATATACATACACACACACACCTTTACTAGTCAAAGGAAGCTGTAGACACTGTACTTAGCTGCATGTGGTTCTGGCAACGATTACAGCTGTCCAGCTTCGTGATTGATCATCTTTGTTTACAGTGTTTAAAGAACGAGACAGATTTCAAAACACCATTTCACTACACACATAAATAAAAGCAGGCCAAAAACGAAGCGGTGATCCATGTACGCGTGTTAAACGCTGGCTCGGAAACACGGCTCGTACAATCAAATAACAATAACAGTCTCCATCTTCGGCATGAAATTATGTCAGTGTGAAATTCCCCTCATACATCTTGGGCTGACAGCTCACCTCCAGCTGGAGCAGTACAGTAATGGTACAGTAATGAGAGCAGTTTAAGAGGAACAGCTTATACATGGAGCCAGATTGAGGTTAAAAAAGAAAAAAAAAAAAAAAAGAAAAAGAAAGAAAACAGACTATTAAAAAATATTAAATTGTGACCCAAAATGTATTCCATCCTCCGTTCATTTTATAAGCCGCTCAATCCTGAGTTGAGGCAAGGCTGGTGCCCATCTCAGTCGTCTCTGAGTGAAGGTAGGGTACACCCTGGACAGCTTACCAGGCCATTGCAGGGTCAACACACACATTCACACCAGAGGATGAATTTAGAACAGCCAATTACCTGACTGTGCATGTTTTTGGACTGTGAGAGGAAACTGGTGTGCGCAGAGGAAACCCACGCAAGCACAGGGAGAACCCGCAAATTCAACGCAGAAACGCTCCGAGCCAACGAATGGACAACTGAACCACAGTAACGCCCATATTTCTCCATTCATTCATTTTCTGAACCACGTAATCCTAATTAGGGTCACAGGGAGGCTGATGCCCATCTCAGCCGATGCTGAGTGAAGGATAGAGTACAATCTGGACAGCTCGCCAGGCCATCACAGGGCAGAAACACGCTGACGTCTATGCAAGTCCTCTTGACAGAAGTCAGCAATGGTTCTTTTACATGAACCTCCACCAGAGACAGCAAGAGACATGGCCGGCCTTTGATAACCCAGTGACAACTGTTGATAGTGGGACTATAGTTGAACCCCCAAGCTTGGGATTGGTAATCCACCACCTTACCACCAGGCCACCAATGCCCCTCGCCCATATTTAGTACTTTTTAAAGATAGTTTCTCATTGTCTGGTAATATTACTCTTAAAGGTAGGGTAGATGAATAAAGTTCTAAGCAAGATTTTGAAAGTATCCAATCAATGAATTCCTCCTCCCTTCTAAGCACCTTCTACAACCCCCCCCCCCCCCCCCTAAAAACACATTTCTTGAATAATGCTTGAAGATCAGCCGACAGCAAAGAGCATTGGGGCAAAGCAGAGCACATCATGTCCTTGTCGCATCCATCTAGGGTCTCAGGGTGGCTGCTCAGGGAGGATCTCAGCTAGCTGCTATTGGGCAAAAGTGGGGTACACCCTGAACAGCTCATTAGTCTACTGCATGGGTAATATACACAACAGTTCACACTCACACCCGGGGTCAATTTTGGAACAGCGAATTAGCCTAAAGTGCATGTCTTTGGACTATGTGAGGAAACCATAGTACCCAGAGGAAATATGGTTCATGCTAACCGCTACGCCACCATGTTGACCCAGGTATTATATAGAAGTATGGTATTTCATCCAGAGCATTAATATTAACCTGTGATTGAAATACAGCCAGGTCTGCTGATCAGGGTTAAAGTGTTTACATGGTTTTTAGTCAAACTTAATTAATGTGTCACTCACTGTCAGTAGCATAATTGACGGAAATTAGTTCTGTATACGACTCAAAACTAAAAGTATTCTCCTGCCTTACTTCTATTTCATTCCAGATTAGAGACATCCAGTCCGTCCTTCATGATTTTCCGTAGCGGTACAGGCAGTCCATTCGTCTCTGCTGGTATTGAAGCGGCTCTCAGTGGGTGGAGAGCCTTACTAAGTGTCGATAGAACGATATGTAGCACTCTGGAGGTAGCAGGTGGGACGTGACTCTATAACAGACAAGCAAAGCTGCTCGATCTGCTCATTAAGGCCTTTGGATATGGATTAAACCTGCAGTGAAAACACTGAAAACGGAAAACTACACACAGCATACATGTATACATTGTGCTCTGGTATCTCCTTACCTTAATCTCATCTCACACTCCTCCATCTCTCATCCTGACACCCTTTCCATCCTCTCCTTTTTTTCTTGAGAGCCCTCTTTGTTCAGTTTTTTTTTTTTTATTGTGCAGAGCCCAAACACGCCACTAATGTGTCTTAACATTAATAATGGATGCAATTTTTTTGCCCTTGTCCACCCCTAGTTTATTCAAAAGGAGACAGGTGGAGAGAGTCAAAGAGCAGAAGGAAATGAGAGAGAGAGAGAGAGAGAGAGAGAGAGAGAGAGAGAGAGAGAGAGAGAGAGAGAAAGAGAGAAGCTCATCTTTTACCAAAATCATACCTCACCTTGCATTATTCAGGTGAGCATGACATTTTGTAAACACACAAAGCCCATCTGCTTTGACAAATCATCTCTAATGAAGGGACCCTCGCTGAGATGGGGCAGCCGCAGGACTCATTTCATATTGAGACACAAGCTTAGTTTTATTCTTTCTTTAAATTTATAGTAGCCAAGATGAATAGTCTGTCCATTTTTGGTTCATGGAAACAGCACCAGTGGTATGAATAAATAAAATAAAATAAAATCTTTTTTATTAGGTCTATCGAGTTTAGTCAGTATTGGTTGAATTCGTTTCCGGCGAAGGTTGGTGTCCACCAAGGCTGTCCATTGTCACCGATTCTGTTTATAATTTTTATGGACAGAATTTCTAGGTGCAGCATTCATGGGTTCTGGTTTGGTGGCCATAGGATCTTGTCTCTGCTTTTTGTGGGTGATGTTGTCCCTTTGACTTCATCAATCCGGGATCTTCTACTGCATTGGAACAATTCACAGCCAAGTGCAAAGCTGGTGGGATGAGAATCAACACTTCAAATCCGAGGCCATGGTTCTCAGCCGGAAAAAAAAAAAAAAGTGGAATGCACCCTTTGGGTCTGGAATGAGGTTCTGCGTATCTCAGGATCTTGCTTACGAGTGAGAGAATGATGGAACCAGAGATCGACAGGCGCATCACTGCAGCCTCTGCTGTAAAGCGGAGCCTGTTGCATCTGTTGTTGTGAAGAGGGAGCTGAGCCACAAGGCAAAGCTCTGAATTTACCAGTCGATCTATGTTTCAACCCTCACCTATGGCTATGAGATTTGGGTAGTGACCGAAAGAGCAAGATCAATGATACAAGCGGCTGAAATGAGCTTCCTTCGCAGGGTGATGGGGCTCTCCCTTAGCGATAGGGTGAGAAGTTCAACCATCCGGAACCAGCTCGGAGTAGAACCACTGCTCCTCTGCATTGAGGGACACCTGGACCTCATTGCTGAGGCTGCTGCCCCCATGATTCGACCCCGGATTAAGCAGAGGAAGATGATGATGATGATGAAAATCCATCTGTAAAAAATGTCTGGTTATTACCGTTATTATTTTAAATAAATAATTTGGTTGAGGAGTCCACAGTGGTGTGGTGGATTAACACATCTTCCTCACAGAAAGAAGGTCCTGGTTTCGAATCCCAGGCTCAACAGGGACATTGGTGAATTTGCAGTTGACAAACTGGTGGACCTCAAGATGCAAGGAGATAAGTTTTTGGGTCTTGAGGCAGCAGGAGCTAAGCTTTCATTTCACAAAATGGAAAGTGCTAATCCCAGGTTCTTCACGATGATTGATCTTCACTTGTGCATCTGAAGATAGCGAGAGCTAAATTTATGTTCCCCATTATGGTGGTGGGTAAAATTATGGACCTCAGGGTGATAGGATTTAACTTTATGGATGTCAAGATTGAGCAGGAGGTAAACGTTATCTTCTCAGGATATTGGTGGGAATGTTTGTGTTCTTCAGGTTGATAGTTGCCCCCAGTGCAGCTAATTGGGTTATCAAAGGCGGATCATGTTTCTCACTGTCTATGGTGGGTGGTTCATGTAAAACGACCATTGCTGACTTTCAACAAGAGTAGACTGCACAGCCGTCAGCGTGTTTCTGCCCTGCGGTGGCCTGGCGAGCTGTCCAGGATGTACTCTGCCCTCGCCCAGAGTCAGCTAAGATGGGCGCCAGCCTCCCCTCAACCCCACTTAGGATTAAGCAGTTCAGAAAATGAATGAAAGATCAATAGTTGGTAAATGTGTGTTCTTTGGGATGACAGGACATAATCTGGAGTGTCTCAAGATGGGAGAGGGTAAGCTTGAGGACCTTGGAATGGCAGGAGTAAATATTGTGTTCCTCATATAAGCTGGATCTAAGTTTTTAGTTCTTAAAGATTTCAGGACTTTAACCTTGTCGACCTCAGAACAAACCATGCTAAATTTGTGCATCTGAAGATCGCAGGTGGGTCAGCTTGGTTTCTTCAGGTTGGTTGAGGGTAATTTTTATGAGCTACAGGAAGCCAGGAACTAAAATCTGTTGCTCAATATGGCAGGACGTAACTTTGTATACCACAGATAGTTTGGTAGCATATAAATGTATGAAAGCTTGTGTGTCACATGATAGCGCTGAGATCAACTTGCTAGTTATAAGACAGCAGACTTGCGTTCCTCATTATTGCAGAAACTAGTTGAGGGTGTAAACATGGCAGGTGAGTCTGTGACTCAGGACAGAGGAGATAGAAATTTGTAGACCTCATAATGGCGGAAGGAGGAATATATAGGCCTCAGGATGCTCTCCCGGTGGGCTATAGAGCACAGCAGTAGGAAAACATAAGCCTTATAAATGTAGGATTAGGAGGCTGTGAGCTTCAGGATTGCAGAAGTACAAGCTTGTCGACTCTACTCTCTGAGGATCAATGCTTTGCGCTCAGGGCAGCAAGACAGGAAGCTGAGATGAGAAGAGAAGAGACAGAAGTGTTTCGAGGAGAGTGTGGGAGTGTGCATAGCTTAACATTATCAGCTGGCCAAAGGTCCAGAAAGTTCTAATCATGATTGGTAGTGTGTAGTGCAGATATCCAAGACCTGTCCTCAGGTAAAGGTGCTTCTGATGATCCCAAAACGGAAATCAACACTTAAGCTACATCATTAAGTAAAGGAAATATACTTCTTTCCAGTCTGTCATATTGCTCCTGAACAGATGGAGATCTCTGGAAATCCAGCAAAGGAGAAGGCAGCTTCGTTGACATCAAGACAAAACGACAAAATTAATCAGAGACAGCGGGCTGCGGCATGAGACTTTTCTCTGTGCCCAAGAGCAGCTCATTTTACCCAGCTTTAATATACACAGAGAGTGTGGAGCCATATCCATTGATCCAGGCTGCGAGAGAGTGGGAGAGAGCGACACACACACACACACACACACACACACACACACACACACACACACACACACCATTAGCTCTACGAGTCGACAACTGTACTGTTATTGATTGATGGACTGGAAGCTGTTAATATTATTTATGGAAGACGGCCACACAGCTCAGTGCCTCCACCACAGCCCATAATAAGCCATAATTGATGGCTCTGGAGACTCCGCCTCCCCCCCCCCCTCTCCCATGTTGACCCCCCAGAGCACATGATCTAGACGGATGGCTTCGGCTACCGTTATGATTGATATTATCAAATTACATAAACGGCCGACGGGCTTAAGTAGGGACATTGATTTTACATTAGGGCGCCGTTCAACACATCATAGAGGGGACGAGACCAGGAAGTGGACCCTCCCGTACATTTTGAAGTTATCCAGTTATCATCTCTGCTCTGTTCACAATTTATCATCGGGTCTGCCGTTGGACTTTTCATATTAAGGCACTATACACTCGAAGAATTCTGTTTAAAAATTCCACATTCATGAAGATTCTTGGAAAGAGGATGAATGACGTGTGCAATGTGTATTCTGTCTGAGGGGGGAGTGGCGACTATCTCAGTCGACTCTGGACAGCTCCCCAGGCCATTGTGGATATGTAAATATAAACAATAGAAATCTTGTTTACAGTGGCACAGTGGTGAAGTGGTTCACACATGAGCCTCACAGTGAGAAGGTCCTGGCTTTAGGTTCCAGCTTAAGTGTTTCTGTGTGAGATACGTATGTTCTCCCTGCGTTTGCGTGGGTTTCCTCCGGTTTTCTTGCACAGTCCCAAGATATGCGGTTTAGGATAATTCACTGTTCCAAATTGACTCATGGTTTGAGAGTGTATATACACTGTGTGTGTGTGTATATGTGTGTGTGTGTATGTATGTATGTATGTATATATATATATTTTTTTTTTTCTTATGAACCATATATATACACCGTTTTTTTTTTTATGTATCATTTTAACCCAGTGAAAGAAACAGGTTATTATGGGATGTGGTAAGACAGAAGTCTCCTACTGAAAGCCTGACTCAAGTTAGTGGCAGAAATATTAGAGGCTCTGGGATAACTGAACATAAACAAACTCAAGCAAAGCTTTTCATTTGTGCGATATAATTGTGCATACAAGACGGTAAATAGCTCAGCGATGAAGCTGCTGTGAATCTGTGTGTGTTTGTGTGTGTGTGTGTGTGTGAGAGAGAGAGAGAGAGAGAGAGAGAGAGACCTCCAAACAATAAAATAAAATAATATTAAAGACAATTAAAAACCCCAACACACCCTGTACTTGTTTGTGTTTAATTACTCTCGAATCATAACCTGAGAAGCCTAACCTCAGAACGCCACGTTTACAAACAACAAATATAAAGAGACCATCATTACGCTATAATCTGATCTCCTACACGGCGTCCATCTGTATCACGCTAAGAAAATGAGCTATCATTTAGAGCAAGAGAATAACTGCAATAAGCAGGTTCAAGCTTTAAATTACCGCTGCTGTGGAGGACTGGGAGCCATCCGGATGAGAAGGGTGGAAGTGTGTGTTTCCATTAAGCGGTCTGGTTCGAGTAAAAAAATGCTAGATTGTCGCGTCATGATGTCGTTAATGATCGAAGGTTATGCATAAAGAGGCGGCGTGCCAAGGTTTCCCTGCTTTAAGATGTACATGCAGTCAAATCAGTGCTGGAGCAGAAATTTATTCATGTATTTATTTACAGTACAGGTCAGTGCAAAGGGTAGAAAGTAATGATTAAACCTACTATAATAAAAATAATAATAATAATAATAATAATAATAATAATAATAATAAAATACATTGTATATGACATTCATTTTGTAAGCCACTTAATCCTAATGAGGGTTGCGGGGAGACTGGCGCCCATGTCAGCCGACTCTGGGTGAGGGCGAGATAGACAGATGATTAGCCTACTGTGCATGTTTTTGGTCTATGGGAGGAAACCAGAAAATGTACAGAAAACCCACTCAAGCAAGATAAGAACATGCAAACTCCACATGGAAATGCCCTGAGTCTGGGAATCAAACCCAGAACCTTCTTGCCATGAGCATACGTGCTAACTTCTGCACCACTGTGCAGCCCTGCATTCATTCATTCATTTTCTGAACCGCTTAATCTTATTTAGGGTTGCGGGGAGGCTGGCGCCCAGCTCAGCCAACCCCGGGTGAGGGTAGAGTACACCCTGGACAACTCGCCAGGCCATTACAAATTTGTAAATATAAACGATAGAAGTCTTGTTTTTGGAGGCACACTAGTGAAGTGGTTCACACATGAACATCACAGCAAGAAGGTCCTGGCTTTAAGTCCAAGCCTGAGCCTTTCATCCACTGCTTGACCAAAAAAAGTGTCACACACATGGATATGTTATTGTTCCGCCTTTATCCTGCTTATAGTACGTAAACATCGTGTGATTGTTTAAAAAAACTTATGCAAATTTATTTACATCCAGTGTCGGATTCATTTCTCACCGACGTCTTGATCGATGAGGGAAAAACTGAACCCCTCCATAAAGTCTTCTCCAGCACAGCCCCAACACTTTCGTTAGGGTTAAGGCCAGGATTCTGGGGGGCCAATACATATGTGAAAGTGATCCCCCGTGCTCTCTGAACCACTCGCTCATTATTCGAGTCCTCATTTTATATCCGAGCCATCAGGGGAGAAAACTTTAGGAAATCTTATGCAATAACCTGCACGTTCAGAACATTCAGATCATCAGTTGCTTCATTTTATCGCCACATTAATGTTGCTGAGCCTCGACCAACTGAATCAACATTGCCATGAATAAGGCTAAATGCTCTACATTCAAATATTACAGTGTGCGTCTTCTTTACTGTTTTTTTTTTTTTTTTTTCAGCTGGGCAGTGTATTTTAACCATGACCGAGGCAGGTCAGGTGATCACTGTGCACTCCTCACCAACTTATTCAGGGTTTATAATCCACTTCAGAAAAATATACTTTTAAATGCATTCAAAGTTGGGCAGTAGTGGCCTGGTGGTAAAGGTGCTGGATCACTGATCTTAAGGCTGGGGGTTCAAGCCCTACTCTCACCGAGTTCTCACTGTCCCCACAGTGCACCTAATTATGTTGCCAAAGGCCAGCCATGTCGCTCACTGTCTATGGTGGAGGTTCATGTAAAAGAACCATTCCTCACATTCAACAAAAGTTGCTGCACAGCTGTTAGGTTGTTTCTGCCCTGTGATGGCATGGCAAGCTGTCCAGGGTGTATGCTGCTCTTGCCCGGAGTCGGCTGGGATGGGTGCCAGCCTCCCTCTGGCCCTAATTAGGATTAAGTGGTTACAAAAAATGAACGGATTCAAAGTTTTAGTGTATACACTATTACATGGAAACACAAAAAATATTTAATATTATGTATTATAGTATATATATATATATATATATATTTTTTTTTTTTTTTTTTTGGAAGTGTGATTATGATGATGATGTCTGCTCCAAGTGACCATGACAACCCATGAATCTGTAATTTTGATTCATGGATTATTCACCCAGGATAATGTTTTGAATCTTGATAGTGGACCAATCAGAATGTTCCGTTTCCATTTCCTATATGCTAATCATGATGTTAAATACATGTATTTTGGGGTTGTGCACATTTTTATTTGATTCTACTTCCGTTCCATCCTTGATCTTGGAGACGACTCAAGCAACAGCTGTCGGACTCCTGACTCATGTCACCCGGACCACCGTGACGGGCAGCGCTGGTCTGTTTCCTTTGATCAGAAAAAAATGAAAAAAGAAAGAAGGAAAAAAAGAATGCCATCTACTAGACCCCTGCTATCATAACATCCTTTGTTTGAGAATGGAGGCTATTCTGTTATGAGATAACAGTTATTAAAACCGCCCCGGGACATGATGTTCTTCAATCCAGTGATTAGTGCTGATGGTGACAAAGGGACGGAAATGCGGCTCATCCTATTTTCACCTTTTCACGCTCGTATTAATATCTCCACGCAATAGAGATCTTCATGTCAGCTCACTTACACACCATCTAGTGCTGTTAGAGTCACGGGGAGGCTTGAGCCTATCTCTGCTAACAAACTGGTGAAGGCAGGGTACACCCTGAACACCTCTCCTGGCCATCACAGAGCAAACACACACACACAAGACATGTAAACTTCACACAAAAACATGATAGCTCAGGGCTTGAACCCAGGGG
>CM045748.1:28605359-28650359 GCA_024760905.1 Plotosus lineatus | reverse complement strand
ATTCTATTTTCACTTCATTTCCTATTCAGTTGAAGCTCTTCAGCTGCGTCGAATGAGACGTAATCATGACTAAACCTCTCTGTACCTAAAACTGACTTGGAACATACACTAATCAGCCACAACATTAACACCACCTGACTGATCTGGAGTCAGACAGCCTTATAAATACCAAGCTGTAATACACATTGTGTTCTGATTCTGTTCCATCATAGGCCAGCGTTAACAGTTTCAACAGGTTCTGTTAGTTCTGTTGGATCAGAGCAGAGCATCGTCGCTTTCATTAGCCGTCCTACGCGCATCCGTCGGCCCTGGGCAGCCATGTCAGTCTTGCTAGTTCAGTTCTTGTCCTTCTTTGGGCCATCGTAAGTATTTAGCCCTGCATACCAGTAAACACTCGTGACGTGCGGTTACGGCGAGGAATGGAGAGAGAAGTTTAACTATTACAGTTTTGTTAAAGTTACTCAGAACTTTATGCTTGGTAATGTTTTTTTTTTTGTTTTGTTTTGTTTTTTTTGCTTTGCACTCACCCCGATTACAACATGCTCTCCTCTGGACACCGGTCATATCATACCGAGGGCCTGCTTCAGGTACCAAGCCAGTGAAAACACCTTCGGTGGAAACAAGAACGAAAAAAATAATAAATCAATGAAAAAGGTTGCGTAATACTTAAAAATCAATGCTTTACATTATAAGAGTAGCCCTGCAATGGCATGGCGAGCTGTCCAGGGTGTACTCTGCCCTCGACCAGAGTCCAAAGCCTCCCCGCGACCTTAATTAGGATTAACCGGCTACAGAAGATGAATGAATGAATGAATGATAAGAGTAGCTTGCATTACCAACAGCGTGTTTCGGCCCTGCAGTGGCCTGGTGCACTGTCTAGGGTATACTCTGCCCTCACCCAGATTGGGCTGAGATGGGCACCAGCCTCCCCACCACCTTAATTAGGATTAAATGGTTCAGAAAATGAATAAATGAATGGATATTTTCACTACCCGTTGCGCAGTGGTATCGCGATTAGCACGTCGGCATCAACGCAAAAAGGTCCTGGGTTTGATTCCCCGGCTCAGCAAGGGGATTTCTTTCTGGAGTTTGCAGACACTGTGGCTCCTCCCACATTCCAATGTAGGCAGATATGTAAGTGTGAATGGTTGGATGTGTTAGGGTGTACCTTGCCTTTGACCAGAGTTGGCTGTGATAGGCTCCAGCTTCCTGATGGACGAAGTAGGATTAAATGTTGTTTCGTTTTGACTGGTTCCTTTGAAATTTGACCTTTTGACCAGCGTTAGGTTTTTGATTTTATTTAGCTTATATATTCAGAGTATATATCTACTGAACTAGAATTAAACACACACACACACACACACACACACACACACACACACACACAGGTCTGGGACACGTCATGGCTCATTGGTTGGGTACCACTGCAATAAGGAGTGTGTTATATAAATGTATTGATCTAATTATTATTATAAATTTGTTGGTGGGCAATTCCAACTGACAACCAGGCACACACACACACACACACACACACACACACACACACACACACACAACCCATCATCTGACGATCACTACCTACACGGTCTTTTGAAGTGTGTTTACTGCTTCGGCATGAAAATAATGTACTTTGGCATTGCTATTGGCATACCTGCACCGGGCTCTTAAAAAGACAGAGTGTGTGTTTGATGATAGCGGACACACACACTGACACGTGTTCCATGGCGAGCCTCTGAAATATTTCGCTGGCAATCTTTTCAGGCAGGCCCTGCTGTTTTGTAAGCCCTTGGCTCGAGCACACAAATTCAAATACATTCATGCTGTTTGTTTCCTCTGCAAATCCCTTCCTTTACCACATGGCTTGGAACAAATTTCAATGGGGGCTCTCTCTCTCTCTCTCTCTCTCTCTCTCTCTCTAACACACACACACACACACACACACACACACACACACACACACACACACTGAAAGAGAGCGGGAGAGAATGAGAGTGAGAGAGTCTGACAACAATTAAACACAGACAGTGTTTGTACTTGGGGAAAGAGTAGCTGTTGTATTATAAGCCCGGGCCGCCCGTGGCCAGCCGCGGAAGTCCTATTAAAGGAGGAAAATCAGCAGGAACAGCTGTTGTCTGTGCTTTTCTCTGCCTCTTCGCCCTGGCTGCCATGTTTCATTCCTTTTTAGAGCCTCTGTGTGGGGACACCGCAGACTTCTAAGTACTACCCACATGGCACACACATGAGAGACAGTGAGATGGGGAGTGATTGGAAAGGAGGAGACATGAAGACGTTGTAGAATTAGAAGAAGAAGAAGAAAAAGAAGAAGAAGAAGAGGAATAGAAAAGCAGGGTTAAGCACAAAAGCTGAAGCTAATCGCTACACAGCTAGCATTACTGTGTCAGCTGTCCAGATAGCACAGAACCACGTCAGCTGGGCACGTGCTGGGTCCGAGTTAGGACGTGTGGTTATCATGGATGTGTCCTATAGTTGGCATTTTTGGAATCACTTGAAAATTCTGAAACATCTGCAACACTTCCGACCGCATTGGTGTTTTGTTAGTGGGAAATGCTAAACAGTTTAATTTTACCCGACACAGACCTCAACCCAATCCTACCTTCTGAAGATCATGATGGGGTTTTATTATTTTTTATTAATTATAATTCTATCTATCTATCTATCTGAATGTGTGCAAGAAGAGGTGGAAGTAGTGTGTGTGTGTGTGTGTGTGTGTGTGTGTGTGAGAGAGAGAGAGAGAGAGAGAGAGAGAGAGAGAGAGAGAGAGAGCGAGCATGCATATGTGTGTGTGAAAGAGAGAGAGAGAGAGAGATCAGTCATGTTTTTTTTTTTTTTTTTTTTTCTGTTCACTTTTTATTCAGTCATTATGGGCACAAACTAAATGCTAATGAAGCACGAATGATAAAACATGTGTAATATGGTGCACGCCGCCAATTCTCAAACTTTCCTCATGAGGAATTTCCAACTTGTTGCTTTTCCCTGTGAACAAAGCAAATAATTTGTGACCTCCTGGTGGCATTTGTAGTCTTTTTGAGATGATTTTGAGACTATTCTGCATCAGAGCGTTGTTTTGCGACATTTGCAGAAATTCGGAGCACATTTGAAAGATTTCGCTACGAGATCAGAAATCAGGTGACTGAGATGCGATAATGGAAAATGAAAACTTGAGAACATTTTGAGAATGAAAAGAAAAAAGCCACGAATCACCAGTTGCATCAATCTTTTGCTCATCTCAGCTGACTCCAGGCAAGGGCTCGGTACACCCTGGAAAGCTTGCCATGCCATCACAGGGCCAACATTCACACAACCATCCATACTCATCCTCACACCTAGGGGTGAATTGTAACAGCTGATTAACTGCTGTGCATGTTTATGGATTGTGGGAGGAAACCAGAGAACCCGGAGGAAACCCATGCAAGCACGAGGAGAATACACAAACTTCAATAAGAAGACACCTGAGCTAGGAAACAAACCCATGACCTTCTTGCTCTGAGGTGGGCGTGCTAACCATTACGCCGTCATGCCACCCACAAAATTATTTTTTATTATTATTTTTTAATTAAAGATTATTTTTATTTTTTGTGTGATATGGGAGCTGCACTTGAAAGGAAAAGTAGAACCTTTTTTTTTTTTTTTTTTTTTTTTTTTTTACAACTAAAAAGCCGCTTAAGCCTAATGGGGTCATTGGGAGGCTGGAGCCTATCTAAGTCAACACTGGGTGAAATCAGGGTACACCCTGAACAGCTCAGCCATCCATTACAGACAGACCACAGCTAATTCGCCTACTGTGTATGTCTTTGCGCTGTGGGAGGAAACTGGAGTATCCAGATGAAACACAGGGACAAGGAAAGCATGCAAACTCAACACAGAGATATCCAAACCCAGGACGTAAACCCAGGACCTTCAGCTGTGAGGTGAATGTGCTACCACTATGCCATGTAATGCTAAATAAATAAATAAATAAATAAATAAATCCTCAAATAAGGTAAAGGTTTTGTTTTTATTATAAGTTTTGGTAAAAATAAAATTAAACACACACACACACACACACACACACACACACACACACACACACACACACACTTGCACAGAATAATAAAAAACAAAACAAAACAGTATTTTCTGTTCCAAATCTGAATAAAAATGAACATAAACTGTGTGTGTGTGTGTGTGTGTGTGTGTGTGTGTGTGTGTGTGTGTGTCGGGCCGCATTGTCTGAGAGGTAGCTGGTGGAGTGTGATTGAGTGTGTTTATGCAGTCCATCACTGCCACACTCGAGCGGGCCCACCTGTAGTCTGGGAGTCATTACGGCGAGGTCAGGGGATATCCTCCATGTAAACGCAAACTCACTTCAGCTCAAATTGGCTGTAAAGATCCCATTTCCTCTCGCTCGCCACGCCAACCACCTGTAGAGCGATGAGGCTTGACAGCAGCTCAGTCCCCCGGTGTCCATTACAGCCACATTACAACCCACACTGGGGGGACGCCAACATTTAAGAGCTGAATGTTATTCGAGAGTTAAGCGGACATTTACCTTCAAATTCTCCTGAATAACCAAATAATTAAAGCCGGGCTTTCTGACCGGGGATTACACAGCAAACCGATTATCAGTGATGATGCCAGTTTATTATTCTAAATGTGAATTAGAAAAATATACCACTGACACGACACCAATTAATGTCCAGGTATAATTCACCGAAATTTAAACGTTACATATTTTCAAATGAATCAAGCAGATGAAAAATTGATCGAAATTTGTCGTCCTGGGGATGGACGGTGCAGTATTTATTTATTTTACTTGGATGCTTTGGCTCTACTTGATGCTTACAGAGGAGCATTGCTGCAATCATTCATTTGCTGTAACCGCTTAATCCTAATTAGGGTCGCGGGGAGGCTGGCACCCATCCCAGCCGACTCTGGGCAATGGCAGAATGCACCATGCCAGGCCATCACAGGGCGGAAACACCCTGACGGCCGTGCTACATCCTACTCTTGTAAAAGAACCATCGCTGACTTTCATCATGAACCCCCACACCATAGACAGTGAGAGATATGGCTGGCCTTTGATAACCCAGTTAGCTGCACTGGGGGAGGACAGCAGTGACAACCCATTGACTGTGGGGCTTGAACCCCCAACCTTGAGATCAGTGACCCAACACCTTTACCAAAAGGCCACCACTGCCCTTTGCTGCAACCAATAAAAAGTTATCCTGGCTCAGTTCAGTTCATTTTCTGTAACCGCTTAATCCTAATTAGGGTCGTGGGGAGACTGATGCCCATCCCAGCCAACTCCGGACGAGGGCAGAGTACACCCTGGACAGCTTGCCAGGCCATCGCAGTGCGGAAACACACCAACGGCTTTGCAGCTACTCTTGTCAAAAGTCAGCAATGGTTCTTTTACATGACTCACACCATAGACCGGACTTTGATAACCCAGTTATCTGCACTGGGGTGTGTGTGTGTACTCAGTCTGTAGTTTGTAAACAATGAATGCAGCATCATTGCGTCATTACATCAGCGTACTACGCAGGTATGTCTAAACTCAAAATTAGATTTTTTTTTTTTTTTGAAAAAAAAATACAAAACAAAACAAAACAAAAAAAAACGTAAAATCGGAAAAAAAAACAAAAAACAAAAAAAAAAAAACGTAAAACGGATGAACGTAAGTCGGGGAGTGTCTGTATATATTTGCTCATTTTTCTTGCTTCCAACACATTGATTTTGAGAAGTGACCGCGCCCCATTTTTGGATGATATGTCCCACTCCTCGGCAGGCACCATTGTAAGGAGATAGTTGTTGTTAATAACTTCACTGTCAACAGTCACAATGTTTTTGATGTAGTGGTTGATTGGTGTATTTTGTACATTGAAGCGCTCTCTCTCTCTCTCTCTCTCTCTCTCTGTGGATGGATGGATGATCAATTGATCGATTGATAGATCGATAGATCAATAGATAGATCGATCGATAGCTCGATAGATAGATAGATATGGAGTAGTCGTAGTAGTCCTCCGTCAGTCTCAAAGGACTATAGATCTGCACTCTGGCTGGTATCCCGGATGATGATACTTTCCAGTGTGCAGAGCCTGGGTAGGAAGTATGGAGGACAAACTGTTACCCCAGCAGCAAGTCCCCCCCCCCCCCTCTCTCAGCGCCACCAGAAGCCGATACAACTGGGTTCCAGTGCCACTGCAGGAGTTGCCAGAACGTGGCTGTGAATGAACTGCCTCAGGGGACTCCGACTCCCGATTAGAAACACGCTGACGACTTTGCAGCTACTCTTGACGAAAGTCAGCAATGGTTTCCTTTACATGAACCTCACACCATAGACAGTGAGAAACATGGCTGGCCTTAGATAATCCATTCGGTGCACTGGGGGGACAGTGACAACCTGTTGAGAGTGGGGCTTGAACCCCCAACCTTGGGATCAGTGATCCAGCCGACATTACCACTAGGCTGCTGATATCTCTACACTGTACAACACGATTGCAAAAATGTCCACTGTCAGATCAAGCTCACATGGCATTCTGGGTAATATATGACATGAGAAACATACCATCCTGTTTGAGAAAATTAAACAAAAATAAATAAACTTGCCAATTTATTCCGAACTTAATCAGGAAGATCACTATAAACTTACCAAACAAGCTCCAGGGATCCTCTTTTATTTTATTTTCAATTTTTTTTTTTTTTTTTTTTTTTTTTTTTGTAGTTGTTGTTAATCTTCTCGGAGGCTGAAATTGTAACGTAACTCCCACTTCAACATCCCACACTACCGATTTGATTGAGTTTCACTTACCCTCAGCTTGCTTGTCCGTGAGGACATTGTGTCCGATGATGGAACGTTACTCCCAGCCCAGATAATACCACACCTGTGATCAGGTTGTTGTTCGAATGTCACCCAGGACTATCTGCTACAGATTAGATAATGTCCTTATCATCTTCATAGCACACCAAGCTGTCCGAGAGCCTGGGAAAATGTAGGACTAATACACCCCCCCCCCCCCACCCCCTTCCCACCCAACCACAGAGACTGGTGTGAAACAAAAGCTTGTGGTTTGCTGTGTGTTTCGGTAGGAATTTGGCCATTCGGAAAAGTTTGATATAGTGCAAGTTGTTTATTTGTTGAAATATGTTTTCTCAAACATGCATTGTGTGTCCTGCCCCGTAGCTGCCACATCTATTCATATATTATGTTTCCAGTTTGTTCATTGACAGCATTTGGAAAACACTCTTATCCAGAATGACTTGCATTTATTGTTTTCATACAGCAGAGAAACTGAGGGTGAAGAAACCAACAGGGCCACCTTTTGGATCAGTAATCCAGAGCCACAACCACTGTGTCAACACTGTCCATACATCTGATACACTTAGAGTCAGCAGTACTCAATAACGTATTTCAGCACATAATAAATAAATTAATTAATTAATAATAATAATAATTATTATTATTATTAATAATAATAATCTAATGCGTCTCAATCAATACAATACAAACGGAAGGCTCAAGAACATCTGCCAGACTGAATCCACCATCCAAGTCGGAGACTGTTCCAAACAGGTGTACCAAGCTCAAATCATACCAGGAAAAAAAAAAAAAAAAAAAAAAAAAAGTTGCATAAACAAATTAATAATCACGACACCGATGAGCCAAAACGTGGTGACGCGTACCAGATGAGCGCCTCGTTGCATGATTGATCAGTTTCCGCATTGCAAGCGTGGCCGCAAGCACCTCCAGCAGTTCTGGAATGTCCGATAAAATGATATTAATTCCACACATTAATGAGATTAATGAATTTGAATGGCTGGAAGAAGAAAGGGTTTTTTTTGTTTTTTTTAGTTTTTTTGTCTGGACCCTGAAATAATAACACAAAAGCAATTACCGTGCATCCATCAATCCAAAGCAGACATCTAATTATCTCTCCATTTCTGAAGTCCTTGCACTTCTCCAGCTCTCATTTGTAACCCGTGATATGTTATTTTTTCATTAATGGAGCTCCACAATACAGAGATGTGTAACTATACAGTGGGACTCAGATGTTGCAGAAGCATGATGGAACGTTCCGGAGCACCATGCTGAGAAATCCAGATTTCTGATGATTAATGATGATGTCACACTGTGAAAAATAGTGGTCCCTGCAGCTATGGATAACTCCTTGTTATCCTGCTACAAGAAAATAGAGTTAGCGATATCTAGCAACGAAGATCAACATAACTTCACAAGCTACAACATGGTTGATGATGGACACATTCAATACAAGTTACTCTTTTTTTTTTTTTTTTTTTTTTTTTTTTAACTACATTTAGATTTGAGTTTAGTTGAGGGTTCTATAAAGTTTTTTCGGGAGGATTAGTAGACCTTTAGCTTTCTTTTTGACCGCCACAACCAACGCGTTTGATATGTACTTGTAGATATGCCAATCACTTGGCTAGTGTTCAAAGTATATTATAAAATGTGTTTATTAATAATAATAAAAAAAAAAAAAAAACCTCTTGCTACGTTCTCCTGTCGTGCTTGGTGCTACTCGATTACTACTAGATGAACATATGACTGATACATATGTCTTAAACTACCTGATCCTACTGGGGGTCGCGAGGAAACTATAGCATACCTCAGCTGACTCCAAGGGAAGGAAGGGCCTACATGGAACAACTCACCAATCCATTGCGGGTCCACACACAAACACACAGGACCATTCATATTCATATCCATCCCAGGGCCGAGGGGCTGGTGGTGTAGTGGTTAGGGTGCTGGGCTCATGATTAGAAGGTTGTGTGTTCAAATTCCAATTAGACCCCTCTGTGCTCAAACCCCTGGGCAAGGTCTCAATTATAAGTGTGCCTCTGTTCACTCTGCAGTAGAAATGGATACCAGTAAAATATACTGGGAAGGTAACCTGTGATGGACTAGCGTACCATTCAGGAGGAGTTGAACTCCTTGTAGCTTCATGCTACAGAAACTGGGGATAACCGACGGCCTGATGAGCCACTAGGCTTGGGTGTAAAAACCCCAACAGACTACGTACCTAGCTCATCCCAGGGCCATTTTGTAATGGACAGTTAGCATTTACATTCCTGGAATTTGGCAAACACCCTAAATCATATTTATTATCATTTTTATACAACTAAGCAACTGAGGCTTAAGGGCCTTGCTCGAGGGCCCAACAGTGATGTCTTGGTGGTACCGGGTCTTGATTCCAGAGCTTTCACTAATCAGCAAACACTGCCACTAACATCCCCCTGTAGCATAATGTGCACGTCTTTGGACTATGGGAGAAAACTAGAGTACCAGGAGGAAGCATGCAAGGACATATGCAAACGTTACACACAAATGCCATCACCAAGCCCAGGACCCAAACCCAGGACCTTCTTCCTGTGAGGTGGATGGGCTTCCCTCTATACCACCATGCAACCCCAGGTATATGAATATGATTTGTTCATGTTTAAAGATCTATACACACATTTATAAATTCTTCATACACTATATGGAGGAAATCCATACACACATGGTATGATGGCCAAGGTCTGGAAGAGAACCTTCTATCATCTACGGCAGGGTTGCTCAATCCTGCTCCTGGAGATCTACCTTCCAGATTACTTTATCTCCAACCCTAATGTGTCCCATGTGACATGTAAGATCCAGTCAGGTCTTAAGACATTTCAAAGTCCCTTGATTAGATGATTGGATGGTTAGGTGGGCATGATTATGGTTGGAGCGAATGTCTTCTGGAAGATAGATCTCCAGGAACAGGATTGAGCACCCCTGATCTACGGTTTGATGCTTTTGGCCTGTGTTGCTGCAACTGACTGGAACCCATGAGAGAGAGCAGGACTCACTCCACTCTCATGTACTTCCTGTTCGAGATGGTGTTAGGAATTCAGCCTGTCATTTCTAAATGGTTTCACCCTTGTGAACATCCATGACTGTTATGATACTCAGGAACGTGAAACAGATCTGCTTCTGGAAGCAGCTTTATGAAAGTCCACCCACTTTCCGATGCGAGTCTCCCCCCTTTGCCACCCTTTGACCATTACAGCTGCACAAACAGCCCCTATACTAAAACCCCACTTCCCTCAAACAAACAGTGCTGCCCTCACATCTGTCATTTGGCCCATTTTAAAATAAAAATGGATACAAGGGCAGCATTTTTCTTTGATTTTCAATGACTTCTGGCATAAATTCAGAAAGCATGATATCAATAAATACAGACTCGTATTTATTATTTTTATAGCTGCCTTTTTTCCAAAAGAAACCCAAAACAACCCCCCTCCACAAAAACAAAACAAAAAAAAAAAAACATAATGCATGTATGTACAGTGAGTATAAAGACTCAGCCCCTTAAAAATATTCACATTTTGTTGCTTTATTAATGAATTTATTTATTCGTTTGACTTTGACATACCATATTAATCCCGTAAGGGAAATTATTTCCACTACATTCAACTCATCCCATGGGCAGTGGTGGCCTGGTGGTAAGGTTCTGGATCACTGATCCCAAGGTTGGGGGTTCAAGTCCCCACTCTCAACAGGTGTAGCTAACTGGGCTATCAAAGGCCAGCCACTGTCTGTGGTGTGAGGTTCATGTAAAAGAACCATCGCTGACTCTCATCAAGAGTAGCTGCAAAGCCATCAGCATGTTTCTGCCCTGCAATAGCCTAGCGAGCTGTCCAGGGTATACTCTGCTTTCGCCCTGATTTGGCTGAGATGGGCCTCCATGTGACCCTAATTAGAATTAAGTGGTTCAGAAAACGAATTTAACCCACCAACGTGAGCACACACACATTTATAACAGCATAGTTAAAAAAAATGTAATAGAGAGAAAAAATGTAAAAAAAAAAAAAAAAAAAAGACAAACATAGTGAAAGGATCACCACCCCCTAAAAAAGCTACAAACTCAATCAGGTGTAACTTGTTCCTATTCCGTTGCACACCAAGCTAAATGACCAGCTGTGATCGATTGCAATTATTCTGATAAATATGGGTGGCAAGGCACTGACAAAAGATCTCTTTGATAAAGTTGTAGACAGGTACAAGTCAGAAAATAAATTAATAAATAAATAGGTCATAAAATGACGCAATGATTAGCATATTCTCCTCACAGCAAGAAGGGGTTAGATTCCTGAGCTCGAGGCTTTTTAATGTGAAATTTGCATGTTCTCCCTGTGTTTATGTAGCTTTCCTCCGGATACTCGGGTTTCCTCTCACTGTCCAAAAACATGTATCATTCATTAATTTTTTAACTATTTAATCATAATTAAGGTTGCAAAGAGGCAGGTGCCCATATCAGCCAACCTTATGCGATGGAGCAGTACACCCTGGACAGCTCGCCAGTCCATCGCAGGGCAGAAACACACTGACGGATATGCAGCTCATCTTGATGAAAATCAGCGACGGTTCTTTTACCTGAACCTCTCTCCACAGACAGTGAGAGACACGTCTGGCCTCTGATAAACCAGTTAGCTGCACTGGGGGGGACAGTGACAACCTTGCAGAGAGTGGGACTCGAACCCCCAACCTTTGGATCAGTGATCCAGTGCCCTATACCACTAGACCACCACTGCCCCGTGTTAATCTGGCTATCACCTCATAAACACACAGTTTAAACATTGAGGGCGTGGTCTCTTCCTCTATGACTCCGCCCCATCTGCACATCCTAATATTCATTCCTTTTCTGAACTGGCGTGCATTGGGGTGGGGTGGGGAGGGGTGAGGTGGTGGTGTTGGGGGGACAGCAGTGACAGCCATTGGATAGTGGGGATTGGGATCCAGGTTTACCACCGGGCCACCACTGCACAGCATACTTTGCTTTTCATAAATATATTGAGTTCTGCTTATTTCCCAGAAAGCTGCAAGTACTTTTCAACAGTTCTGTATATCTTTGAGAACTTTTGCACTTTGCTGCAAAAAAATTCCTGAATCTCCCTGACTTATATTTGTAGCTAATCATAGCTCGAGTCAGAATTGGCTTCTGTGCTCTCCCACACTAACAGAGGTCTTACAGTCTCCGTGTAATGTCCCACAGCTGTCCAAACACACACACAGATAAACACACATTTATAATTTCATCAGTGTCCATCTTCTCTGTAAACCTCTGAGGCCTTATTCAGGCTCGTAGGTTCTCATTTTAATGTTGATCACTGTGTATTATTCACCCAGACACTGTGCATGATATTACATTACAGTATTGCAAATGTGGATCATATTTAAATGTGCTTTTCATTAGCCACAATAAAGTATAAACGAAAGAGAATATAAAAAAAAAAAAAAAAAAAAAAAAAAAAAAAAAAAACCCACCCTGCTGGATAATATGAGAATATCTCAGTTTCCACTCGACATTCAAACTGAAGGATAAATAAATATTTCATATGAGGCCATTAGTTTATATCTTCATACGCCAGGATGCACCATATATTATGTTTGAGAGTAGAGATGTTTTAAGGGTAGAGACAGTTAGGGCTGATAAACGCTCTCATGTTGACCCCAGTTTCCCATTATAGGTCATGTGAGCTGACATCCAAATGCGTGACAGACATGTGTTTTACGACGTAGCCGTCGCAGCGCAGACAGGTTAACTGTACTAATCCCAAGTGGCTTCAAGTTTAATTTCGATAAACCCGTCGCAGCCGGAGACCGAGGCGTACGCTAACATAAGATTGGTTGTTTGAGGAGCTCACAGAATAGCATACAGTGTGCTCATAAAAGCCCATTAGTTTTCATAAACATCATCAAAGTTATTTATTGCGCATACACTAGGGGCACGGCACGCACGAGAGGGAAGCTGTGCTTTCAAGCTTTTGAAGAGATGCCATACGGAGACGAGGAGGAGCCGAACAAAAGTTGGAAGACATTAAATTAAACAGCAATGTGGAGCACTTGTGGTAATAAAACAACAATGGAAAACATCACAAACACTGAGCTAGAATGGCTATCAGACAGTGGGGCGGAAATTTAAAAAAAAAAAAAAAAGGAGCATAGCATGTTAGCCTCCATGCACACGTCCTCTGAACATTGTGCGGCAGTGTGCTTATGTAGCTCTGTGTGGCACATGGCGGTCAATAAGAACATCTATTCAAACATGGAATTGTGTCTCCATGTCAGCCTGTCAACGCTGGACACGAGGCCTCTATTAGCATTAAACTGATGACAGACATTCAGTTTCGGACAGGCCCATCCATTATATTTATACATCAACCCCATCCCCACTGCATTTCACCGCAGGGTCTAATACAGGCCAACTTCTGGGAGCCCACCCCCAACAGGGAGGGCAAAAGGGCTACAGCTGTTTGATGGACAGGTCTGGAAAACTGCATTACCAGCTACTTCGACTATGAGTATGGATGACCATGACAGAACTTTATCAGTGTGTCTTCCAGTTTGGTGACATTATTATTCTGAAGAGGAGAAAAAACACACACACACACACACACACACACACACACACACACACACACACACACACACACACACACACACACACACACACGAAGCATCACATTTGCTACACTCAAACTGTCTTTCCTACAAACACTGTTGATTACAATTTATTACGAGGGCTATGGCAAATATGCCGGTAGGAATAACAAAGAACTGCGATGCAAAGGAGCTGAAATTTTTGCATGTTATCCATTCCGTGTAAATGGTGTTTAGAAAGAAGCCCGGACGACTCGTCTGGAAGTGAAATCAAATCCCCGACTTCCAAAATCCATTTTTCACCGAGTTTCTTTCGGATTAGTGACGGGATTCCCAAACTTCTTATCCAAACAACCAAATGAATTGTCTTTGACCTAAAACCTTGACCACCCTACAGTTTCTAGATTTAACCACCACCAACCCCCCCCCCCCCCCTCACACACACACACACACACACACATACACACTCGCGCGCGCACACACACTCAGAGTCAGGATGTGTGTTGGAACGTCTACATCCCATCTGGAGGCATCTCACAAGTTCAGCTTCATATAATAAGGAGCTTATAGAGGGGTCGTCATTGGCAAAATTTCCATGTTTATTAAATCAGTTATAAAATATACATGTCTGTTTTGTATCTTCATCATTACTCGCAGTCAGTTTGTAAATGTATATACAGAATGTAATTCTGGATTTTTTTTTTTTTTTTTACATCAGCCTGTTGAGTTCTGACGTGACTCTGATTCACTCGATGTTGCCAAGAAACTACCAGACAAACACTTATCTTCAAAATAACATCAAAAAATCAGAATACACTTTTAGCATAAACATGACCTGAATTTCTGATGACACATTCAACCACACACACACACTAGTTCGCCTGGTAGTTTCTTGGCAAAATTGAGTGACTCAGAGGGACTCCAGGTATATAAATTTACAACTCTGACTGTAAGTAAATGATAAAGAACACACACACACACACACACACACACACACACACACACACACACAGTGGTACCTCGCCTTAGGATAGTCCCAGTAAATGAAAAATCCAGGTTATGAAAAACATTTTCCAAATTTTTTTGTCTCTGAATATGAAACAAGTTCTCCTTACGAAATGCGCCATACGTACCATTCAAACATTCAAACAATGCACGAGCTGCTCTCCCATTCACTATCTTCCAACATCCTGCCCCGCTGGTCTCCCATTGGCTAGGAGGGATGACGCAGCTCCCTCCCATTGGATATTATGGAGCTGCATCTCCCATAATGCTTTTCATGTAAAGGACAGAGTTACTGTTGTTTCATGAGTTTTTTGAGGCATTGCAACATATTTTTTGGCTCAGGCTTGTAACCTTCCATAAACATTTGTAAGATTATAACTGCTAAAAAGACATGGTCAACACACACGTGCGCGCACACACACACACACACACACACACACACACACACACACACACACACACACACACACACACACACACACGCGCACACACCCATGTGATTTCTGGTGTGAGTGAAAAGAAGAAGTGAGTTTGTGGCATGCAGTTGACTGATATCGCAAAGGAATATGGACAAACCCGTCTACCATTGGTACGATATTGAAGCAGAAGGAGGCCCTAAAAAAGGTATGCTTTTATAATTTTAAAGGGTTTAGGGGTAGTATTGGGAGCCTTGGAATGAATCACATGCTTTACATGTAAAATGCTCTGGAAGAGATTCATTTTGTAAGGTGAGGTACCACTATATGTGTGTATGTGTGTGTGTGTGTGTGTGTGTGTGTGTGTGTATTCATCATTCATTCATTTTCTGAACCGCTTTTTTATGCACTCACTCAGCCGACTCTGGCCACACCTTGGACAGTTCACCAGGCCATCACGGATAACCATAACCACGCATAACCACAAAAACACCTAGAAGTAATTTGGAATCTCCACTGAGCCCACTGTTCACGATTTTCAATTGCGGGAGGCCGAGAAACACAGAAACCGAGACACACACACACACACACACACACACACACAGCACTGGATGGGCAATTACACTTAATTCTAGTACAGTATGGCAAAAAAGCATCTGCCCGAGGGTCATATGCACCCCCCCCACACACATAGAAAATTATTCTCCTCCACACCACCTCATGCCTGCTCACGTGACATCTTTGGTGCAGTCAATGATCGGAAGGGTGAGTTGACTTATTATTTATTATTAATTTTTGTTAATGTTAATGTACATGTATTATTATTATTACTATTATTATGAAATATTTATTGTTTTAGATGTTTATCTTTAATATATTAAGTCAAATATATGGATTTGTATCAGGTTATGTGGTTTGGGAGGGGCTTGGAATGGATTAATTGGTTTTCTTTTATTTCTGATGGGAATTTTTGTTTCAACTAATGACCATTTTGACTTACGAGCTTGCCCTCGGTGCAGATTAATTTCATAAGACAAGGTACCATTGTGTGTGTGTGTGTGTGTATATATATATATATATATATATATATATATATATATATATATATATATATATATATATAAATTCATCATTTTAGTTTCTTTTTGTAATTTAGATTGCTGTGTTATACAAAGCCATGTACACCTGCTTGTGCGTGTTTGAACCTCAGTTGAATCCATCAGGATTTTAAAAGTGGGTTAATGTGCTTTTTGGCTGATATAACCATACAATATTATAACCATTATGTGTCTTGGGCTTGGACTCGGAACATGTTGTTGAATTGTATCTCCGTCTATGAGACTATTACCAAGTCTGTCTGTCTGTCTTCCTTTCAGCTTTTTCTCTTTTTAGTCGCCTTCTCGGGAGTCGCCACAGCGAATTATCTGATTCGCACGTTTGATTTGGCAGAGTTTTTTTTTTTTTTACGTCGGATGCCCTTCCTGTCACAACCCTTTTAGCAAGGGACAGAAACACGCTGACGACTTTGCAGCTACTCTTTACGAAAGTCAGCAATGGTTCTTTTACATGAACCTCTCACCATAGACAGTGACAGACATGGCCCGCCTTTGATAACCCAGTTAGCTGCACTGAGGGAGGGGGGGATGGGGGGGGAGGGGGACAGTGACAACCTTGTGGAGAGTGGGACTCGAACCCCCAACCTTTGGATCAGCGATCCAGTGCCCTATACCACTACACCACCATGAGACTATTACCAAGATCCACCTTAATTTGGGTGCATTCGGTGCATAGAGTCCATCGTTTCAAATTGTACCCCCCAACTCCCCCCCCCCCCCCCTTTTAATTTTTTTTTTATACTAGGCCACTGTACATAGAATTTCTTTCTTTTTATATTTTGTCAGGAATAAAATAGTCATTTGTGTCTGCACATATGTGTCAACCACCGAGTCCATATACCAAGTTATCTTCTTCATGGTTTTCTGATGCATCGCCCTCGTAACATAATCAATCTGCTTTGAGATCTCGCTAAGCACTCACTAGCTATCAGAATGAATCACACAATAATCCCCACCTGGCCTCCAACCATATACACAATAATTATTTAGTCCTCAAACATAGCTGACAGGAAAAATGAGTAACCATCAGTGAGAGAGCAGGTGTTTTTCTTCTCCCGGTTGCTCCTTGTGTCTCTCCTGCGCCTGTAGCAGAGACGCTTGTATACAAGGCCAGTATTGATTTTGAAAGCGTTTGACGAAGGATAAATAAGATTGGAGAGAAGGGACGCTTTAGCCATGAGCTTTTTGATCAATCAACATGTCACAGCTGTTACTAAATTCAATTCTTATTTATCAGAATTGCTAGCTTGGTCAGAGCGGCAGGGGCCTGAGTCACAAATCTTCCAGAAAAGTATGCAGCCGTAATTTTACTCTATTGCACTTCATATCAGTCAAGAAGCTTCGAAAATGACTATGGTGTAACCACAGCAGCATCAGCTCGAATTGATTTGAAATGATGGGATCTGGGCGGAATCAAGCTCAACATGCAAGACGTCTCCATCTGAGCTCCAGCTGGCATTATTAATGTGATTGGATGGCAGCTATGGGCTTTTAGTTCATTGTCCTGTGCTGGGACTTTCTAAGAATCAGTCAAACTTGTTAACGTTAAGGTGCATGTTGGGGGTTGTTGGAGTTAAACAAATTGTTCTATTGATATTTCCACTTTTTTTTTTTAATGATGCCTGTGATGTTGAAGCATCCTGCATATGGTTTCCTGATGGGTCTCACAATCAGAACCATGGCATGACCAAGATCTCTGAGCAAGAGAGAGAGAGAGAGAGAGAGAGAGAGAGAGAGAGTTTTGTTCAAAGTCCTTTTTTTTTTTTTTAAAGACCAAACAGTTTGGGTAAAAAAAAAAAAATGGAAAAAAAAAAAGAATAGTTTATTTAGCTTAGAGAAATTAAAAAAAGAGACATTTTGTAAAATGTCAATGTAGTTTAGATTAAAGTGAGTCATTTTTTAAGTAATACAAACTTGAAAGAAAAAGTCATTAAAAAAAGTTTTGCATCAAACTCATTAGTTTGGTTCAAAAGACCAAATAATATATTTAAAGAAATTACAGCACAGTCTCACACACACACACACACACACACACACACACACACACACACACACACACACACATAAACACACACACACACACACACACACACACACACACACACACACACACAAACACACACACACAACACACACACACACACACACACACACACACACACACACACACACACACACACACACACACACAGTGGCACCTCAATTTAGGAAACTAATCCGTTCCAGAAGTGGTTTCGTAAGCTTGACTTTTCGCAAGTTGAACCGCATTTTTCATGTAAAACGCGTGATTCGTTCCAAGGCCCCCAATACTACATTTAAAAATGATAAAAGCATACCTTTTAAGATACTTCGTGTTGACCATGTCTTCTTAGCAGAGTTATAATCTAACAAATGTTTGTGCAAGGTTAAAAGCCCGAGGCAAAAAATAAAGTTACAATGAGCACACTCGAAAAACTGAAACGGGCTGCTGCTCAAGGAAGCTGCGTCATCCCTCCTAGCCAATAGGAGGCCAGCGGAGCGGGATATTGCGATATAGCCAATGGGAGAGAGCTGCGTCATCCGTCCTAGCCAATGGGAGGCCAGCGGCGCGGGATGCTGGGAGATAGTAATGGAGAGCAACTCGTGCATTGTTTGAGATGGTGCTTTCGTAACGTGAACTTGTTTTGTATCCAGAGACAAAAAATTTAGGAAAATTATTTTCTTAAAATTGATTTTTTTTTTTGTCTGTCGGGGCTTTCATAAGTTGAGGTTCCACTGTATATTGTTTAAAAAATTAGTTCATTAGTCATTTGTTTCAATAAACATATTCTTCTTTTTTTTTTTTTGGGGGGGGGGGTACATATGTGAAACTGATTTGTCATGCTCCCTGAACCTTCATTATTTGAATCGCCCATTTTATATCCATGCCAGCTGTCCAAAAAATGTGATAGCCTGATTATTCAGTATATTCAGGCTTCATATTGCCACATTAATGTTGCTGAGCCTCGACCGGACCAACTGGAGCATGACGAGCTCGATTAAAATATTAGGGTGTGACTTTTTTTTTTTTTGGCAGGTAATGCAATAATTCCACACAGTGATCTGCAATCTCAATAATTTGTAAAATAAATAAATAAATAAATAAATAAGCTGAAAAATACAACTGCACAGTATTTACTTTTAGCAATTATTCTCTTTCAATAATTAAAATTGTAAGCTTATCTACTTATTATTTAATACTTATTATTCGTATGTGTCATGAGGGAATCTGGAGTTAATCCCAGTTTACATGGTATAAGAAGCGAGTTACACCCTGAACAGGTCCACATTCGATTGCACGGCTAACACAGACACAAACATCGTTTTACACCTGCTGAAAATTCGACAGTACAAAGTTAATCTTCTGTGCATGTCTTTGTCCCGTGGGACAAAACTGGAGAACCCTGAGGAAACCATGTTCTATTTGAAACATATTCACGGCTCAATTCTTCCAAATGTTATTTAAATATAGATTCTAAAAAAAATCATAATAATTATAATTTCTCCAAAATGATATGCTGAAATTTTATCGTACTCTTTTTGCACTGTTTAGCTATATTAAATTTTACACTGTCTGTTGACATTAGCACGTCCGCCACACAGCAAGAAGGTCCTGGGTTTTAGTCCCAAGCCTCAGGAGGTCATTTCTTCACATGACCGCCTCAACTTGAATGGACTTCTGTTCCTGCTATGGTCTTCCTTCAGGTACTCCTGTTTCCTCCAACAGGCTACAGTGTTCAGGGTGTATACTCTGGCATTTACCCAGACTCACCGAGGAGCAATAACAACAGAGGTAAAAATAACAGAACATGTGACCAAAATAAATAAATAAATAAATAAATAAAAGTGTACAACAAACTAATAAAAATATACAGTATAAACATCGATAAAGATTAATACCTGTCAAATTACAACATACGAATAATATAAACTACAACATTTTGGGATTTAAGGGCAGTGGTGGCCTGGTGGTCAAAGGTGCTGATCACTGATCCTAAGGTTGGGGGTTTGAGTCCCACTCTCCGCAAGGTCGTCACTGTCCAATCTCAACTGGTTGTCACTGTCCGCACCCCCCAGTACAGCTAACTGGGTTATCAAAGGCCAGACATGTCTCTCACTGTCTATGGTGAGAGGTTCATGTAAAAAAAAAAAAAACATTGCTGACTTTCATCATGAGTGGCTGCATAGCCATCAGCATATTTCCGCCCCTTGCCTGAGGGTCGTGTCAGGAAGGGCATCCGACGTAAAAACCTATGCCAAATCAAACATGCGAATAATTCATATGACTTCCATGAAAATGGAGGCAGATGATTTGCTGAAACAAAGGGAACAACCGAAAGGAAAAGAAGAAGACACTTTGGAATTAAAAAAAAAAAAAAAAATCCCCAAGATGTTCAGATACAAGGCAGTGAATCAATTCTCTGATAATCGTTTTTTTTTTCCCCCTCAAAGGATGGTAAAAAGATGACATTAGCAATTAAGCTACATAAATATAATAATCTCCAATAGACAGTACGTCCACACTTACTTGGCCAAAGGTCATTGCAAACCTATAATTTCCCCACAATGCAGTTTGATGAACAAGGAAACACTAGTTTCCTTTCGACCGACCCCCCCCCCCCCAACCCCCTTGATTACTGTGTGTATCAATCAATTTCTGAATGATCTAAAACACCACGGCCAAACAAAGGACAGAGATGGAGAGTAGTAAATAAAGCCTGACTTTAAAACACATTAATCAAAGGGTTATTACACACACACACACACACACACACACACACACACACACACACACACCCTTCTTAACCGGTATTGATCACCGAGAGTGTATTTGTGCCGTGGGTTGCATTGTTAAAAACTAGCATGGGTGTGATTCAATAATAGTAATGGAAAGTGGGGAGGATTGTAGTTTAAAGAAAAAAAAAAAAAAAAAGAAGGCAAGCAATATAATACAAAATCACATGAAGGAAGAGCAAGATATTGTGTTACACACTGTTGAACATGTATTATTGCAATGTGTAATCTTGTAAAATGTCCTAAAAGGAAATGGACAACAGTGATTTTTTTTTTTTTTTTTTTGTACAGATGTAAAGAGTGTATTATTTCTTGTTTAAAATTTATCGCACCGGATTGCAATGTTTTGATTCCTAACTGAAAGGTTGGTCATATCAAATGACATCGCGGGGCTCTACATCTGCTCTATGCAGATTCTCCATTAGTGTCCCACAAGACTCAGTACTTGGCCCGCTTCTGCTCTTCCTTGCTACTTGATCCCTTTGGAAGGTCATATCCTCACAGGGATTCTCATACAACTGCTATGTGGATGACCCTCGACTCGTTCTGATTTTCATTGTTCATGCAACAGTTGACAGTAAAACATCTCTTATCCTCTGCTCTCCTTCCTCAGACCCAAATGGCTCCACTCATATCTCAGCATGCCTGGCAAAGCAGAACTGCTGTTCATTATTGTTGATTCATCACATCACGGCTAATTTCCAGACCTCATGGTACCTTTGATTTTTTTTTTTTTTTCCTTAAATGCCAACCTATTTTAGTACAAGGAAGAATGTGAAAGGGTATAAATTGACCACAGTAATATTGTGCTTTTAAAGGTACAATAAGGTACTTTCTTCTTTGAGAAGCCCTGCAATGGTGCGGTGAGCTGTTCAGGGTGTACCCTCAATTCCTAGGACTGGAAGGAAAACATCCATGGCTGAAGTGCCTTTGTGAAAGGTGTTTAACCCCTAACTGCCTCAGCTGCAATTTTTAAGATATTCATTCATCTCTCGAACCGTCTACTCCTAATAGGGTCATGGGAGACTGGAGTCAACTGGGCAAAGGCATGTTAACTCTAAATAGCTCACTAGTCCATCACAGGCAAACCCCCACACACACACCTAGGGACAATTTGGAACAGCCATTTAACCTAATAGGTAGAAACCCGAGTACTCGGAGGAAATCACACAAGCACAGGGACATCATGCAATCTCCATCCAGAAATGCCCAGAACTCGAACCCAAAATCTTCTTGTTTATAAAGAAATCATGCCAACCACTATACCATGTCGTAGGAAATTTTTAAATACTAAAAGCATAATTTTGCATTTGGACATTTTAGTGACATGAAAATTACTACAGTATCTGGCAGTGGTGGCCCGGTAGTAAGATTGGGGGTTCAAGCCCCACTGTCACTGGTTGTCACTACTGTCCCCCCAGTGCAGCTAACTGGGTTCTCAAACTCTGGCCATGTCTCACCGTCTATGGTGTGAGGTTCATGTAAAAGAACCTCAGCTGACTTTTGTAAAGAGGAGCTGCACTGCCATCAGTGTGTTTCTGCCCTGCGATGGCCCGGCGAGCCATCCAGGGTGTACGCTGCCCTCATCCAGAGTCAGCTGAGATGGGCTCCTGCCTCCACGCAACCCTATTTAGGATTAAGCGGTTCCAGAAAATGAACAAAAAAATCACAATCATTTAAGAATGACCCGGTTTAAACACATATACATTCCAACACATTTTCTTCTCACAGGGCAAGAGAACACGATTTAGAAATCTGGTGGGAAATCTATAGATTTGTTCTGTTTCATTAAACACAGTCGGGTTCGAATGGCAGTTTCCTGCGGGCGATTAGGTTCATACCGCAGCCCGTCTTCCTTTGGACGGGAAACTGATCCGAACGAAACGCTGCGATTAAACCTGATATTTAAGATGAATTGAAGACTCGCTGGTGAAAATCTATCTTCGAAATTGATTTCGCTCAAATCTCCCCTCGAGCTACAGCGAGGTAAAAAATGGATCAAAATTCGCCGAGAGTAGTGAGGAGGGACTGCCTGCCACCAAAGAAAATTATGAATGAATTCAGATGTCACATCTAAATGTCGGGAAGTGATTCATTTCTGGGCCTTATGACAAGCTGTCGGAGTGCGCGCACGCGCGTGTGTGTGTGTGTGTGTGTGTGTGTGTGTGTCAGTGGATAGAGGCGGTATCCTAAGACCTGTGTGTTTTGACAGCTTTGATTTGGACTAAACACTTGCTAATGGGATCATTTTTTAAGCAAAAAAAAAAAAAAAAAAAAAAAAAAAGGTATTCCTTCAAAGCAGGGTAATCAATTATAATGAATAATGTATGGATTGAATTAAGGTCTACTGTCATTAATATGTCTCATTAGATGAGGGAGTGAGTGAGAGAGACAGAGAGAGAGAGAGAGAGAGAGAGAGAGAGAGAGAAGATATAAGCCCCTCCCACTTCTGTCTTCCTTCCTGTGTGCTTTTTTTCATTAAAGAAAGGAGGAAAAATCTGTTTGTACTGAACTGTGATGTCTTTGTATCAATGTCAGATGGTGAAGCGTGTGTGGCACGGAAAAAAAAAAAAGTATTTTGAGTCTCTGGTACAAACCATCTCGTTTTAGTTACTCAAATTATGTTTTTAGGTTTTTAGGGAAACTAATGTAGATGTGTTTATCTCTGCTGATGGCTGTACTAAGACCAGAATCCCTGCAGCTCATCTCTTAAAATTGCTAATACGCTACATTTTACCTCCACGTCCGTAGCCTCGTGCAAACACAACACAAAACCAAACACTTAACTATGACATCATGTGAGCATCTGATTATTAATTGCACTTTTCTATAGCGCCAACAAGCAAAGTGCTTCTTCTATCCATGTGTCTCCTGAGCGGTGCTATCAGACCTCAGATACAGTATCGCTATTATCTTGATGGATGTCAGAGTGAAACATGGTGGAGGGAGGCGAGATGGTCGACTGGCTTTAAAACAAAGAGAACACATAGTGCTGATTGGTGGGTTATGAGCTACGGTTGCGTTTTACAATGGGAGCCGTTGTCCAAATGGTTTGAGAAAAGATACCACACGCGTAGTGAAGCAGGCTGGGAGAAAAAAAAAAAAAAAAAAAACAAGGAGTAAAAACCACAAAACATCAACACATCACCCACTCAGATTATAATCAACAGCAAAACATGGAAGCAATATTCCCGCAGAGAGAGAGAGAGAGAGAGAGAGAGAGAGAGAGAGAGAGAGAGAGAGAGCCTTCAGATGTGATCTGATGGATTAGATCTTCTTTTGATGTTTTATTTTTATGAATGGAAAGATTTTTTTTCTTCCTTCCTCCTGAATCGTGAACCATATCTCAGGATAAAGAACAACGATCGATATCTCAGAGCTGCAGGGGATTCAGGGAACTGGTCGAGAATAGTGAGTCTGTGTCTGCTCAGCGTAGCGGTTTCCATAGTTATTAAGCTGTTCTGGCTTCACACTGAAACAAAAGATTTCTCTCAAGAAGCTGTGGTGGGTCATCCAGAGCGAGCGAGAGAGGATCTACTTAATGCTGGTAGTTGTTTGGCTAGCAGCAGGACTGAATATCGCCCGTGCCTGGAGCGAATCATTTAAGACACGATCACAGTTCCGAGACAACCGAGCCCACCTGGGACCCTGATCTGAACCCCCCCCCCACACCCAAATGGCTTTATATTTATGCCAACATGGTTTTATAGCAGCTATATCTATAACATCAGCAATAACTCTGTACAAGTTAAGACATTTAGAGACATGTGGTAAGGCTCTGGAACAAATCTACGATGCACCAGGAGCTAGAAAGTGCTTTAAGCTGCTAAAAGTGGCAGAGTTTCATTTTCTACTGGCAAGGGTGCTTGTCTGGTTGCCAGAGCTGGCATCGATTCATAGAACCACCGAACTAGTTTATGAACTGGACCATGAAGAACTGTTTTGTAATCAGGTGTGAGAGTTTGGCGAGGAATGAACCTTGAAAATAGTTTTACATGTTGGGCAGTATGGGCAGTGGTGGTCTAGTGGTATGGGGCGCTGGATCACTGATCCCAAGGTTGGGGGTTCGAGTCTCACTCTCCACAAGGTTGTTACTGTCCCCCCAGTGAACTAACTGGGTTATCAAAGGCCGACCATGTCTCCCACTGTCTATGGTGGGAGGGTCATGTAAAAGAACCACTGCTGACTTTCGATAAGAGTAGCTGCAAAGCCGTCAGCGTGTTTCCGTGCTGCAGTGGCCTGGCGAGTTGTCCAGGGTGTACTCTGCCCTTTCCCGGAGTCGACTGCGATGGGTGCCAGCCTCCCCGCGACCCTAATTAGGATTAAGCGGTTACAGAAAATGAACTGAACTGAATGTGGGGCAGTGACTGGGCCTGGCATAAGGTGCTTTGTGTATTACCAATCCTAAGGTTGGGGGTTCAAAACCCACAGCCAATGGGTTGCCCCCCCCACACACACACACACAACTAACTGGGTTATCAAAGGCCAGCCATGTCTCTCACTGTCTATGGTGTGAGTTTTATATTAAAGAACTATTGCTGACTTTTGTCAAGAGGAGCTGCAAAGCCGTGAGCATGTTTGTGTCCTGCGATGGCCCTGCGAGCCGTCCAGGGTGTACTCTGCCCTCGCCCAAGATTGGCTGAGATGGGTGCCAGCTTCCTTGCCACCCTAATTAGGATTAAGCGGTTTAGAAAATGGAGTTTCACATGCTGTATACTTGGCATATAATATATATATATATATATATATATATATATATATATATATATATATATATATATATATATATATATATAGAGAGAGAGCAAGAGAGAGAGAGAGAGAGAGAGAGAGAGAGAGAGAGAGAGGGAAGTTTCTAAGCCGTCAAAATTGTCCCATTAGCTAAAGCATTGCGGCTTACAACTGAAAACTAGCGAGTGGTAGCAGGATCAAACTCGCATCATTTCCCTGATGATGCTGAAATGTAAACAGGGTGAAATATAAAGATTATAAAAGTTAGAAAAAAAATGAAAACAGAGCCCTAACACTGGATTAAATGCACTGGGTTGCTGGGAAATGTTGGATTATAGCCCTGACTGTGTTCCGCCTTTAACCTGATTAACGAATCGCTTACTTCAGGTACTTGATGATAATGTATAACGCCGCTGTAGGAAAATACGCTGCTATGAATAAAGCGCCGGAGACATTGGCAGCGTGGCTCTAGTTATTCGCAGTCATGTCCTGTATGGCCGTGTGCACAACAATACCGAGAACTGTTTATTCTAGACACAGTCCCTTCCAAGCCAGAGCCGTCCACAGGCATGACCATAACGCATAAAACACTGCTGTCTGCCTCAGCCAGTGAGCCATTATAAGCACCATTAGAGCTCGGCTATTACAAAGAGCCATGGGCAGGACCTGTTTAGTCAGAATCACGAACTGAAATGACCTAAGTCACTACCATGGCATGAGCCGCGGTCCATACTGAGGTGATAACGACAGGAGCTCGATGCATCATCTCAGTGAGATCTGCCTTTCAGGTGAGAATAATCACTAAACTGTGAGAACTCGGCTACATCTGGGTTGCTCAGTACCGACTGATTTGACCTTATCGGATTTCTTTCTTTCTTTTTTTCCCTTTCTGTCTGGTTTTAAAGCCAGTGTTGTGTAAAGAGAGCAAGAACAACATGAATTACTGTGACGGATCTAAACACGCTACGTAGAGTGAGCTGCATACTAGTTACTATGACTACAGATCCCCCCCCCCCCCCCCCCCGAGTCTAAAAATTATTTTCTAAGTGATTTAATCCTATTTAGGGTCACAGGAAGACCGGCACCCCTCTCAATACACTCTGGGCAAGGGTGTGGTACACCCTAAACAGCTCGCCAGACCATTGCAGGACTAATACACATTATGGCAACCATTTAACCTACTGCACATGGTTTTTAGGCTGTAGGAGGAAACTGGGGTAACGGGAGAAAATCCATGCAACCGCTGGGAGAACATGCAAAACCACACATCGACATGTCTGAGCCTGGGAATCGAACCCGGAACCTTCTTGTTGTGAGGTGGATGTGCTAACCAATGCACCACTGTGCCTCCTGAATGACAGTAATAATATTAATAAATAATTAAGAATTATATTTCCTCTCTTCACTTTAAAGGGCATGATAGACACTTCAATTAAAGTCATAGGGAGATTGAGCCTATTTGAGCCAACACTGAGCAAAGAAACACCCTCGACAGCTTGCCAGACCATCACAACCCCCCCCCCCCCACACACACACACACACAACTTGGTAACAGCCAGTTAGCCTTATGCGCCTTTGGGGAAGAAATGGAGAACCCGGCGGAACCCCCCACAAGCACAGGAAGAACAATGAAACTGTATAGAGAAACACCCGGGACTTCAACCCTTGCTGTGAGGAAGATGTGCTAATCACTATATCACTGTGTGGCTCCAATGTGGCATCCGGTGGATATATTTGTTGACTGGTGCACAGTGTGTAACCCCGAGTATGAGTGGTGGTAATTCGCTGCTTGATGTTGGTGTTTAGATAGATCTCCACCCAACACCACAGATTACAACTGTAGCAAACAGGCACTATGTGGGTACTGATCTAAATTACCCATGTGGTCATATTATGATATATTCTATAGTAAGTGGATGTAGAGTGGAATGGTGGCATAGTGGTTAATACATCTGCCTCACTGAACCTTCTCTTCCAATCCATGCGACACCATATCAGTATCACCCGTACCATCCATATCATCCATGCAAAGCTTCCACGATTATAATTTATTCGCAGCACTCCTCCGCTACTGTGTATACAATCCATAGTGCACAGTATATACATAGCACACTGTATATCAGATACTATAAGTGTGTTGGACTTTTTACACCTGAGCCTATTGGCTCATCAGGCCGGTGCTTATCCCTGGTTTCCGTAGCGTGAAGTGACCAGGAGTTCAACTCCTCCTGGATGGGGGGCTAGTCCATCGCAGGTTACCTTCCCAGTATATTTTTACTGGAACCTGTTTATACTGCTGGGTGAACAGAGACACACTTGAGTTTAAGACCTTGCCCAGGGGTCTTAGTACAGTGGGGGTCTAACTGGGATTTAAACACACACACACACACACACACACACACACACACACACACACACACACACACACACATGATATATATATATATATATATCATCAAGATGGCGCTCAATTGAGGGCGACGTCACGGAGTTGTCAGAGTCATGTTGTTTATTTGGTTTGCTTGTTTTCTTTGTTTGTTTCTGCTATCGGCACTTCTGATTGGATGTTAACCGAATTCTGTTACCCTGTATTTATGACATGTGTAATGACAATAAAGTTTAATCTAATCTAACCTAATTTAATTACGTCAAGAATATCCACGGCTCAAAGGTTTCTGTGCAGAGTTTGCATGCACCAGAGTGGGTTTCCTCTGGGTACTGCAGTTTCTTCCCTCGGTCCAAAGACATGCACAGTAAGTTAATCAGCTGTTTTAAATTTCCTCTAGGTGTGAGTGTGAGTGTGAATGGTTATGAGTGTCACTCCATCCTGTTGAGGCTTCTTCTCAAGTACAGTAGTTGAGAGCGGCAGCAATTCATTGGCATGCTGCTTGCTCAATCTAGGGCTCTAGGCGAAAGTGCTGACTCATCTAGTATTAGGCAGCTTTACCTAAGGTACGCTGTCAAAGCATCAATCCTTGTGCGTTGAGGCTCAGTCGATGACGTCAGCGACTGCCTTAAAACGAGGACATACACTTGCGTCCATAAAAATCGCTAAAATCTCTCGAATTGGTACTGGTTACAATTCTTTCCCATGGTTTCAACATTTCACGACGCGACATATTGCTATGCGGTCGTCATAGCGACGTCAATCAAACTTATTTCAAACTTGGTAACGCGCTTCGTTCCCAGGGTTTATTGAACGATATATCGCCTTAAATCTCGTTCCGCTTATATTTCACCCTTACGAGAGTAGACAAGATAATATAATAAGAAATGTAATGAAGGAGAAATTGATTATGTAAAAAGGCATAAAATGTATAAAATATTAAAAAAATAAAGAAATATAATGAAATAAGAATATATAAAGACAAAGATATATTATAAGACATGTAATATACATCATCACCTAAAAATAAGCCCGAGTATCATATTTCGGTATGAAAATTAATATAAGCCCTGTCTTATTTTTGGGGAAACACGGTATGACCACTAGACATGCGCAGCGATATGTTGCCTTCTTCATTGAGCCCAGTCTAAGAATACATAATGTAGGCCAGTGATGAATTATGCCACCCAGAACATAGAGGGGTGCAAAGCATTCGGCTGCACAAAGAACAAGCGCAGAAATCATAACATAACACAAGCACAGCTGCTCCTTTCGGACGCAATTCAGCATTCTGCGAAGACCACTTCGACCCGACCTGCTATCGGCATGACCTTCAGGATTAACTGCGTTCCGTTCACTGCTCGTTTACTTGTGTTGGCAACCCAGCCCAACAAGTTCACGTCACTTACGGGGGAGGGGTGGTGGTGGTGGTGGTGGTGGTGGTGGGATGTTCCACATTGGTTCAGCCACCACTAGTAATCCATGGGATAAAATTAGCCAGTATATTTATTTTTAGGCCATTTATGTTAAAATCAGCTCTCCATCTCTTAAATGTATTACACTACGCACAAATTTTGTGGTAAGCATGAACAATACCGGTAGTCTTTCGATGGACCAAAATAAAATCCTTTCTATGGCTTTCTTAGGACAGTATCCTCACCAAGTTTGGTAAAAATCCATGCATGGTTGTGGTCATGATTCTGTTTACAGACCAATTCAGAAACAGACTGCCTCACAAATTTAGGTGATTAGACTGTCCATATTCATTTATTTTCTGAACCACTTAATCGTAATTAGGGTTATGGAGGGGCTGTTGCCAATCTCACACGACTCTGGGCGAGGGAAGGGTACACCCTGGAGACCTCACCAGGCCATCATAAGGACAACCCTCACACAACCACCCATATTCACACTCACACCTCGGGGAGACTTGGAACAGCCAGTTAACCTACTGTACATGTTTTTGGACTATGGGAGGAAACCCGGGCACGCAGAGGAAACCCACACAAGCATGAGGAGAACATGCAAACTCCATACAGAAACTCACAAGCTGGAAATCGAACACAGGATCTTCTTGCTGTGAGGCGAACAGGCTAACCACTATGTCACCGTGCCACCCGTGATTGGACTACGGTTTCCAAAACTCCATATAGTGGTACCTCAACTTACGAGTGTCCCTTATAATGAATTTTCCATGATACGAGCTTTGATCCCAACAAAAAATCTACCCCATCCAACGAGCAAATTTTCGACTTAAGAGTTCTGCTGGGGAAACGGCTTTCCTGGGCGATTAGCCTCGAATTCTTTGATAGTGTGTTCCTCCGTGCTCCGAGAACGCCTTGTGCAGTGTTTCTCAATTATTTACTGTGACATTCCCTATAGGAAGGGAAAAAAACAAAACAAAAAACAACAAAGAAAAAAAAAAAAAAAATTCAACTACCCCCCAGCGCCCCGTGTGCGACTATAAATAGTGTTTACTGCACTTCATATTGTTTGCTCAGTGCTTTTTCCCCTACATCATAGGGAACATAGTGAGATCATCACTGCCACCTAGTGTAGTGGATATGCAATTACACCTAATTTTAGTATAGGATGTTAAAAAAGGATGTTCTCCAGGGTCATACATGCCAATTAGCCTTGTTAAACTTGTTAAAAAAAAACATCAAAAAAATAAAATAAATAAAAAGCTTTTAAAAAAATTGTACTGTAAGTTAATGTTAAGTGCTATTCTTAAGTTCAGATGCACTTACTGTATCGTTTATTATTTATTGTTAATTTCAGTATCATCAATATACACGTGTTATTATTGTGAAATGTTTATTGTTACATGTTTATGTTAAATATATTAGGTGAAATATTATGCACAATTTATGATTGATGAATGTTTCTGTCTGCCTAAAATCTTCAAGTGTGTATAAACCTTCCTTACTAACTTACACCCCGCTCTCCCCCAATAATAGCAGTAGGTATTACAACTGGGTGATTTCAGGAAAAATAAAATACGATTTTCTACTACGGCTCCAAACCACTCAGATTTGCATTAAGAGGTTTTATGTGGTTGATTTTTCCATTAAAACTTTCAAGTGAGCAAGTGAAGTTTGACTACTAAACAAGTATTCAACGCGCATTTGCTTACTTGAAAGATCGGAAGTCCGAATAAGCCACGCTTTGTCTCACAAGCACCATGTCACTTGCAACAAGCGCCTACATTCAGTAGAGCGCCTCACATATACGTGTTAGTGTCAGGTTATATGAGTTTGGGAGAGGGTTGGTACGGATTAATTGGTTTTCTATCGTTTCCTGTGGGAATTTTTGTTTCATCTAACAAACATTTCGACTTATGAGCTTGCGCTCGATACGGATTAATTTCGTAAGTTGAGGTACCACTGTATTTGTTTGGGGGGGAAAAAAAACTAGAAACAAAGACAGAAAAGGTGCGAAATAAACAAAAGGAATTACAAACACTTATCTTTTGTGCCTTAAAACTTTTCTATTTCACCTCTAACACACTGGAGGACGGTCTTTACAAGCAGAAAGCTTCTTGCCTGAGAGCTAACGAGGACCACTGTAGCCTTTCCTCCCCACCTTTGTGAATTCAATACAGGTCTACTTCAATTAATTAGGTATAAATAAATAATGTGTGAGCAACCTATTTAGAGGTTTTATTCTCCAGACATAAAAGCCATTCATTATAACACCCATTCTGAGTAGAGTTGATAAGGGGCAAGAGGTGCAAGTCCCAACTTGCCTGCAAGTGCAAAACATAAATAAATAAGTAAATATATAAATACCTGAGTCATGCCAGATAGACAAGGATGAGGACAAGGACAAACAGTTTGGGTTTTAGCTCAAATTGTGGTCTGATATCACTTCTTCATGGTTGTGCTTCAAAAATCGATGGAAAAAATGTTGCTTGGAAGAGAATAATGAAAAGAAAGCACTCGGTGAGGTTTTGAATCCATCTTGGTTGTTTGTTAGGGGGCGGGCAGACAGGTGAGATTTGCCCTTATTACCAATGTCAGCGATTCGATTAGGCAGCAGGAAAGCAAATTATTCCAATGAACTTGTGATTAATCCGGCGAGGTCTATTCACTAATGTAGCCGAATGCATTAGAGCTATAAGTTAATGGGGACAGGACATCAATTGAAATACAAATGAACCACGTTTGCATCGGACGCTTTATTGACTGCTGTAACAAAACGAATTACGAATAGTAATCTACTTATGAAGCGCCTGGTGGGATGAAACATCATTTCGAATGTATCGAGGTACGATGCACAAGGCATCCGGAAAAGCCAGAAACATTCAGAAACTCATTTCCCTTTATGAGTGGAATCTTTTATTCCGAACAGGTATGCATTTCCTGTGAGAATGCGCCTCGGTTCCCACACTTTCTAACAGTCCTTGTCATTACCACTGTCAGTCACACGGTTTGGAAAGGAACGCAGAGTCTTCACGGACTCGACGGTCCGGATCTCACGATCTTTGCCGGCTCGAATGCGCCACCTCGATCCAGACCCTACTCCCCACCTGGGTTAGATATCCCCGAGGACTTTCACCTCCCAGCACCTCCACCTCCAGCTCTGACGATCAAAGTTAGCGTGCTAATCCTCGCTTTGTTCTGCTACACATACGGACATAAAAGTGCACTTCTGAGGATTGCTCTCGTCCGGCCCCTCCGGTCCAGAGAGCGCCATCTTATCAATAATTCTGCACTTCTATCTCCAGGCTTAGTAGCAGGGAAAGCCGACGCAAACCGACAGTAATCTTTCTGGCCTGTTCTTCTCTGCACTCCCACTGGTAATGATGCTTTTGCCTGCCTGTCTAATACCATCTAGTAAGTGATTTCTTTTCTTTTTTTTTTTTTTAAGAGATGGAGGACACAGCACTTTGTATTTGATGTTTTGATTGGGGATTGATCTGGAGAAGAGTGGGATTATTGGCTTGCTGAGTGCTGTCAGATGTGGGAGATCTTTGAACAGCACCGTAAAGAACTGCAGCTTCCACGGGCCATTGAACTGCTCCTGAACTCCTCAGAGAAGCACCTGAATCCATTGATATACAACAGAGATCGGTTTATCAACACCCATGCCCCACACACACAGAGCTATTGTACATGTGAATATTTTAGAGCTCAAACGGAAATATATATATTTTTTTTAACCTGGGTCCTTTTCTACTTTGATTCATTTCAATATTTTAAACACGAGTGTGTATTCGGACTCTTTTTCATGTCGGCAGACATTTATAATTCATCCATTCATTTTCTAAACCGCTTGATCCTACTTAAGGTCACAGGGAGGTTGGCGCCCATCTCAGCCGACTCTGAGCGAGGGAAGAGTACACCCTGGACAGCTCACCAGGCCATCGCAAGGCAGAAACACACCGACGACTATGCAGCTACACTTGACGAAAGTCAGTGATGGTTCTTTTACATGAACCTCCCACCATAGACAGTGGCCGGCCTTTGATAACCCAGTTAGCTGCACATGGGGTGTGGGGGATTGGGGGGGGGGGGGGGGCACACAAAAGTGACAACTGTTGACAGTTAGGCTTGAACCTCCGACCTTAGCATCAGAAATCCAGTACCAAGCCACCAGGTCACCACTGCCCCCAACATTTGTAATAATATTAGCAAGCATTAAGTACAGTGGTACCTCACCTTACACCCCCAGTAAACGAAAAACATTTTTCATTTTTTTTTCTCTGTCTCCAAGACAAGTTCTCCTTATGAAACGTCCAAACACGCCATTCAAACATTCAAACAATGCACGGGCTGCTTTCCCATTGGCTGTCTTCAAACATCCCGCCCTGCTGGCCTCGCATTGGCTAGGAGGGATGATGCAGCTCCCTCCCATTGGCTATTATGGAGCTGCATCTCCCATAATGCTTTTCGTGTAAAGGACAGAGTTACTGTTGTTTTATGGAGTGTCCTCATTGCTTTATTTTTTGACTCAGGCTTTTAACCTTCCATAAACATTTGTACGATGAGGTACCACTGTATTGTAATATCTTAACCTGCTCTGTGATGGCCTGGCGAGCAGTCCAGGGTGTACTCTGCCCTCGCCTAGACTTGGCTGAGATGGGCGCCAACCTCCATGTGACCCTAATTAGGATTAAGTGGTTCACGAAATGAACGGATGAATGAATATCTGAACCATATTGTGTAAGAATGCCATAACTGCCCACTGAAACACCTGCGTACTGTTCCCCAATGGGACAAACATTGATTTATTAATCTGACGAAGTTCTTAATCCTACTAGTTTCACATGGAGGCTGGAGCCTCTCAGCTGAATCTGGGCGAAGATGGGATTTTACTCCCATCACATACACACAACTCCATTCACACTCACACCTTGGGGTAATCTGGATCAGCTAACTAGTCTATATGGACTTAATGGACCTATCCATGTCTATATGGACTTAATGTAGAAGAAAACCTGGCGTACCCAGAAGAAACCCACACAAGAGCATGCAACATCCCCGGCTCCCACAGAAACATCCTTCTTGAGCCCAGGATATTCTTGTTATGAGGTGGACGTGCTTACCACTATACCACCGTACCATGGGGGCAAACAACCGTGTCAAAATAAAGTGGCTGTATTGGCCGCTGGCATGCTCCTAATGTTATTATAACTGTCTGACAGCATCAACAGAATCTGTAAAGATGCACAGTCATCTGATTATCTCAAGAGCTGTAAACAAACTGAAAAAAATAACTGATTTTACACTCAGAGCTTTTACCATAGTCGTGTTTTGGTCTCTGACGTGATGCCCCATTCAGTGTTGCTGATCATCGCCTTTGGGTCTGTTTTCCAACGTTTTTATAAAGACGTCATGCAGAAATGTGAGCCACTCCACCGAAAGTAGGCTCTTGGGTCCAAAAATGAAAATTGAGATTTTTACACAGTGAGATAGAGGAGGCCCAAAGCTGCAAAATGCAGCAAAAAGTTTGTCAATACCTTGAAAACTGAGTGAGTTGTGCCATTTCTTGTGTCAGCATTCAACGAAAAATTTCAAAAGACGTTTTAGAGAAAAATAAGCACAAAGATTGCACTTCTTCCAACATCATTAGTCCTTAGCAACCAAACATTTTTATGCACTTCAGCCATATAAACTTTGAGAAAACATGTCTAGGAAAAGTTTTAGGAAGAGATGATAAGAGAAATCATCCCCATTTTAATCTGACCCGCCCTTTTTAAACCTATGAGTCACCGTGGTAACCCCCAAAAAATTAACAAAAAACTACTTTTTTTTTTTCATTTCTGTTTATTCCAACAAGATTAGTCTGTATCTTTTTGACCATTATATAAAGGTTCAAACGCCTTCAAATGATACTGATTGAAAAAAACAAAAACAAAACAAAACAAAAAACCCACAATGTCGGGTTCAAACAATCACACTGAAATTAAGAAAACTGTATATAACCATATAACAAAACTCTCTAATCTCTTTATACAAGTAAGCTTCATCAACTCTGTCCTCAACATTATCATCTTCATCTATATCCTGCTCAGCAGATAAGATCACATCTTCACAAACACTACTCATCACACTTTTATTAACAGATGCCTCTTCTTCATCAACATCAAAATCAAAATCTTCATCAACACAGCTGGCATCATCATCATCAGTTTGTTTATATGTAAAAGTATGAAACTGTCCAGTCCAGACAAGATTACACACAAATCAAAGTATCAAAAAAATTACATAATCGAATTTTGCATGCAGAGAAAAATACCAATACTCATACAATACTCATATTATGTTTCTAAAGTACATAATACTGAGCATATGGGATTTTTCTTTGACTGAATTGCAATGGAATCATATCTTTCTTAATATTTCAGCAGACCTGAAGTATCATGCACGCACACACACACACACACAAACACGCGCGCGCACGCACGCACACACACACACACACACACACACTGTAAGCAGTGGGTAACTGCTCAGTTGTGGATTTATCGCACCATTTGCACTCATTTGCCCCACTCCCTTCATATACTGTATTTCCTTCCATTCAAATTGCACTGGTTCATCTAGATGCTGCTAATTTAACCGTTTGCACACTGTCGGTGTGTGTGTGTGACAAAGAGACAGAGAGAGAGAGAGCGAGAGCGAGAGAGAATCTTCTTCAAAGCCGAACTCCAGTGGAATTGAACATCTATACTAATGCTGCTAGACATCACAGATGACATTTCACTCTCCTTTTCCAGAAATGATGTGTATTCACAATCTTAGAAATAAACTTACTGACTGTTATTGAAGAAAAAGTCTGAGATAAGTTCCACATGCGGTATACTAGAGTCAGGAAGTAAACAGGAAATTAACATGTGCACTGAGCATGTGCAATGTGAGCATGTGACCGAGTTCACAAATCAGTGTGCTCGTTTCAGACTTCCTTAGCAACTAGCCTAAATTGTTTACTTGCATATGGTCTTTATTTCTTTATTTCATTCACTGAAATGGCATTTTAATATTAAAACAGCATCCAAAATGGAGAGACGACTTCACGAGCGTTCTTCTGGTGTATGGATTATAGTGTGTCTTGTACCGAACTCGGTGAATAATTGCAAAGAAAACTGGTAAGTTTGCTACTGTTTTTATCTAGTTTTATGAGGCTACTCGTCAGAAAAATGGAAATAAAAGACATTTTTAGTGAGTTTTAGTCGATTTCACTTCAGCAAATGATAGTTGAATACTTGTTTTAATGGTTTATGCAAAAATCCGAATTTCGATTAAAAAAATGACCACTTTTACTTTTTTGGCCATTTTCTCAAAAGTAGTCCGTGCGACAAGCGCCTACATTCGGTGCCTCACAAATCATAAAGATATCCATTTCTAAAACAACAAAGGAACTCTTGACATCATTCAAATAGACTTCTACATGCATTATGGGTTTGACATCGGTGAAATTGGTGTTTGCCCCATACAGTTGCAGCATACAGTCCACATGCTCGCGCCAGTTATTGTGTGCTAACTCATTATTTGATGGATTTTGCTCCTAGACAGAATCAGATAGGAAACTGGACCCAGTTTTTCTTCAGATAAATAAATGATAGATGATCCTCTCTTGTATAATTGCTTTCATTTCAGATAGGGGGCGGCATCACGGCTTAACGGTTATCACATCTGTTTCACGCCAAGAAGGTTCTGAATTCAAGTCCCAGGCTTGGCGAGATCATCTGTGAGGCATTTTCATACATGACCTCAGTGGGTCTGGTCCAGATTTTTCTCCAGGTACTCCGGTTTCCTCCTACAGTCTGAAGACATGCATATTAAGCTAACGGACTGTTTCTGGTTGTCCCTCGTTGTGTGTTGTACCAGCAAGCAGTTCATGGCATAGCCTGCCTTCATCCAGTGTTGGCTGAGACATGCTCTGGCCTCACCTTGACCCTGATAAAGAAGTTCGGCAACTGAACAAACTGGACTCATCTTGAAGGGAATTTTGTAAATTTCTGGCATCAGTAAACAGCAGGCTGCTGAGTTTTCATAGACAAATCTAATAATATGTACCCAAAAATCTCTACCCAGTGAAGGCTAGGCTTATTTGAGCCGAGATTAGCTGGGATGGAGACTACGCCAATTCAAATAACTACTCTTTACAACCATGGCGAGGTGAAAATCATCTCAGAAACAGAAAATGCCAAACGTTCAGGAGGACGGCGGCCATGATGGCGGCGGCCATCACACCATGTTCCAGTCCCTATAATCCAACAACAAAGAACTGACCAGCTTTAAGGAACAAATCTGCAACATCTATATCCCAAGAGGAATTAACTAGCACTATTGTTTAGGCATTGGAGCTCTTGTTATCTTGTTATCTGAACAGATGAACAAATAAATTCTTCACATTTTTATTTATTTATTTATTTTTAACCACAAGACTTTATTCATGAAAATGTAATCAGGAAACAGGGAAATAAGGATGACATCTGTTTTCAGATGTTTCACATCCGGCGACGGGAATGGTGGGTGTCAGGTTGTGTGTGTGTGTGTGTGTGTGTGTGTGTGTGTTGAAGTGTTTGTTTGAGTTTCTGGGGTGTGAGAAGAGTTGTGATGGTGACAGTGGCCATAAGGAAGGGCACTGGCAGGGGGAACATTTGTGTGTGTGTGTGTGTGTGTGTGTGTGTTGGAATGGATAATGTAAAAGGCAGATGGGCATCTCCTGGGAGACCAAGAGATATTCAAACAGATGGTCCAATTGCTTTTTATTTATGTGTTGCACTCACTCTCTCTCACACTCTACGGCTCAGCTCAGTGGTATGATGGATCATTATCGCGCGCAGTGTATAAACACCAATATGCTTTTAAATCTGGATTACAAAAAATTTAAAAACCACAGAGGGAATGAAACGGAGTAATAATTCAGTGTGCGCTGACAGACGGAGACTCCACCATCCATGTTAATATGAAGAAACCACATTATAGCCAATCGGCTCCCTATATTAACCTGTCAGTCAAACCCAGAACAGATTGAGAAGAAGGATTGACATGTCGAACGGCAGGAAGGAAAGAAAGAGACACTGTTGAAAGGAGATGGAGAGCAGTTCCGATATCCTGCCATATGGATACAATGAAATGCTGGAATTTTATATTATATATATATATATGGATCACTCACTTTTCATGGTTAATTGGGACTGAGATCCCCACGCGACCATCGAAGTCCACGAAGTATGATCCCCACCAACTGACGTATACATACATGTATGTGTGTACATAATATCAATAAATACATATATAATGCTATAAATGCTTATAATAACAATTAACCATTAAAAAAGAACATGAGAGGTAAATAAAATATAAATACACACATACAGATGGTATTGCAGAGAAGACGACGACACATGTACATACTCGCACGCACGTTTTGGGTTGTTTTTCTGTTTTGTTTTTTTTTTTGTTTTGTTTTGTTTTTTTGTGGGTTTTTTGCATAATTGACCACCCAAAGCCTGTTTCAACTCCTCCTTGAAGACAGCACGACACTCTTCCTTTTTCAGCTTCCACCATTTTGTCTTATGCTCTGCCTTTACCTTCTTCACCTTCCTCACCATCAGCATCATCCTGCACACCACCATCCTATGCTGTTTGGCAACACTCTCACCCACTACTACTTTGCAGTTGCTGACTTCCTTCAAATTACATCATCTACACAAGATGTAGTCTACCTGTGTGCTCCTACCTCCACTTTTATAAGTCACCCTATGCTCCTGTCTCTTCTGGAAGAAAGTATTCACCACAGCCATCTCCATCCTTTTTGCAAAATCTACCAACATCTGTCCTTCTGTGTTCCTGTCCTGGATACCAAACCTGCCCATCACTTACTCGTCCCCTCTGTTTCCTGCACCAACATGTCCATTAAAGTCTGCACCAATGACCACTCTTTCACCTCTGGGGGTACTCTGCATCACTTCATCTAACTCACTCCAGAATCTCTCCTTCTCTTCTCGCTCACATCCTGCCTGTGGGGCATAAGCACTAACAACATTAAACATCACACCTTCAATTTCTAACTTGAGACTCATCACTCTGTCTGACACTCTTTTCACTTCTAGAACATTCCTGACCATCCCCTCCTTCAAGATGACTCCTACTCCATTTCTCTTCCCATCCACACCATGATAAAACAGCTTAAACGTTGATCCTAAGCTTCTAGCCGTGCTACCTTTCCACCTGGTCTCCTGCACACACAGTATGTCCACCTTCCTCCTCTATATTTTATATATATATATATATATATATATATATATATATATATATATATATATATATATATATAAGACAATCGACAGCAAACATACACAAGCATGAGGTTCATAGTTTACTAATCAACAAAGTTATATCCATACATTGGTTAAATCACTGCGCGATAGCCTGGCGAGCTGTACAGGGGGTCCAGGGTGTGCAACGTCCTCACCTAGAGTCAGCTGAGACGCTAGTAATAGGCACCACCCTTTGTGTTACGCAGTTTCGAGAATAAATAATTATTGAATTGCTAAAATTTGAGGTTCTGTATATTGGCGCTTTATTGCATTCTTGGTTGTTATTATTTCATTGAGAATTAGGAGAGAGGATGTTGCAGATATTGGCGGTATAGTGATACAGGGACCAACATGTCAACCTCACAGGAAAAAAATAAATAAATAAATGTTGTGGATTTGAGTCCCAGGCTCTGGCAGGTGTTTTGGTGGAGTGTGCATGTTCTCCAGGGTAGTATGGAGCTCTCCTGGAGGGGTAATACCTCTATAAGGGGAATCCTAACACTCCTCTGAAGTGGTTTATCCTCTAGGGGTCATTACCGTTACCCGTCTCTCACCTGTAGCTCCTTTCAGTATGTGGCAGTGGGAACACCCCCAGTGATGACATTGACAGACCGGCTGAACCAGGTTGAGGGAAGCTCACAGAGTTAGAGACTTGCTGATCTCTCATCATCATCATGTTTTCCCAGTGGGGCTGAGATCAGCCATGGGGTTCATCTGCACTGTGAAGTGCTGTTGGAACAGGCTGTAATTAGGGTCACGGGGAGGCTGGCGCCCATATCAGCTGACTCTGAGCTAGGGCAGAGTACACCCTGGACAACTCACCAGGTCATTGCAGGGCATCAATGAATTCGGTATGAGTCAATAAAAATAAGGAAAATCCATCCTAGGGCATAAGTTGGCCCATAAGGTGGCCCAGTGATAAGGTGCTGGATTACTAAACCTAACATTAGGGGTTTGATCCCCACTGTCAGCGATTGTCACTGCTGTCCCCCCTAGTGCTCTAACTGGGTTATCAAAGGCCGGCCATGTCTCTCACTGTCTATGGTAGGAGGTTCATGTAAAAGAACCATTGCTGACTATCAGGAGTAGCTGCATAGCCGTCAGCATGTTTCTGCCCTGCGATGGCCTGGTGAGCCATCCAGGGTGTACTCTGGACCCGCCCAGAGTCGTCTAAGATGGGCACCAGCCTCCCGGTGACACTAATTAGGATTAAGTGCTTCTGAAAATGAATGAATGAAAATACACCCTGACCAACATGGAAGATACTGTAATTGGTAATACGCATCAAGTATAAATTTTTAATCAGATGATGTCTCAGGTGTCATGAGCAGTGTGTCCTCACACAATTTGTCACACTCATGATTATTGTGTGTACACGAAAAAAGGAAGAAAGAGGATGGTCATCATTTTATTTTTTTTTTTTCTGACCTGGTCAGCTTTAATTCTCACAGCATAGACACAGACAGATTGGGTGATATTGAGCCTTAAGCTCTATTAATGGCAGTGACAACACACAAACACACTCATTCTTATAATTTTGCTTTCATGGGGGCAATGCATGTATCCCAGAGGTGAGTTCCAAAACATTAACTCCCACCATGCCTTTCCATCGCTGATTTATCAATGCGCACCATTAGAAAACCCTCACAGTTGTTTACTGGGCATCGGTGCTAAATGAATGTTACCAGCTATTAAAACAATCGCATATCAGCATCAGCCGTTCCTTCCAGCAACGTCAGTCCATGCCTGCTTTTAAAGAGCGTATGCGTGTTACGACCTTTGGCGGGCTTAGAGACATGATGCCTTCCTGATTGGCTGTTCCACCGTGGTAGTGACGTAAATGCATTGGATTGGCTGGGCTACGTCTCTGATCCCATGCATCGGGACACATTATCAATCAGTGCTGAGCCGCCCAAACAACAAGAGCCAATATCGCGGAAAATCTTTGATGTTATTGTCGCTGTTGTTCCTAAACCAATTGACGACAGGGCGGTCGAGTCATCAAAATGTTAGCCAGATAAGCAATTTTGGATTCACCGTCACACTCATCTCTGGCAGCATGTCATCCTCAGAGACACTAGAATGTGACGTCTCACCATCTCCATATGAGGCTCCTCCCTCTCTGATTCTCACAGGTCACCATTTACACCAATTTCCGACAAATTGCTGCTACAGTTCCTTCTTGAACACGTCTGTCTGTCTTCCTTTCGGCTTTTTCCTTTTTACTCGGGAGTCGCCACAGCGAATCATCTGATTCGCACGTTTTGATTTGGCAGAGGTTTTTACGTCGGATGCCCTTCCTGTCACAACCCTTTTTAGCAAGGGGCAGAAACACGCTGACGACTTTGCAGCCTACTCTTTGCGAAAGTCAGCAATGGTTCTTTTACATGCCTCTCACCATAGACAGTGACAGACATGGCCCGCCTTTGATAACCCAGTTAGCTGCACTGGGGGAGTTCCTTCTTTCTTGAACACGATCACCAATTAATCACCAAAAATGTTGCTCACTGAATGAACCTGCTTGTTTATTCGCACTGGATAACCCCGCCCAACATGTTCACTTCACTTCCGGGTAAAAACACCCATAGGTTCAGACGCTAGTAATCCAAAAACATGCACAGTGGGTTGATTATCTGTTCAAAAATCACATCTAGGTGTGAGTGTGAGTATGAATGGTCGTGCGAGTGTTGACCCTGCAATGGCTTAGTGAGCTGTCCAGGGTGTACCCCACCCTCACCCAGAGCTGGCTGAGATGGGCCAACCTCCCTGGGCTCCTAATTAGAATTACCTGTTCATTCATTCATTTTCTGAATAGTTTAGTGTAATATGCATGTCTTTGGACTGTTGGAGGAAACTCACACAAGTGTGGGAAGAACATGCAAACTCCACACAGGGGAACCCCCCCCTTCCGAACCCGGGACTCAAACCCAAAACCTTCTAGCTGGGAACCAAACATGCTATAATCTTTACATCACTATGTTGCCCCATGTCTATTCTGGTATAATGTAAGGACAGCCATACCGCTGAATCCGACACAGACACGCTTCCAGATGTTGCACCTTCCAGCGTTAGAAGTTTCTAGCATTATTTCATACATTCAGTGAAGATATCTGTGTGTTTCTATGGTGCAAATGTCACAATGTCTTTCTGAAACCATTTACTTCCTTCTGTGTGCGAGTGCCAGTGACCCCTGCACAGGGGCCCATGATATCCATGTGAGGGCGTCGCCATCTTAAAGGTATGATGTTGGTCATCAGTAGAGCACAAACAAGATATGAAGTGAACAATCTGTAGGTTTTAAACAACTTTAAAAAAGTCAAATGTAATGTGTGTGTGTGTGTTCGGTCATGTTGTTGTAGCGTCAACTTAATCAAACAATAACATACCCACACTCTCTCTCATTTGTGTGTGTGTGTGTGTGTGTGTGTGTGTGTGTGTGTGTGAATATTTCAGGAATAATATCCTGCCCTTGGGTCATATTAGCGACGGCACACCCGCGTCTGCCCTTTCCTCATGGCCAAAATGAAAAGCAAATATTAATACCATGCGGCATCAGGGAGGCATGTTGTTGTGCTGGATTCTGACAGGCAGATATTCATGACACAACACTTTCACTCTAATACAGCAAAAAATAATTAAAAAAAAAAAACAATCTCCCTGCTCCAGTCCATACACCGCGTACGATGACTCGTGCTCACAGCGTGAAATCCACCAAAATATCTCTGCATGTCTGCAGTATGTGGACGAAACCCATGAATGCATCGGGGCAGTGGTGGCCTGGTGGTATTGGTGCTGGATCACTAATCCCAAGGTTAATGGTTCAAAGCCCCACTCTCAACAGGTTGTCACTGTCCTGTGCCCATACACACACACACACACACACACACACAGTGCAGTAACTGGGTTATCAAAGGCTAGCCATGTTTCTCACTGCTATGGTGGGAGGTTCATTGGTTCATGGGGAAAGTCCATTGCTGACTTTCAATAAGACGAGCTGCAAAGCCGGCAGAGTATTCCTGCGCTGCGATGGCCAGGCAAGCCGTCCAGGGTGTACTGTACCATCGCCCGGAGCCGACTGGGATGGGCACCAGCCTCCCTGCAAGCCTAATAAGGATTAAGCAGTTATAGAAAATGAATGGATGAACAAACCCATGAATGCACAGGGAGAACATGCAAAATTCTCACAGGAGCACCTGAGCCAGGAGGGAATCAAACCCAGGACCTTCTTGCTGTGATTGAGAGATGCTAACCAGTGGTGCTAACAAGCCTGCTACAAATTTGAAGTGCTGATTTTATTTATTTATTTTTGTTTTAATTGCAGTGGAGTCTTTTGGTTTTTTCCAAATCTCTCACACACACACACACACACACACAGTTTATCACTCTCAGCTTTGTGTTTAGGACAGAAATACAAACACATCGTGTCATTTTCAGGCAAGTGGTAAAGCCTGGAATGTTTTTTTTTTTTTTTTTTTTTTTTTTTTCCTTCTTCTCAGTGCTTGTTTTTCACTCTTAAATTTGCTTCCATTGCTCATGTAAATTGATTGCACATAAACATGCACCGAAAACAATAAGCAATTAACATCCTATAAAAACAGATCAGATAGACCGAGAAGCCTTCGAGATGAAAGACGAGGAAATCATAAATAAAATGAAGAGCAGTGGAAGTGAGAGTGCAAGCCTGAGATTTTACACAGCAACACAGTCCGAGACCTTCGAATGTTTGAAGACTTTTCGGAAAAGTAGACTGTGAAAGAAAAACCAAAAAAAAAGCAAACAAACAAAACAAAAAAAAACCCCATAAATTAAATCCAAATGTTCAGATGAACACGTGAGAAAAATAAAGTGTGGAAGAAACCAGGCTTCCTACCTGTTCACCATTCATTCGTTTTCAAAGCCACTATATCGTAATTAGGGTCACGGGGAGGCCGGGGTCCATCTCAGCTGACTCTGAACGAAGGCAGTACATCATGTAATGGCCTACACCAGTGCTTCTCAATTATTTTCTGTGGCGCCCCCTCTAGGATGAAAAAAAAAACGTTTGAAACAAACAACAACAACAACAACAAAAAAACATACTCATTTAAAAATCATTCAACTTACTTATGTCTTAATATCTCCGTCTCTCTCTCTCTCCACCTTTCTCTTCGTTCCTGTTAGAATTTTTTTCCTTGTTTCTTGAGAGGTTGTTTACTACGCTTCATATCGTTTGCTTGTGCAAAAAACTGCTACACCATAGCGCAACAATGAGAGCACCACTGAGAGCTAGTGGAGTGGAGGTGCAATTACACTTAATTCTCGTACACAATTCTAGAAAAGCATGTTCCCCAGGGTCA